>OX328131.1:21552957-22152957 GCA_946811695.1 Gonocerus acuteangulatus | reverse complement strand
ATTCTTTAATAAAACATATTTTAATTGTTTTTCTCTATATAAAATATTATAACAATATATAGCTTCCACCATGGAGCAGAGCGCTATGAGCTGAGCTCCATTCAAAACCCCACCAAGTTCTGGCCACTCAACTACAGTGCTACCACTACACTGCTTCAGGTGAACCCCTGCCAACAACACTACCTGTATTACCATTGTTGAGCAACCATAGTGCTAAGCACCCTGGGTCTATGGAAGCCAGGAATGTCGCCGGCTCGGAGGGAGGACCTCCTACAGTTTCCTTCCCGAAGAAGAACAGGCAAAAAACAAGGAAGGTGTGCAGCGCACCAATGTCATGATTGGATTGCTAAAACCAAAAAATTGCTTAAACAGATTCCATCCCAACATAGTACCTAGAGGCATGTTTCAAAATGGACTTACGTCAAATTGCCATGATGATCTATAGCCTCATGCAGTCTACTTTTCAAACCCAAGGTCCAGGCTGCACAGCTCCTTACTTCTTCGGAATCTGCTTCGCATGCAGAAAATCTCTTCTTACTGCATTGTTCCCCGCTTCTTCCATCTTAAAGGTCGCTTAACAAACCATAAAATACTACGGGGTTCTTAAATATGTCTATTATTGATATTGCATTAATAATTATAATATAATTTATATGTCATGAAGATTAGATAGTTAGCCATCGAGGTGATAAGCAAACATGGAATAGTTGGGATTCGGCTAAAAAGAAACCTCAATACGATTTTTGTAAAAAAATCTATATTCAGGACGTTTCTCATATACTTCCACTATGGTTACTTAAGTGTTAACTTTGGTCTTCCTCTGCCTCCTGGCATTTTCATTGCTGACGAAGGCTACCAAAAGGTAGCCGAAACGTCCTGAATATAGTTTTTTTTGCAAAAATCGTATTGAGGTTTCTTTTTAGCCGAATCCCAACTATTCCATGATTGATTATAATTTATATGTTACATTATACATAAATATGAACTGCATTTATACGTGTGAACTTTCCTGAAAGAGATTTTATCAAATAAAAACTTTTCATTACTTTCTTATTTTTTTTAAAATCAATTCAACCGCTTGGTTCATTGTTGCATAAAGTATATTTTATTATTATTATTTATTTCTATGTAATTGTATTCAACTCTAGGGATCCACAAAGCCTTCCAATTGCTAAAAATTCAATCATTACAGTCAAAATCCTTCGAAAACTAGCCGATGCTACATTCTTTGTCTCCATAATGACTTTAATGTTCCATTTATCCAGCCCATATCCAAAACCCTTTATCATATTTTCACTCAAAATTAAATCTCCATCCAAATTCTCTAATAAATTTCTTATCCTTTATTATTTTTTGTCTGCAGAGTGAAGAGCTCAGTTTCACTCTTTACAATATTGAGTGGTATAAGGAGCCACTAACCCATCAGAAGGATCTCAGATTAGTGATGACCATGTGCAAGAAGGTCATAAAGATCACAGGCGGTGGAATACAAACCTATAACCTCGAGGGACTCAAAGATGTACGATTATTTATTTTATCTTATTCAGAAGATTGTAGGCCATTTGAAATTTGAAATTACATTATTGAAAACAAAGGTTTGCAATCTTATAATATAATACATGTTTATATAAAAATGAGTTTTTATTTCTTACTTTTCTGCTTGAATTTCAAGCCTTCATCATCAGGGTGGTGACGAGACGAATAGCTAATATGGCAGTAATGAAGAGACTTTCAAACCGATTCTTTCTCTATTCATAGCCCTGATGAAGGTTTGAAATTCAAGCCAAAATATCGGCAATAAAAACTCATTTTTAAATATAAATGTAGTTTCATTTTTGGTTTTTAGCGGGGTTCCTATGAAGGGAGGTTGATGAAATTTGGTACAAAAATCCGTCGTCCAATTTGAAAGGTCAAGTTCGATAACCAGCAAAATCCGCCCACTGGAAGATGGCGTTTGGGGCGAAATTCGCGCAAAAAAAATCGTAACGCTTACGTTTTTGAGTTCATATGCTTGTAAGTACTCGTTTTATAGGCTTCTTGGGCTAGTAAAACAAATGAAACCATTTTTAAGGTGATAGCTTTAACCGTTTCTAAGAAAATCGGGGAAAAAGTTGTTAAATCAAGTTTTTGGTTTGGTTACCTACTTAGAATCATGGGATTCAGTTGAAACATTAATTGCATATTTGAATTTCATCAAAACTAACATGTTAAACTTTTGGTTACATTTGGAGTTAAGGAAGGGTTAGAATAAAATATTTTATGAACAGACATGAAAAGTTTTGGGAACTTCGTATAATTTCATTAATATCTCGAACACGGTTGGGAAATCGTGATAAGTGGATAGAAATTATTTGAAAGCTTTATAAATTCTCTACAAAAAAGATTCTGAGGCAATTTTTGATTAGGTGATGTCAATCGGAGAAATAAGTAATAAGAAATAAATAAGAAATAATAATAACGTATAAGTACCGGCATCCAAGAGCACCATAAGATCTGCCACAAAAATGTTAAAGAGGAGCTTAAAAATAAGTTTTTAAAACGGCTGCGATTAGTATTAAGAAGTTATCTGCATGGAAAACACAAAGTAAAAGCTATTAACACCTGGGTAATACCTTCATTAACGTACAGTTTCGGTGTGATAAAGTGGTCAGATACATCATTACGGGATTTGGATCGACTCATTCGAACTGAAATGACTAAAGCACGCATGCACCATCCAACATCTTCAATGGCAAGGCTGTATTTGCCAAGGAAAAAAGGTGGCCTTGGCCTCATCAATATTGAACATTTATGTAGATCTCAAGAAAGTAATCTGAGGCATTATATGAGATCGAGTGAGAGCCACCTTTTTAAGGAAATCGTTAAATTGGACGAGAATTATACAGCCTTGAAATTGAAGATAATTAATGAACCGGATCTAAGGACAGACTTGGATCGCCTTTCTGAATGGCAAACGAAAGAACTGCACGGGCGATATTACATTTATTTGATCTGGAGGTGCAGACGACGTCGGTAGCATGGTTGGCTTCTGGTCGGCTATTTTCGAAAACTGAGGGTTTCGTAATAGCCATCCAGGACCAAGTAATTGCAACACTGTCCTACTGACGACACGTTCTAAAAGATATTAGTATTTCGGACAAGTGCAGATTATGTAACAAGGCGTATTAGTCGATTCAACACGTGACGGCAGGCTGCGAAATTCTTGCGGGATCGGATTACCTTCAGAGACACAACAATGTTGCCAAGATATACCATCAAGCAATTGCAGAAAGGTTCGGCATTATGGAAACTACGGTACCGTATTATCGCTACGTCCCACAAAGACTTCTAGAAAATGATAGAATTAAAATCTACTGGGACGAAGCTATGATTACGGACCGAACTGTTCACCATAATAAACCAGATATTCTCATCATCGGCAAGCATAATAAGACTGCTGATATAATTGATATCTCAGTGCCGAATGATGAGAATATCCGGAAAGCATATGCCGAAAAGCTGCGAAAATATCAAGACTTGGCCATTGAGTTAAAAGATCTCTATAAATTAGATTCCGCTAGAGTTACTGCAGTTATCATTTCGACCAATGGTTTGATACCGAATACTACAGTTAGTGCCACCAAATATCTGAAATTGTCAGAGGAACACTTAATACTATCCCAGCAAGCAGTTCTACTCGACACAGCTAGAATCGTCAGAAAATTTCGTAATGCCCCTAATTAAAAAAAATATGTTTTAAAAAAATAAAAATAATTCTTTTTACTGGTTGGAACTATCCCCCAGTAAAAATATTCTCCAGTAATCTGAGAGACCCCACCCCCATAATAATAATAAGAAATAAACTTTGAAGTAATTGATTTCGTTTATTCGAACGGTTCTTTTTGTCTGTTTTTATTCATTGTTATTTTTTAATTGCTTATAGTTGGATAATGTATTTGACAATAAAACAGATTAGACAAAATAAGAAAAACAATTCATTGTTAGAAATATAGCTTGCCAAAAGAAAGAGATTCGATGATGTCTTTTGAATATTTTCAATTGCCTTCAAGCTGTTGTTTTTTTTTATTTTATTTTTTAATTGATTTTATTTGTAGAATTATTACTATAGTAAAAGAACACAGGAATATGTGAAAATTTTTGATATTTTCCAATTCATTGAAACGTATGAAATAAAGTATCGGTAGAACAGGATTCTAGGGTCTGGCAGACCCGACCAGGTAAAGCCATAAAACCCTTTGAACAAAGGCAGAGGAAAATATTATCTGTTTCTATTCTAAGCTTTTCAAATGACAATAGGGATATGAATAGGAACCGCGCTAAGATGATGCAGTTCCTGCGAGTCGGATTTTTTTTTTAACGGCGCACCAACAACTGGGCCATTAGCGCTGACATCCATGATGCAGCTAGGAACCTTTTCAACGAGCCCTGAGATGATAAAAATTCCTGCAGCCAGAGGGATTCGAACCCCATCTCCCCCATGAGAATCTAAGGCACCATTAGACCACGAGGAGTTCGAAATTTTCTTATTTTACGGCGCATTGAAAAAATTCCTCGCTGCCCCATGGATATCTCTACCAGAGTTGGGCAAACGTTAGCGCGCGCTAAAAGCTGATACCTCTCCGCTAATTTAGCGAAACTGTAGAAAGCCAGCGCTAATAATTAGCGGTTAGCGGCGGCAGTGCGCTAACCGCTAATCTATTTATGAAATATCGTAATTGCTAATAGCTTAAGCTATAGTTACAAGTTGTAACTATAGCTTAAGCTATTAGCAATTACGATATTTCATAAATAGATTAGCGGTTAGCGCACTGCCGCCGCTAACCGCTAATTATTAGCGCTGGCTTTCTACAGTTTCGCTAAATTAGCGGAGAGGTATCAGCTTTTAGTGCGCGCTAACGTTTGCCCAACTCTGATCTCTACCTAGGATAGTTATTATTTGTTTAACAATTTGTCAATTTCAAGGCCAATAGCAACAAGCTATCTACACAGTTTTCCAATACATTTATGATAACATATGGCCTCTATTCAATTTGGCAACTGCTGAAATATTACAACTCAAGCTACAAGGTGCGCGTCATTAAATTTGTAAATTTAAATAAAATTATACAATATAAATTATTCATTAGCCTAATTACTAATCTAATATTTTCATTATTAATATGAGTTTGGAGTATATTTTAATGAGATTTATTGTAAAAGAGTCTTTCCGCTAAACATTTTTCTCATTGCAAAACAAATTTACTTAGATATTTAAAAGACATTCAAAGTGGCTCAAAAATAATATTGTAGCCACCTCCCACCTACCTGATAAGGAATCCAGCAGACCCGGGTATGCTTATTAAAGCATATACTTAGAAAGAAACATTAAATTGATAAATAAGCACTACAAAAAAAAAAACAAAAAAAACTAGTACTTTTCAATACTAGTTTTTTTTTTATTTGGGTGCCTCGACTGCTTTGGTCATTGGCACTTTTCAATACTAGTGTACATATTTTTAAGTTCATGGAATAAACAATTTGAATACACAATACATTTGAAATGAAAGAAAACATGTAGATGTGAAATTGTAGATTTGTTTGGACGTTAAAATTTAATAAATATATTTGTCAAACTTACAGCTAGAATTGAGATACTAAATTTTGGAAAAATGACTGGTTCGCCCGTAACTTGATTAACTGCTTTGAGGCTTTTATTTTCCTAAAATTTGAATGAAATTGAAGCAAATTTATGGTCATATATTAAACATTAAAATAAAAACTAGTAAAGTAACAACTATTCTAAGGAAAAGTTAATTATCAAATAAAAAGTGATTATTTGAGAATGAAATATCCATTCTTGACTTTTGCATAATAGGTAGAAATCAATAAATTGAGATTAACAACAAAATTTGTTTACTATTTTAAATGTTTATATTTTTTTCTTAACCCTCAAACAACTTTATTATTGTTCTGGTAATATGATATGATTTTGTTGACATGATTTTGATATTTACACATCTGAGAGGCGCAGTATTTTATTTGTTATATAGTAAAGCTAATCGCAATAGTGCTGACCATGATATTGCTCTAAAGTGTTCAGCGCAGTAAATAATTACATACACACACATAGTCTGCCATTATGTACCACCTTTGCCATTTCTTTATTTATTTTTTCTATTTTTGTAACTTAAGCTTAAATATAAATATGATATCTATATCTTTTAGATTCTTCAAGCGGCATATACCTATTTCAACATGCTGGTAGCCTTGAGGAAATCCTAGACTTAATTGAGTATGACGTGGAACATTTCATTTTAGGGAAAAACAAAATTCTGTTGTCTCGCTATGGAGGAAAATAATGTAGAGAAAACTAGAAGAGAATTCTGCTTGCATCCGATGCAAAATAAATGTAGACAATTAATCAATTTCAGATGCATTTTAGCTTTAGTTTTAGTTATGAATGTAATAATGAGAATGCATTGCATAAATATTAAACAGAAACATAATTAAATTGTGGTAATTCTTTTTTCTACATTTTATAAAAATGCCTTCATTAACTTTGTTCCTAAAATTACTAAGTTTCACAAAAATTAAGAAAGAGGTAAAAAATGAATAACAAAATAAATACATACATAAAATAATATAAACAAGGAATAAGTAAAAATAAATAAAATAAGTCATCTATGTTATTTATTTATTTATTGCTGGACCACAACTAGGGCGAATAGCAAATTATTTAGTCTATACGGAAACTTCAGCTTTGAACAAAGTGGTAATATCTATAAATAAATTATAATAGATTATCATACCATAAAGCAAAAAAATATTATTCTATATGTTAAACAAGCAGATATACACGTATGTTTTACATACTGTATATATACAATGAGTTAAGCAACTTTAGGAACACTATTTATAATATATGAGAGCCTGTAAACAACAAATATAAAAAAGACATAAATAGACTTCTGAAACACCTAAAATCAACAGTGTTCTTGATATACCTATAGTCCGCCCGCAAATAAAAGAACAAGGTAGTGCGCAGGCGCTGCCTTTAGCCCATGTGGGGGAAGGCCTAGCTCCCCTCCAGCCACGCCCCTTCTGGTTTTTTTGTTTGCTGTCGACTATATAACGTAAAATCAAAGAAAATATTGCATAATAAAAAAAAGGAAGAATGTAATGAATATTTAACAACAGGTTGTATAAAATAATAAAATAAATAAATGGTTAAGAAATAATATATGTCTTCTATGGAATCACAAAATGAAATACCAACAGATATGCGGATAGTATTAATAATAATAATGGTAACCTGTATATTCACAATTTCTGTCTTTAGGGGAACACATTTCAGAAAAGGGATAGACTAGAATAGGAGGTAATCCACTCAGTGTTGCCACAAGCCTTGGGATAACTCTCAAAATGGCTATCTAAAATAATTTAAAGCAGGGGGCCCCAGGTGACAGATATGTGCGAGACAACGAGGAGGTTACCCACTGTTACAAATACAATAAACTCCGGCTCACAGGAACTTTATCATCTTAGCGCGTTTTCGTTCTTTTCTCTATTGTCATGAGAATGAAATCTCAAAGCGAAGCAAGATCCTAGGCGGAAATCACTCCATTTAAGCACTCATTTCTATGAATGAAAAAATCAAAACAATATCCATATTTATAGGAAAGTTAATAAGCTTTCGATGCTTTAAATTTACTACGATTTCCTGATGTGTAATAATATCTCCAAAAATCACAAGAAAAATCTACTTGTTTCCATTTTTCTCGACAACGGTTATATACCTAAATGGTCTTGGAAATGGTTTCATTAGGTTCCCCTAGTATAATTACTGTAGCTGGATTCCTAGTACTGCAAAAGTTACGATTTTTTCGCGCGAATTTCGCCCACAAAAACATGTTCAGTCCATTTTTGAGCCAGGTAGAGAGAGAACAGACAAATATATATATATATATATATATATATATATATATATATATATATATATACATGTGTGTGTGTGTGTGTGTGTGTGTGTGTATAAATTTGAACCTCTATTATTTTCGTGATCTTTGGGTTCAGAAAAGTGTTATTTTCTAGACGGCACTTCTGGATTGCGTCATGCATGGGCGTATATAGAAAATAATTTCGGAGGGGGCTGAGATCATTTCCGGTGTTTAGAATACTAACAATTTAGATCTTGGAAGAGTTTTAGCCAACTTAAACGCTATTACACCCAAAATAGAATATGTTTTATGAACTAAATGATCTTATTTAATTTATTTTTAAGGGATTATGAAATTTTTACCGATCAAATCAAAATTTCGGGGGGAGGGGGGGCTGCAGCCCCCACAGTCCCCCCTCCCTTATATACGCCCATGGCGTCATGAGGTCAATCTCATAAGCGGGTCTCCTCCCTGTGGAGGGGGGAAGAAACCGCGCAAAAACAGAAAAAATTTTGTAAATAAAATAAAAAAATGCTATAAAACATTAAAAAAAAAATTCTTATTTAATTGACACTCATTCATGATAATTGGTATGTTGATATCCAGGATTTATTTTTATTCCTTTGTCTATACTTCTTTGGAACATCGATATTTAGTGAATAGGCTTTATTGATTAAAATCAGCTGACTATTTGACGCCATTGCCCTTAGCTTTTGACATGGCGTGACCCTGATAGTGGAAGATTACTTGTAGACCGTGGCTGTAAATAGATTTATGAAACGCTCCTTAATGTGATAATAAAGGTGTGCCACTGGTGGAGCGTTAATTAATAAATCATATTTATTAGTTACATGATTTACATGTTGATCTTCCACCTGATATAATAATTTTCATGCTAATTCCGCCTAAAATAGAAGTAATTTTTATTTTATTTCCCCCCCCCCCGACAAATCGTGACCATTAGCGCCGTTGGATTTTATTATTTTTATTTATTGTTTTATGTTAAATTACAGTAGTATTTTATCATACAATTGGAACGGAATTTGGAGCGTTTGCTATAAATTTGCTAATTCAATATTTACTAAGTAAATACAGCGTTTATCTGCGGAGCTATTTTGTAATACGATTTTTATACCTTCCCACGAATTAACTTACTTAATATTTATAATAACGGTAGTGGGTCTACAAATTTTTCCACAAAGTGAGGTCTTTATAAATTCTTATTGAAATTTCTGAATTTTATCAAAATATACCTGCAAAAAAGTGATAAATTTGTCGGAAACTTTGTAAAAAAAAAAGGCACCGAGTCAACTCTTTTTTAAGAACGGGAAGGGCCTGTGGTATCTTCTTCAAATTCATTGAAGCATAAGAGAATTGAAGTTACAATTTTTAGTATTATTTAAAAACAAAACAAACAGAATACAAGTGTTGAATAAAAACTCATTTAAAACAAAAATGTGTTTTTCATTTACAATCGTGTCGGCTTTCATCAAAGAAAAATTATACGAAATGAACAAAAACGAATAAATATAAATATGTATTAATAAATATAAGATTATAAATAAACATATCGCACTAGGATAAAGTGGCACAGCTCAAAATAAAACTAAACTGAAAATGTGTCACTTTTATTTATGTAGGGGGTTTAGGATTAAGACAGGAAGGGTGACACATTTGCTCTCTGGTGTACAAGCTCTGAAGCCAGGAACATACAGTTTTGATGGTTGATAAAGAGATATTTACCATGTCTTTCAAAGTCCTATGCAGGGCCGCCACATGGGGGGGGGGGCAGCCGGGTACTGTTGTCCCGGGCCCGGGCGCCGTGGGGGCCCGGGCGGGGGTCCCTAATTGAGAGAAATGAATAGGTTATGAGCTTGTAAAAAGAATGGGGTTTAGAAATATAGACGGGCGTAGCCTATATTTATTGGAATTGGATCTATTGGATCTCTTTTTTAATGTACATAAACGACAAAACAAGTGCAGTCCCAGAATGTAATTAGGAGTCGTAATAAAACTACAAGTACTGAAAGTGACCTTTGCTGCACCGATTATCGGCTTTCGTTCTCATTTCGCTCAAAACTCAAGATGAAAATCATTTTAAAAAGTCCTATAGCAAAGTACTAGAATGTTCAGTTTGGCTCTGAGAAGTGGGGGCCCGTGATCTGGTCCTGGGTCCGGCTCTGAGATGTGGCGGCCCTGGTCCTATGACGGCGTGAATCAAACCGATTTTTGAGTTGTGTCACTTTAGAAATACTAGTGCGATATGATGAATATAAAATAACACCGGTTTAAAGCCAAAGGCCACAGAGGCAATGAGAACACGAGATCCCGTAGATCTCTAAAGTTAAGCAACGTTGGGCGTGGCAAGTATTTTGATAGGTGACCACCAGGAAAAAACACGTGCCTTTAGCAATTATTAAAGTTTAGGTAGCAAACTTTACGTAGCTCGGCGCTAAGAGCCCAGAAAGTTGATAAGAAAAAAAAAAAAGTTGAACTATATTCGAACCGAGTAATAAAAAATAAGATTCGACTCGTAGGAACTGTGTCATCTAAGCTAAATTAAATAAGATCACTTCGTTCAGAAAACATATTTCTTTTGGGTGTAATAGCGTTTTTGTAGTTGGCTAACTATTCCAAATTCTAGATTGTTATTATTCCCCAACAGCTACCACCCCCTCCCGAAATTATTTCCTACATACGCGAGAAATGGCTATCCTGTGAGAGACCGCGAAGAAATGAAGTAGAGACCGCGAAGAAATGAAGTAGAGACCGCGAAGAAATGAAGTCTCTTCAGCAGTAGGACAAGTGGGACCAAGAATCCAGAGGAATAGTTTCAAAAGCAGCCACTAGAGCGCGCCTCATGCGGCACCGCCATGCCAGTCTCCCCCCTCGCTATCAGTGAGTGTGCTCTCCTGCTAACAGGTGGTCGCGTCTCAGTGTCAGTGATCGGCTTTTACATACTTACTCAACAAGGAGCTTACAGCAAATGGTCCATCGAGCCCTGGGAACGCTGCCTCATGCCTCGGTCTTGGACTCATAGAGCAAATGGTGAGTCTTAGACATAGAGTACGGCTGACCCTTCAACAGCTGTGCATCGTAACCATGTCCTCGTTATCTATTCTTATCAGCTTTACCCACACACAAACTCTGCTCTAGGCTCCTTTCTTTTACAGAAATATAAAACTCCTTGCTAACCCAAGTTACAAGTTACCCTCCCGAATCCAAATCTAGAGAAATTCTCCTAGCATTCCTTAAATACTTTAGTGAGAACTCTTAGGAATCCTAACATTCCAAAGAGAAAGCTAATCAAAATGCCATTCCTCCTTAATACCAAGAAGTTTGATAAATATTTTTCATTTTATCATGCAATCCACAAGTAAATGTTGTGTTTCTTCAAGTTAGCGGGTTGACTGGACACCTGTCATACGAGCAGTCGCTAACCCAGTTCTTCTTCTTGCTGACTTCTCCGTTTTAGAATATTTATTACTACCTGGTCCATTTTTTGAATGAGTACTATTTTTGCCCACTTATCCAGTTACAATTAAACACAAATTTTATTTGTACTTCTTTGGTTTTTTTCTTTTGGTTAATAGTTTCCACGATTCAATAAACATTAGTAATAATTTTTAACATGTTTATTTAGTATTGTTGTACATCACTTACGACAAAACAAAATAAAAACTTTGGGAACCAGAGATTCTAGTGATTAAAACGTCAGCCAATACCAGACTACTGTATGCACTATCTCTTTTATATCGATAATTCCACCCACAGCCATATTCTTATTCCAAAGAGGAAAGTTTTTATTGGTCATTAATGAAAGTACCTCTTTGTTTAAGCCTAAATATTCTCTATAGATATTTCGAAAACCTGTCCACAAAGAATAGTGTTTTAGGAAGGTGAACCCTTTTCGAGATATTTATAACAAAAATATGCGAAAAGTCCACAAGTTTTCTATATCTATGCTATTATTGTTGCACATTACTTAAGAACTAACGCAATCAAAACGTTAGGATTCACATTCTAAAGTTATTAAAACATCAGCCAAAACCAGTCCCTTACGTATCGATAATTCCACCCACGGCCATTTTTTTATTCCAAAGAGGAAGATTTCTGTTGTTTATATTTAAAAAAAATATGCGACCTGTCCAAAACTGATCATATCTATACTATTATTATTGCACGTACTTACGAAAAAAACACATTCAAAACGTTGTGACGCAGAGAGCCTAAAGCTATTAAAACGTCAGCCAAAACCAGCCTACTGTACTATCTCTTTCATATCGATAATTCCAACCACATCCATTTTCTCATTCCAACGAGGAAGGTGTTTGTTTATTTTTAATGAAAGTATCTCTTTGTTTACGACTAAATATTCTCTACAGATATTTCTGTATACCTGTGAGTGAAGGATAGTACTTTACGGAGGGGAACCGTTTTTGAAATATTTAAAAAAAAAAACGTCCAAAAATTATAATGTCTATTCTATGATTATTGCACATACTTACGAAAAAAACACATTCAAAAAGTTGTGACGCAGAGAGCCTAAAGCTTTAAAAACGTCACCCACAGCCATTATCTCATTCCAACGAGAAATATTTTTGTTGTTTATTAATGAAAGTATCTCGTTGTTTATGGCCAATTTTCTCTATAGATATAATTGTAAACGTGTACATAAAGGATATTTAAAAAAAAAAATAAATATGCGAAAACTCCAAAAGTGTTAATATTTATTCAATGTATTATTATTAAACATCTCTTTAAAACTAACGCAAATAAAAATGTAAAGATGGAATGGTTGGGATTCGGCTAAAGAAACCTTAATACGATTTTTGTTAAAAAAAAAAAAACTATATTTAGGACGTTTCGGCTACTCATTGGTAGCCTTCGTCAGCTATGGAAATGCCTGGAGGCAGAGGATGACCAATGTTGGCTGTTAAGTAACCATTGTGGAAGTGTCTAGACATAGCCGAATAGTCTAGGACGTAGCCTAAACGTCCTAAATATAGATTTTTTTAACAAAAATCGTATTAAGGTTTCTTTAGCCGAATCCCAACCATTCCATCTTTACTTATCACCTCGAGGGCTAACTATCTAATCATCATGGTTAAAAATTTAGGATTCAGAGAGTCTAGAGTTATTAAAAAGTCTGCCAAAACCAGACTACTGTACTACCTCTTTCATATCCATAATTCCACCCATAGTCATCTTCTCATTCCAAAGAGGAAGATGTCTTTTGTTTATTAATGAAAGTATCTCTTTGTTTATAACCATAATTATCTACAGAAAGTGGTTTATATTTGCGAATGGAGGATAATACTTGACGAAGGTTTTCGATATTTTTAAAAAAAAAAAAAAATAGACAATGAGTAAAAAACTGCTGATATCTATTCAAGTAATATTGAACACCGCTTACGAACGAGCACAATCAAAACTTTAGGATTCTGAGAGTTTAAATTTATTAAAACGCCAGCCAAAATCTGCCTATTGTCCTATCGATAATTCCACCCACTGCCATTTTCTCATTCCAAAGAGGTTGAAGTTTGCTGTTCATTAATGAAATTATCTCTCTGTTTATACTCATAATTATCTACAGAAAGTTCTGTATATTTGTGTATGGAGGTTAGTACGTTACGAAGGTGAATCGTTTTCGATATATTAAAATAGGCAAAGCGTACAAAACTTCTCACATCTGTTCTAGTAAAATTGAACATCGCCTTAAGAACGAACACAATCAAAACTTTAGGATTCTGAGAGTTTAAATTTATTAAAACTTCTGCCAAAATCAGCATACTCTACTATCGATAATTCAACCCACAGTCATTTTTTCATTCCAAAGAGGAAGGAACGGTCTCTTGGCAGTCTTGCCAATCTCGACATTGTTCAGTACTAAAAAAACACTGTTTAACATTTATTATAATTCGCTGTCTTAATCACTTTCTCGCATACCTTTTCAGGGAGTGCTATGTTTATTGTTTATTAAAGAAAGTTTCTCTTTGTTAATGACTATAATTTTTTTAAATTTATTAATGCTTAACAGGGATAACCCTCACAGCATGAGGAAGGACTTTTATAAATTGTGTTAGTCTAATGTTAATTTAGAATAAAGATTTTCGAGCCACGGTCTGTGTATTATAATATTTATGATATGATACTTATCAATACAATATACTAATTACTTGTACATAATTAAGGATTATGGAAGCATAATTAATTAACAACATTAACATTTAAGTTAATAAGAAGTATATTGTATAAAGCCACATTGAGAAGGAAGGAACGCCGCCATTGCAACTGGTACAAGAAGCGGTAGCTCTACATGTAAGTATGTACTAGATACTACACAGAGGTATAAATTCTAACACTCCTCCTCGATTTAAACATTTTTCCAACATACAAAAAAAGATAAAATTTTAAATCGAATAAATACAAATACAAAATAAAGAGTTAGATTAATGTCCACTCATAATAATTGCAACTTGTCTCTAAACTGACTAAGCTTTTCATATTGTAGGGGCTTTGTAAAGATGTCTGCAATGTTTGCTGAGGATGGTACATATTCAATTTTGAATAATCCCTTATTTACACAATCCTTAATAAAATGCATTTTTATTTCAATATGTTTAGTGCGTTTGGAGTTTTCATAAGTTTCAGCCATGGAAATAGCGCCTAAATTGTCCATGTATAGAATTGGTTGGTCTTCAATATTGAACTCGGATAAGATACCTTTCAAGTTTGTGAGTTCCTGTGCCGCTGCAGCCCCGGCCACATATTCAGATTCTGCTGAAGACTATGCAGTACAAGTTTGTTTCTTTAAAAGCCAACAAACTGGATTGCCTCCATACAGTACAACTACACCTGCAACACTTTTGCGGTCACTTTTATCTCCGCCCCAGTCAGCATCTGAAAAGGCTGTTAAGTTCATAGGTCCTTTGGTAAACTTTAACTGTTTATCTAATGTTCCTCTTAGGTATCGCAACACTCTTTTCGGTGCTGTCCAGACTTGTTGAGTTGGCTTGTCTAAATAATGACTTAAATAGGATACTGCAAACATATCAGGCCTACTATTTGTTGCCAGGTACATCAGAGAACCTATCAGTCTACGATATGGGACATCTATCACAGGTTGATTTGGATCAAATTGAAAATTTGATTCCATCGGTGTTTTAGCTCCTTTGCCAACTGGCACATTAAAATCATTTAACATTTTATTAATAAAAGATTTTTGAGAAATATATAGAGATGAATTACATTTAGTGATATCTAAACCTAAGAAATTCTTTATTTCTCCCATATCCCGCCCATTGAATTTTTCTTTTAGGGCTTGTATAACTTCTTTAATGTCATTATCTTTACCTATTAATAAAAGATCATCTACATGAATGACTAATTTAACAGAGTTTTTAAAATATAAACAAAAGTCATAATTTGAACGCTGAAATTCTAAGCTTAATAAATATTCATTTAATTTAGTGTTCCAATTCTTAGGACTTTGCCTTAAGCCGTATAAAGAGCGATTTAATTTTAAAACTTTTTTATTACTGACATTCAGACCTTCTGGAATTTTAACGAATATCTCTGTGTCTATTTCACCATGAAGGAAAGCTGATGGTATGTCAAGTTGGCGAATATTCAAGTTTTCCATAAGTGATTGTGCTAAAATCATCTTTACTGTAGAAGAGCGAGCAACTGGGGCATACACATTACTACAAATCCAGTTATTTTCTTCCTGAAATCCCCTTGCTACTAGTCGAGCCTTTTTTGTCCCATCTGTTTTGGTTCTAAAAACCCACTTTAAATCAATTGCCTTTTTACCTTGAGGGAGGTCTGTTATCGACCATGTGTTTAGTTCTTCCAAAGACGTAAGTTCTTTATTAATTGCTAACTGCCATTCTTTATCGCTCCAAGCCTCTTTAAAAGTATTAGGATCATCAGATTCTGGCTGAAGAAATGTCGAATAATAAACTTGATAATTTTGCAGTCTTTCAGGAAATGTCACCAGCCTTCCGCTTCTAGTGGTAGTAGCTGATCCTATTTCTCCATCTTTATCTAAATTATTTTCTTTAATATCATCTACTTTAGGCAATGTCTCCTCCTCAACGTTAACATTAGTCTCTTCATTATCATCTTCCAATGAATACTGTACTACTTCATTATCATCTTCCAATGAATACTGTACTACTTCATTATCATCTTCCAATGGATACTGTACTACTTCATTATCATCTTCCAATGGATACTGTACTACTTCATTATCATCTTCCAATGGATACTGTACTACTTCATTATCATCTTCCAATGGATACTGTACTACTTCATTATCATCTTCCAATGGATACTGTACTACTTCATTATCATCTTCCAATGGATACTGTACTACTTCATTATCATCTTCCAATGGATACTGTACTACTTCATTATCATCTTCCAATGGATACTGTACTACTTCATTATCATCTTCCAATGGATACTGTACTACTTCATTATCATCTTCCAATGGATACTGTACTACTTCATTACAATTCTTTTCATCCTTTTTTGAAGAACGAGTTATAGAGTTACTTCTATTTTCCAAAAATACAACATTTCTGCTGAAAATAATTTCTTTACTATCAGGATTAATACATTTGTACCCTTTTACATTATTACCATAACCTATAAAGATCAATTTATGAGATTTAGGATCCCATTTCTTTATTTTTTGTTTGGGTATGTGTGACATAACTTGGCTGCCAAAAACTCTTAGGTGTGATATATTAGGTGCACGTCCAGACCAAACTTCAAATGGAATCTTTTCTTTTAAAACTGATGAAGGAGATCTATTGATAAGATAAACTGCTGTATTCACAGCTTCTGCCCAATATTCTTTAGGAAGACCAGAGTCAAATAATAAACAACGAGCCTTTTCTACTATTGTTCTATTGCTCTTTCTGCGACTCCATTTTGTTCCGGTGTATATCTAATAGTTAATTGATGGATTATACCACATTCTGACAAATAGTTTTTGAATTCTCGGTTTACATATTCATTACCGTTGTCAGATCTAAGTACTTTAATTTTACTATCAGTTTGGTTTTCAATCATTCCTTTAAATTTCTTAAAAGTTTCAAATACTTGGTTTTTACGTGATAAGAAGTAAGCAAACATCTTTCTAGAATAATCATCAATTAGAGTAAAAATATATTTACTTCCACCAATAGATGTTTGTTCCATAGGCCCCATTAGATCAGTATGAATTAGATCTAATATTTTTCTTGATTTCTTTTTACTGCTAGAGAAAGGTAATTTACTTTGTTTCCCTTTAAGGCATATTTCACAAGGATTATCAGATATTTTTATATCACTAACCCCAATAGCCATTTTAGAAATAATTTTCATATTCTTTCTAGACATATGACCCAACCTTCTATGCCAAAGAAGATTATCTTCACTGACAGAAAATGCAATATTTTTATTTCCAAATAAAAGTCCTTCCTTCTTTAAGGTATTAAAAGTATTCAACTTATAAATTCCATTATTACATCTGGCTGTTGCTATTACTTTGTTATCAGAATCCATAATTCGAGCTCCCCTTCTATCAAAATTTATTTTATAACCTTTCTGTATAATTTTGCTGACAGCCAATAAATTAATTGCTGCATCAGGGGCAAAACTAACATCTTTAGCTTCTATATTAACAGGTTTTCCAAACACATTTAAATTTAATTCAACATTTCCAACAGATTCAACATTTAATTTTGAATTATTAGCGGTTGTAATATTTAAATTATTATTTTTAACTGAGCTACAAATAAAATTATTCTGGTTATTGGTCAAGTGTGTTGAAGCACAAGAATCTAAATACCATGAATTCTTTTCAATATTATTTCCAGATAAGTAAGCTAGAAATGCTTTAGACTTATTTCCTTTATTAATATATTTTTGATTGCCTTTAAAATTCTTTTTATTCATAGAACAATTGGCTCTAATATGCCCAACCCTATTACAATTGAAACATCTAGGCAAATTTTTGTTATTGGTATTAGTATATAACACTGAATCCTCAGCAGAGTTGGGCAAACGTTAGCGCGCGCTAATACCTAATACCTTCCCGCTAATTTAGCGGTACTGATAAGAGCCTGCGCTAACGATTAGCGCATAGCGACGGCAGTGCGCTAATCGCTAATTCATTTAAAATGTTTAAATATCTTTGTAGCTAACTAGGAGGAATATTGAAGGTGGAATAAAAAAAGGAAGAATAGGAGGAATATTGGAAGAATAGGAGAATAGGAGGAAGAATAGGAGATATTCCTCCTAGTTAGCTACAAAGATATTTAAACATTTTAAATGAATTAGCGATTAGCGCACTGCCGTCGCTATGCGCTAATCGTTAGCGCAGGCTCTTATCAGTACCGCTAAATTAGCGGGAAGGTATTAGGTATTAGCGCGCGCTAACGTTTGCCCAACTCTGATCCTCAGACCTTAACTCAGGAGGTTTTATTTCCTGTAATAATTTTACCTTTATTGAGTCACCAGTAATTTTAATACCTGAACTTTCAAGTCCCATAATCATAGGCCTAAAGTCGTCAGACAAACCTGCCAACAACAAAGTGCCTACCCATTCATCATCAACCTTAAAGCCCATTTCATTTAATTTGTGAGCTGTATATATAATAGTATCACAATAACTTACAACTGAACTACAATTATCTAATCTAGTTGTTACAAGGGTTCGAAGAAGTCCAACTCTTCTAGTTAATCCACTGTCCTCAAATGCACGTTCCAACGCTAACCATGCTTCTCGTGATGTCGAAGCATTTTTAATGTGTGAATAATTTACCTTATCAACTCCTAAAATTATTCGTGATAATGCCTTCCTGTCTTTAGCTGGGTCAGGATCCTCTTGTTTTTCTATTACGCTCCAAAGATCATCCAATTGTAAATAAGCCTTCATAGCGAACTTCCAGTCGGAAAAGTTATCGCGGCCAACCAGCTTCTCCACCGGTGATACGATTAAACTCATTTTTTTCCTTATACACAATAATCACTAGTCACAATGTTATAAATGACTGGGCCCATAACCAATTAAGGATTATGTAAGCATAATTAATTAACACCATTAACATTTAAGTTAATAAGAAGTATATTGTATAAAGCCACATTGAGAAGGAAGGAACGCCGCCATTGCAACTGGTACAAGAAGCGGTAGCTCTACATGTAAGTATGTACTAGATACTACACAGAGGTATAAATTCTAACATACATAAAATAGTACTTATATATTTGAGGAGGTGAGATGCAAAACTCGTTCGTTCCATTTTTTGAAAACTTAAGATAGCATTAGATTCTATAATATATTTTAATGCTATTTCAACATATGCCACTAGTATTTCTAAAGTGACACAACTCAAAAATCGGCGATTTTCAGTTATGACTATGAAATACATTGTAAATATCTCTATATCAACCATCAAATTCGCATGTACATAACTTCAGAGCTTGTACACCAGAGGGCACTTTCCTGTCTTAATGCTATTCCACCTACATAGGCAAGAGTGACACATTTTCAGTTGAGTTTTATTTTGAGTTGCCTCACTTTAGAAATACTAGTGCGATATGTTGAAATAAAACATAATGGTGTAAACATAAAGCTGTACCTTTCGAATGAGAAAAAAAAATTATCTGGCCATTCTACCAGACTTGGTCCTGAGTTTTTTGAGCTTCGTAAAAACTTGTTCCTGTGTAACGAACGAGTTTTGTATCTCGCATCCTCATTTAGCTTTCTATTTATAAAAGTATATTATTCAAAAATTTATCTCTGCTTTTTAATGCTCGTGACAAAAAATTATGGATGTTAATTTATGTAGGTTTGTTTTTTGGAGACGAAAAGCTGAAAAATCTAGCTCACTATAGTTTGGCCTAAAATCGTCAAAAATGGATTTCTGTTTTTTTCCATTAAGTTTACAGTGCAGAAAAATATGAAGGATATATTCCTCCAAATTCATTTCTTCCATGTGCACTTTAACTTTGGGTTTATAATATAAGACCCCAAAGTTTTCTTATTGTGAAGTAAATGGCTATAATTACCCGTAAATATTTCTGTAAAAATGCGCACGAAGGATTGTGTTTTACGAATTTGTCCCGCCTTCAATATATATTTTTTAAAAATGTAAGAAAAGTCCAAACCTTTCAAGACTTGCAGGATGAGGTGTCAGGAATTCCTGGACTCGGAGAGAATTGTCAGGATTGATAATTCGATTATTTAGGATTTAATAATCCTAGGCGGGGCCTCCCAGTGGAATTAAGGGCCTCTGTCAAATAACATCACGGGCCCTTAACCCCCCTTCCCTCCATTTACATTACCAAAAACTATTAAAATTGAAATTTCTCTGAAAACAAAATTAAACACATTTGTAATTGAACAGAGTGAAAAATTTACGTAAAGTGTTAGGTACACTGGCACTTCCTGGGGCTGCGAATTTTCGGACTGACAATAATTAAAACCTTTTTTATATATTGGAAATAGAGAACTTAGAAAGTTATCCATTGGTTGTTCTCAACAATAATTATGTGGACTACACTTAGGTACATAATTTTGTTATTTAAAATTATAATGCAAGTAAAAAAAAATGACGCCGGGCCCCTCAGAGACCACGGGGCCCTGACCAATTGTCCACCCTGCCCCCCATAGAGGAGGCCCTGTTCCCAAGTAAAACGACAAATATTTTGATTTTGATGTTTTGTAGAATTGAAAGTCAAGAACGATAAAACAAGTTGCTGGAGTATTTTCATTAAGAAAACACTTCTGAAAACAGCGATGAAAAAATATTAATGAATGAAATTATTCAATAGGAATCCCAAAAACTTATGATATGCTGAGAATGGGGTCAGGTTTTCTAAGAAGGCATTTATTGTCTGTTATCAGTGGTGGATAGCATTGTCACAAGTAGGCACCTATTCAAAAATGTGTAGTACGTCGGGGAGAGGAAGGGTCAAGAAATTAAAACAACAATTTTTCATTTGATTATTATTATTTTTAGAACATAAGATAACACACATAATTTCGCGAGAGTTACTCTCAAGTAATTTTCTCCAATTTATGCATAACAAATATATCAATATTTTTCAATTCTTTATGACATTAGTTTTATTTTATATATATAAAAAAAAAAGTTTTAATTCTTCGAAAACAAAATGGTGCTGCTGCGTCTGACGAACGAAAACCCCCTGTTTTTCACGGGCGATAGTCTGCAGGCGGGTATTTTCAATCTAAAACAAAAAAACTAAAATTATTTTGAAAGAAGAAGGTAAAATATAGTAAAGTGCATATGATTTTTAAGGAATATTCATAGGTGGATTCTTCTAGTTAAGCAAAGAAATAGAATGAAATCATTTTCATGACAATATCTTAAACCGTTTTTTGCAAAATTTGGAAAAAGATAAAATTTTGCATTCCGAGATATTACAAACACAAAAAAATCGAAAAATTCCATTACTGATGCTTAGTCATCCTGCCATACTCATTTTACTGATAATCGCATCGATAAAAACAGCCATACATATACAGTACATTCTTCAATCTGCAAAGAATCTTGGGGTAGTTTTTTTAAGCACGGAATAAGGAGTAATTTCTGCCGCCAGTGTTTCAATCAAAAAGGAATTCTATAAATGCCTTTATCAGACCTAGATCAATCAATTCTGTCCATCTTTCAATCTGCAAAGAATCTCGTAATGGGTTTTATAAGCACTAAATGAATTGAAACGTCTTATTTTTTTCTGTTCCTCAACTTTTTTATTTGTTTTCTTTATTATTTGATTTTTTAAAATCATATAACAAACACAAATTACTTTTTAAATTTTGTTATTATAATTTTAAATTCTGTTAGTTCATTTAATTTTTGTTAAATTTATATTATTGTTTCTTTCTGGCAGTTTATTTTTACTTATTATTATTGTTATTATTTATATTTTTTCATCTGACTAATAATGGACAGAATGAATAAATTCTCATAATCATAAGCATATCGCTTCAGATGCAATGGTAAATCAAATAAAGAAACATAAGATGATACAGGAGTACATCACTAAAGTAAAGAAAACTAACAAATATTTATTTTTTTAAATTTTAACGTCCATTATTATTAACTACGAATTTTGGGACGGGTTATCTATAGGTTACCACCCTTTTCTAGCCAGGACAGGGCTGATGCCTTTTCTTTTTTCAAAAGAAAAGTCACCACCCCATAGTGGGAATCGAACCCACGACTTTTGACACGGAGTTTTAATGCTCAGGCCTTAACACTCACGGCCACCGGGGCCTCCTTAAATAAATATAAAATGTTATAAAAGCACGTCACTAAAGTTTTGTGAAAATAACAAATAATTAATTAATATAAAATAATATAGATGAGTACATCTATAATGTTTTGGAAAACTAATAAATTAATATAAAATTAGATAATATTTATTTATTGAATTTACAAGCCCGAATTGAAGCGATTTGCTCAGTATATTATAACATAATATGATAGGCACACTGACCTATACAATTCTGATTTCTAATAAACATTTTCTGATGTACAATATACATATAATGTGAAATATTTGTATACAAATCTCCAAGCGGGAATTTTATAAATATATAATACATGTGTACAAAATATTGTATAACTAAGGAAACATTAAACATTAATTTGGGATTTATGATAAATCGCAATGACAATAAATACTTGTATTCAATAATATTAAATTTTTATATTTTATTATAAATATGTTTGATTTTTAAATTTTGAATAATTGTGTCTATATGTTTGTCTAAGTAGTGCTGTTCTCTGCAGTCCGTCAGTATGTGTTTACTGTCAGCGTCACATTACAAATTCATCTCTAAAGTTTTGGGAAACTAATAAAGAAAAACCTCAAACAATTATAAAATGATATGAGAGAACATCAGTAAAGTTTTGGGAAACTAATAAAGAAAAACCTCAAACAATTATAAAATGATATGAGAGTACATCAGTAAAGTTTTGGGAAACTATTAAAGAAAAACCTCAAACAATTATAAAATGATATGAGAGTACATCAGTAAAGTTTTGGGAAACTATTAAAGAAAAACCTCAAACAATTATAAAATGATATGAGAGTACATCAGTAAAGTTTTGGGAAACTAATAAAGAAAAACCTCAAACAATTATAAAATGATATGAGAGTACATCAGTAAAGTTTTGTGAACGCTACAAATAGTGAATAAATATCACCTTATCTATACAGCAGCCGCAGAGTTCATAATCAGCTGTTTTACTCCTCAACTTGTCTCTGAGGACTTAATATATGTAGGAATGTGTTGTCGAAGTGTGTTTACTTAAAACAACCAGCTGCTAATTAGGAGAGCTTGTTAACTAACAACCTTCTAAATATCTACAAACTTACAACAGATTATTATTTACAAGACAAATAAGTCTTATCAAACGTTTCGTGGTTCCTAACTTCCTGGAGGGAAGAAAACCCGCTTACGGCGTCGACCTGATGACGCAAATAGGAAGATCTTACGGTATTTTTTTTTTTGTTTAATTATCAAATATTTTTTATATTTTATTTGTTTTGTGATATTTTTTGTTTCGTTATGCATATTTATTTTATTATTATTTTTATTTATATTTTATACTATTATTTTATTTTTTTCGTCCCTCTCTTTATTGTATTTATTTAAGTGTTAATACCATCTAGTGTGGCCAAAATCAAAGTAATTTTCTCCAATTTATGGATAACAAATAAATGAATCGTTTTCAATACTTTATGTCATAAGTTTCATATGGGCAACCAAATAAAATAAGTTTTAATTCTTCGAACATTAATATTTTTATTTTAATTCTTTAAACATATATAACAAAATATAAATAGTATTTACCAGAACTTACTTTTTCTAACCACCCCTTTTATTATAATTATTTATATATATATATATATATATATATATATATATATATATATATATATATATAATATTTTTTTATTTTTTATTTGTTTTTTGTTTTGTTTATATTTATTTAGTTTTCAGATACAAACAAACTATGCAATAATTTCTATTACCTGTTCAATTTATTTATTTTTTCTTCTTATTTTTATTTATGTTTGAATATACATTTATGTCTATGTAGACATCAATGAATTATATATATATATATATATGTATAAGATTTATGAGCATACTTGCACAACAGGAAATCACTAAAATAGTTTGTTTATCTAATACCTAATGTTGTGGTACTGTTTTGTTTAGTTTTTTGTTCTTCTTTTTTTATTTTTTTTTTTGACTGGACAAGGAACGTGTTACCAACTTTATCATGAGCTCATCGCTATCATTACGAAGCTCATCATAAAATAAAATAAAAAAAAAAAAAAAAAAAAAATTCTTCGAAAATAAAATGGCACACTGTGTCTGACGAACGGAATCCCTCTTTATTCACGGGCGATAGTCTGCAGGTGGCATTTTTTAATCTAGAACAAAAAACTTAAATTATTACGAAAGAAAAAGGGTTAATCTAGCAAAGCACGTAGGGCATTAATTGTTTCGAAAATGGTGAACAATTATTCATTTTCTATTAAAAAAAAAAATCCATCATAAAATCGTTATAATCCAATGAATGGAAAAATTCCTACGTACTTTACTAGAAAATATCATTAGAAATCTGCATTTCAAATCCGAAGTTGATCCGGCGAAAATTGAAAGCGCTAGCATATCGCCCGATTTGAAAAACATAGTTTTTAGAAAATCGACTTCGAAGTTTAATGTACCGAAAAGCTAATTTTTTTAATAATAATTCCTTGTAAAAAAAAAAAAAAGGTTTTAATTATGAAATGTATCGGGACTTTAGTTGAAAAATCTAATTTTTGGCACATTTAAAAACTGTTCCGCCACATAAACACTCATGGATATCATTTTTGATTAGTTAAAAAAGCATTTAAGCCAATAAAAAAGAAATGGTGAGTGTTCTTTATGTTACTTTTATTAAATTAATTTACTTATATTATTTCGTAACATTGGTTATCAACATTTATTAGTGATGATTAACTTAGGAATTATGCTTGGACCAAAGCCCACATTGGAGATCTCGTGGGTGTAACTTATAATATATATGTATCATAATATATATAAACACAAACTTGCTTGGTACTACCGAGTATTTGTGGACTTGCCGCTTTGCTAATTTTGTCTCAGGCGGATATTTGCATATTTACAGAGCGGAGATTGCAAGGAGCAGGACCAAAAGGAAAGGTCAGCCAGATCCTGTTTGCAATGTCCAAAATAGCAAGATTGGACAAATTCCTTGTTCCAAAATTAAACCTTAATCCTTCATTCTTGGAAGAATATGGAGGTCCCTCCCTCCCTCCAGGCCTCATATGAATAAGGCAACAAAATCACAATTTTCCATTTACAGATCGAGTAATCAAGAACACTGCAATACATTTTGCTCATCCATATATCTTAGAAGTCAAAAAGGATACAAGGTTTCATAAAATAACAAACAGAGGTAACACTCACCCACCTAGATACCCTAGAGTTCCTGAGCATTTTTCAAGTAGGCTAAATTTCCTCTAAGCATTCTGGCGCATATTGTTCTACTGTATACGGTACAAAAAAAAAAAAAAAAAAAAATGAAACAATTATAGAATAAAACAACAACAAACAACGAAATAATTATGATATTTAATGCTCTAAAAAATCCCCGCGCGTTAAGGAAACTTTGGTGAGTAAATATTAAAAGTAATACTCAAAAATAAATATTAATATAATTTTTCTGTTCTACATAATTTGCTGTGGGCATATAATTTTATTAGCGCCTCCATGGGGTCGCAATCCGGAAGTGCCGACTTGAAAATTTCACTTTCACATAGAGAACTTATAGATAACGAAAATAATTGTAGTTAAACATACTCGTATATTTGACCGATTTTAATGAAATTTGGTTAAAAATAAACCGTGTCATTTTAAGCTCAATTTCGTTTACCAGAACAATCCGGCTACTGGAAGATTGTTTTTATATATATATATATATATATATATATATATATATATATATTTATATATATATATATATATATATATATATATTTATATATATATATCCAGGATATATATATTATTTATTTTTTAAATATTTCGAAAAACGTTGGTAAATCATGGTAACCATTCGAAAGCTAACTAAATGTTCTACAAAAATGTTTCTAGAAACATTTTCGATTGGATAATCTCAGGCGAAAAAAAAGTGCTTATAACCTCGAATGTGTAAGTTCCTTTGCTAAGAACGATTCTTTCTGTGTGTTTTCCGTCAGTGTTTTATTGATTTTTTTTTACAAGTGATATTAGCAGTAAAATGAATTTGCTAGCAAAACAAAATACTTAAAATGAGAAAGAATATTTGATTGTATGTAATAGAGATTTCCGAGAAGAACTGAAAACGTAGTAGCTGTGTAATTTCCGATTCTACGTTTTCAGTCCATAATTGCGCTGAAATCTTACATATCTTCAATACTTCATGAAAGTAGGTGTTTAAAGTTTTTACAAAATATTAAAATATGAAGTACACTTATTCAAAGCTTTCCAAATGACACCAGTGATAATTAGTTATGGAAACGAGCTAGGATGATGCAGTTCCGTCGAGTCGGACTTTTTATAAACCCGAATCATAATTTTGTCAGGAAGAGAAATAATTTTAATTTGTTCCTATTATTATTTATTTATTTATATATTTAAGAGCTTCGCAACTACGGTGATGAGCTCTTATTCCTATTATTAGAATAAAAAAAAATGTACTACTATAAAAATTGTTCGGAATATACTATCTTACTATTATATACCTGGAGTTATTAATCAATCTTGTTGAACTGTTTATGAGAACGTGTTGTTTCTGAAAATAAACAAGATGCCACCAAGGTCCGCGGGGGAATAAATTTTCAAAAAATGCGAGGTCTCCCACAAACTAAGATCTATTTATAGCTACTGGCAGCATCGGCTTTTTGCCACATCACCATAGAACTAATAGTTATTAGTTTTATATATATATATATATATATATATATGTGTGTGTGTGTGTGTGTGTGTGTGTATATTTGTACCTACTCATGGTAACCCTACGAGAAGGAAATTTATTCTATTCTTTATGACCCAACCAATTTTAACTATAGCTGTGTTCAGTAATATATTTAAGAGCGTTAAAAAATTGTCCTCTATTTTGACGGAATTTGCTGCATTAATTGTCGACATTTTTTTTTTCTTCAAAATCCTTACGAAAAATAAGAACCAAACAAAGAAAACAAAAGAAGAAGAAAAAAAGAAAAGAAAAAAAAGAAGAAAAAAGAGAGAGAAAAAATAGGTATGAATGGCTAAACATGTCAAAAGTAATGCTTTACTTTTCTTTTTTTTACGGACATCTGAATCTGGTTCTTATATCTATGCAATAAAAATTCTTTCCAAAGCAAGATTCTATCAAATTCAATTTTAGAAACACAACTCTTGTCTCAAACATACAATACTGAAAACACTCTCCATCCTAACATTAAACTCGCACAAGTTAACTATACTCCAAGGGCGGAGAAGACCAAGCAGTTTTCTCCCCTTAAACCACCAACCTAACCCTAATAGCCAAGATTTGCGTATTTTCTTTACACATGCCTTCGCCTGTTGAGATTCGGAAAAGTTACATTCCGCATGTGCGAGAATTTTAGGGAAATAATCCCCAAGATTCTGGCTTTTCCAAATTCCTATTTTAAGGGGTAACAAGAAACGATAAACACTATTAAAACTGATTATGTCTGTTTTAAGAAAAATCTTGTAATCATATTTTTTTTTTATGATTGCCGCAAGAGCTACATTTCTTGCAATGTGCTAATAAATGCGTATAAATAAAATAGCTAGGGTGCATCATACTGGTGGTTAAAATTTTATTCAGCAGTGGGGGATACGATAACAAATTCTAAACGAATTTGGGAATCGTATAAACTGACAAATAATAAATTTATTTAGCATCCATTTATAGGTATTGCAGGTTTTTACGACGCGCCCTCTATCGGTTACCACCCTTTTCCAGTCATGATGATGCTTTTTTCTTTTTTGAAAAAAAAAGCTACCACCCCTAATGGGAATCGAACCCACGACCTTAGGGACGGAGCTCTCACTCCTTGGGCCTACTTTCAGATAAACAATTATCACAGGAGTTTGGAAAAATAGCTTCCCTTAGGATGAGAAACATCCAAAATTTAGTAATATTAATTTCGAAAGAAGAATATTTTAATGAGAGAAGAATATTTTGTGAAGATGGCGATGCTGTTTTTGAGATAATGAATTCAAACAGTGGATTATGTCGGTGTTTCATGTTTGTTTTCCTACATCACGTCGCCTGATTTATATTCCCTTATCGCTATCTGGTGTTTTCTCACCGTTATTTCTCATCACAACGATAATTACTTGCGAAAATTATTATTCAAGCTTTGGCTTCATTATATCAATTATTTATTTTGTGGAGAACCACAAAAAAGGGCGATCAGCTCTTCCATATTTCAAGAAACACTTGTATAAAAAACAAATTCAGTGCCATAACAGTCCACAAGGATCCAGAGTGGCAGTTACTGTAGAGGTATCTGATTCATGACCATACGGCACACTAGAGAGAGAGTATGGTCAGTACTTGCTCCGGCCGCTTGATTTTCCGCTTTGCAGGTACCCATTAATAAATTAATTGTAGGCTGGGCTGGCTTTGTGACGGTCAGGGATGCAGATTCCAACCCACGAACGACGACACTAGAATATAAAAATCTTTAGAGCTTGCTCGGGGTTTGAACTCAGCTCCTCCTTCGTAAGGTCCACTGCTCTACCACTGAGCTAACCTCGCCCCCTCAAGAAACGCTCATATGCAATTTGTTTATACGTAAAAATAAATTGTACCTAAAAACAAAACAAAGGGGGTCATAAAAAAGGTAGACAAATGTCTTCAGAAATCATACAGAAAAGGGGAAAAATAAAATATAAACCCGTCACGCTGGAACTGCATAAGCAAGTTCACTCCTGTACAAGGCGAGTAATCCTAAAGAATTTCCCTAAAATAACCTATAAACTACAAAATATTTGTATTTTTTATTGTTTTCTGTGATATTACAATTACCGTTAAACACAACCAAATGCTACTAGCTTCCTTTTTTTCTGAATTCCAATTTCTATTGGACGGAGTATTTTTGTTGAAAATAAGTATAAATAATTTTTATTTTTTTATATCACATCTTTATGTTTAGATGTACAGGGTGTCGGAAAGATAATGGTCATCTTTTGACCAGATGATTCTCCAATGCGAGATCGCAAAAATTATCCCCATATTGACCCCCGCAAAATTGAGCTTGAAATGTTTTTCAAGGTCAAATTTTTTTTATTGCATATTTCGGATCTATGAATCATAAGGATGAAAAAAGTCAACGGAACCATAGGTCGGAAATTAGTCCTTATGGTCAAAATAACCAATTACAACGTATACGTAACCCATTAAAATTTAATTAGATTTAAACAAACATAGGCGACAAAAAAAAAATAAAAAAAAAATAAAAAAAGTGGGCATTTATGAAACAACATTTGTTTCATAAATGTAGCTGTTTATGTTGGATATTATGTGGGACTATCTGTTGAAAAGGGCGCGAGGTTAGCTCAGTGGTAGAGCGCTGGACTAATAAGTTGGAGGACCTGAGTTCGAATCCCGAGCAAGCACTAAATATTTTTTCTTCTAGCGTCTTCGTTCATGGGTTGAATTCGGCCTCCCTGACCGTCCCTAGGCCAACCCAGCCTCTAATAAATGTACCTAGGGTGCTAATGACTCTAGCAGTCGAAGTAGGTAAGAGGGAAATCAGGCGGCCGGAGCATAGTACTAACCACACTATCTCCCTAGCGTGCCGTATGGTCATGAATCAGATACCTCTATAGTATCTGCCCCTCAGGGCCCTCGTGGCCTGTTACGGGACTGATTTTTGATCTATTGAAATGGTTAGGGGCAACAAGATTAAGTAGCATACAGAGCTTGTAGTCATATTTCAGTAGCATTTGCATCATAGGCTGATAGTCCCACATAATATCCAACATGTAGCAGCTAAAGTTAAATTTTGTTAAAATTGTTGCTCGGGACTATTTTGCCCCGACCCCTTCAATTATAATCTTGAGGCTGTTTACCCTAAAAATCTAAACAAACCAAAACTATTACAATTGACAAATGGTGGGCGATTTTGACCATTTTATGTTGTTTACACCTTCAACTAACATTGCCTTAGGAAAAACTACTTCTTTTGAATTTTTTAAAATAGCATCTACTAGTATAAAAAATTATAAGTATATTGACAAACGAACCTCTGATATCTTCGGAGACCACACTAGCCCAAAATATGTCTATTTGTACTTGAGGGGACTAAGGATCTCTACCTTGGGAATTCGTGAAAGGAACCCGGTGGGTGTATGTTTCGTAAAAACAGCTGTTTTACATATGGTTGCTTATAGTCAATCCTTGGACCGTGTCCAGCTGTGCGCCCAAGGAGATCCAGGAGTCTGTCAAATGTTGGACCAGGACGCAGATTGAGCAAGTGAACTATACTCAACGTGCTATCCACGAGTAACGCTTCATGTTTGTGATGTGCGATTCACGAATATGAATGGAACTTCATATTCGAAATCAAAATATCGATCGACAAAAAAGATAGGCGAGTTCAGAACGATACAAAATATCTATCTTCTAGGCACAGAAGATGGATATGCGATATGGATCGAGTTTTGACATATATCGATTTCACGATTATTTACAATTATCTATCTAATTCCTATTCCATTTCGATTCGAATCATTTACATTCGAGAATCGCCCATCACTGTTACGAATCGACCTAAATAAGTCGATTAAAATACTTGACAATAGGAAAAATATATCTGTTACCTAAAAGTGGAAAACTTGAAGACTATTTTTCATCAAAAATAATATATAATGAAACTACTACTGTTATACCATATTAAAATATATAAGTAGCATTAAATATACATGTTTATCAGATGAGAAAAAATATACTAAAATAATAATAATAGAGAGAAATGTTTCTAAAAATTAATATTACTGTTTTAAACCTTACTTTTATATTACCTTGTTCCCTCTAGTTGGAGAAATGGAAGGTATTGAGACGTTGTATTATGTTATTGTTGTATTAAAAGTTAATTACATTTAACAGTAAACCATTAAAAAATAAGTAATGTGGCCAACCAATATGGCGCCAAGGGGTTTGTTTACGTGACAGGTTTTTTCATAACTCCGTGTCGATAACAGTATATGACTTGGAAAAAAAATGTAACCGCAAAGCCTGATTAAAATTCGAAAAGATTCTAGATAGATGGGTTCTTTAAAAAGAACGGCCCGACAAGGTCGATTAAAAAAATCGATGTATCGACAGATAAAACGGGGTTTGTCAGAAATATTACAATTTAATCTTGCAGTTGCTTTTCTTCATTATCCCGATAATTTCCAAACCTCTTAAGGAAATTTACGCCGGAAACTGTTTTTAAGAACTTATTAGGCTTTTCACTTCCATTATTTCTCAACCGTTCCGAGATATTTAAAATATATATATATATATATATATATATATATATATATATATATATATATATATATATATATATATTAAAAGTGTTCATATCGCATCGGTTCATAAAATATTGTTTTTTATTTTTTCTTTCTTCGGCATAAAAATTACCGAAATTTATTGTGGTTCGAAAGAATATCATTGCTTTAACTTGTCTTTGTTTACATAATATGGCGTTTCTATGTATTATTGGCCGCAAGCGTGTGGATATATATACATATGCCAGTAATAATTCGCACACATTTTATATCGTACAACAGAAAATGTTTATTTGAAATAAAAAATGTGTACGTCAACGTGCCTATTTTAATATGCCAAAATAAAACGAGGAAATCCTTTCATTGCGGGCTTTTAAATCCAATTAATAAACAATTATTTCGTTTAGAGCCTTCTGCTCAAATTCAGGAACATAAATATGCTTTAGCTCCACCCGACGAACCTATGTAATGTACTGTATAAAATATAGTCTTCATTTTCTTACATGGCCACCGGGCATGCGCGAACGCCAGCGGACACATTTTTGTGGCACTTTTTTTGTAACGCTTAGGTCCACCGGACAAACCTGTGTAATGTACTCTGTAACATAAAGTCATCTTTTTCGTACATGGCCACTGCGCATGCGCGAACGCTACTGCGCATGTGCGAACGCCAGCGGACACTTTTTTGTAACGGGTTTTCCAGTTTAGTCACCGCTAAAGCATATTCATGCTAAAATGTGTCGTTTGGAAAATACATACAAGCATGTAAAACAGTTGCATTTGGAAATGAATAAAAATAAGTGTAGGTATTTTATTTTATTTCATTTATAGTTTATCCCAGCCATGGCGATTAAACTACGACAATATTAATATAGAATAAAAAAAATTATAAGTCAATGTAAATAGTCAGAAACAGTCATTAACAAAGTAAGTATGTAATGCGTGTGATGAAATCAAGTTTATTCTGTGTAGAGATTTTAGGATTTTAGTGCCTCACTCAATAATATTTCTTTCTATAAATAATTTAGGTTTTTAGATTTTGTCAAAATATTTTGTATAGTTGTAATATGTCTGTTTTATATTTGTAAAGATAATCTATATATATAAAAATCACGTGTCTGTTTGTTTGTTCCTTATACAAATCCACACCGTTTGACCGTTTTTGACCAAACTTGGAATAATGGTAGTTCTTGATACGAGAAATCTCCTAGGCTAGGTCAAAAAAATCTACCAGCTGTCTGTTTGTCCCTTATACAAATCCATACCGTTCATCCGATTTTGACTAAACTCGGTACGCATAGTTGATCTTAATCTGGGGAGAGTCGTAGGCTAAGTCAAAAACGTCTACCAGCTGTCTGTCTGTATGTTTATCCCTTATACAAATACACACCGTTCGTCCGATTTTGACTAAACTCGGTACACATGTAGATCTTAATCTGGGAAGTGTCGTAGGCTAAGTCAAAAACGTCTTATAGCTGTCTGTCTGTATGTTTGTCCCTTATACAAATCCACACAGTTCGTCCGATTTTGACTAAACTCGGTACACATGTAGATCTTAATCTGGGGAGTGTCGTAGGTTAAATCAAAAAAGTCTACCAGATGTCTATCTGTATGTTGTTGTTTTTTTTTATAAAAACCCACACCGTTAGACCGATTTTTACCAAACTTGGCATACATGTAAGTCTTGATACGGGGGGTGTTGTAGGTTATGTCAATGTCGTCTAGGACTCACAGTTAGGAGGTCACGGGTTTCGAAACAGTTACAGATTCGTGTTATTAGATTTTAATACTTATTTGGTTTCTAATTTATTTAGGCTTTTCTATATGCAGAAAGTAGGTATAGCATGGCACGCCGGGTAACAGCTAGTTTACAAATATAAAACACAATTCATTTACATTAGCAATTCATTACAATACAAATAAATAAATATAAAATGAAGTACGTTAGCGTCATAACATCAGTTTCATAGAATAGTTTATTACAAAAACGTGAAATAACAGACTCTTAAAGTTGACCGACCATCTAATGACTTATAAGGTCATCAGAGATAATTGCGTTTCACGAAACATAGATGCTAGATGTGTCACCATAATAAGCAACAGGAATAAGCGATGGGACGTACCACAACAAGCGATGGAAGCAAGCACGACTATTGCGACAGCAGTCAGCGTAAAACGGTTCTGACAGCACGCGCCACAAACCAGCGACTGCAGACTGCTTGACGCCACGCTTCAATAGGCCAGTGATTGGGCGGACACGAGCTGTAATAGCAGCAGGTTCATTTTGCCGTTCCCTCCACAGAGAACAACCAACTATAGCTCGTTCAGTTAGATGGAATATTTCTTATCCCGCATGCGCGAAATTATGAGGGAAATATACCCGACGGGTCCGCAATTTGCATTTCTATTACAATGAACAACAAACTATTTTAAATTCAACAGAAACTGATTATGTCTCGTTTAGGACCAAGGAAGGCTTTGAGAGGTCAGGCAAGGGAGAATATTATTTAATATTTAACAATACTTAGCCAAAGCTACGGCTGAAAACAGTTTAAGCTATAGCATGTTCAAATAGATGGTTTAGTTGGAGGGAAAAGGGCGTGGCCTATATTCCGCGTGTAAGAAATTGGTGGTAAAAATGTTCTCTGTTATAACCTTATCACTAGGAGGTTAAACGCATTTAGTCTTAGCTTTAGCTAAGTATTGATAAATATTATACACTATTTCCTTTGTCTGACCTCTCAAAGCCTTCAACGAGACATAATCAGTTTTTGAAATGGTTCCCTTATCGTGTTGTTTCTTGAAATGGGACTTAGCAAATGGTGGAACCTTCGGGAACAGTTCCATCAAAATTCCTTGCATGCGGAATTGAACTATTCCGTCTCTCCGAACTGGCTATAGTAGTAAGCGACTTAGCAAATGGTGGAACCTTCGGGAACAGTTCCATCAAAATTCCTTGCATGCGGAATTGAACTATTCCGTCTCTCCGAACTGGCTATAGTAGTAAGCGACTTAGCAAATGGTGGAACCTTCGGGAACAGTTCCATCAAAATTCCTTGCCTGCGGAATTGAACTATTCCGTCTCTCCGAACTGGCTATAGTAGTAAGCGAGTTGATGTCTGTTGGAACACGTAAAATTACCATTAATGGCGGACGTAAATCATAAAAACGTATTATAGAAACGAAAATATTATAGAAATTTTCTTACCATTTGGGAAATATGAAATGAAATCTCAAAGAGAAGGGATATTTAAGTGGCCACAACAGGAAACTGACAATATCCCAAGCTCAAATTCCCCCATCCCCCATTCTCTCTCTCAGCGTTCGCTCTACGATAATACTATTACCAATACGTTGCTCATTTTCTTAGCTCGTTTTTATTAGATACTCACTTCACTGTTAACTTAATAAAAAGAAAAAAAAAGTGAAGTAAACAGAAACAAAAAGCCCCGTTTAAAAGAACAAAGCTAACGTTTTTGAACTTTAAAGTACTTATTTCTCCAATTGGAATGGTCACCTACTACGTACCTCGATTTCCCGACCGTTTTCGAGTTATATTAGAAAATATTATACCAAAACGTTTCATGTCTGTTAATAATATATTTTGTTTCTAATACTTCCTTAACCCTAAAGGTAAGCAAAACTTCAACTGAATTAATCGTTTCTGAATACCCAAATCGAAAGTCACTTCGGAAAAGTAGTTATATTAATCTTTCTACATAATGTAGATTTGTTTCATCGCCTCATAGTATATCCAAATTAATAAATAACCGCACCTTGTTTTCGGAAAATAATCATTTTACTATTAAGTATTCCATTTGCCGCGTTTTTTCAAATGTTTTCGAGATATTTTAGAAAATATAAGAAAACCCCAAAACTTTTCATGCCTGTTAATGAAGTATTTTATTTCTAGTACTTCCTTTACTCCAAACGGGACCAAAATTTACCTATATTAGATTAGATTGGTGTCAAATGTCTGGAACAAGTTTCAAATAAATAAATCGTTTCTGAATGCCCAAACTGAAAATTCGTTTAGCAAAGTCGTTGTATCATTTCTTCTCGTAAATAGTTACAGACATCGCTTTAAAAATGGTTTAATTCGTTTTCCTACTTTAAGAAACCTATGAAATGAGAACCTCCAAGCATATTAACTCGAAAACGAAAGCGTTCCGCGCGAAATTCGCTCCAAAAACCATGTTTCGGTGGACTGATTCTGCTGGTTAACGTACTTGACCTTTCAAATCAGTCGAGAGATTTTTGTACCAAATGTCATAAAAATCGGGAGCCGTTGGGAGAGCGAACAGACAAATATTTTAACCAGATTCGTGATCTATGGTTCTGAAACGTGAAATTTTCTTGTCGGCAGTTCCGGATTGCGTTATGAGGTTAATCTCATAAGCTGGTTTCCTCCGTATGGATGGAGGGAGGAAACCAGCATAAAACATCTCTATTATAATAAATTCCATTTACTATTTTCCCAGCTAATCTTATTTGACAGGTAATTAATCAGAGTCATAATTATCCATATTCCAGGTAATATAATTACCACCTAACACTAATGAACTTAAGTGTCCAAAGTGGCGACTAATGTTTCGAAATGGCCATGCTAATGAGGTAGTTCTTTCTAAACGATAGAGTTACTCATTCCTGTTTTATACCGGTATATCAGGGCCTCCATTAAAAAAAAAATAATAATGAAATAAATAAAAACTGTATCAAGCAACAATTTGAAGCAATTTCATTACTAAAGAATGGAATTGATTGACAGCAGACAGCTTAATTGTGTGAAACTTATTCCCAGAACATTTTTAAATGTTTCAACCAGCATCGCAATATTCTTCTGCTGCAATGAGGTTGCCAACGTGACGCAATCTTCTAGTGTCAACTTTTAGCACTTTCCTCCGAAGGTTTTGGGTTGAATTCGGCCTCCCTGACCGTCCCTAGGCCAACCCAGCCTTTAATTAATTTAATAATGGGTACCTTGGGTGCTAATGACTCTAGCAGTCGAAGCAGCCAAGGGGAAAATCAGGCGGCCGGATCATAGTACTGACCACACTATCTCCCTAGTGTGCCGTATGGTCATGAATCAGATACCTCTATAGTATCTGCCCCTCATGGCCCTCGAGGCCTGTTACGGGTCTGATTTTTTTTTTTTTTTCCTCCGAAGGTTTGAAATGGGTTGGGAGTTTAAGGGCAAAAATCCGCTTGGTCATCACCAACCCTAAGAGTATAGTTAAATCGTATGTTGTGTAATGTTAGGATGAACGGTGTTTAGAGTATTGTGTGTTTAGGTCAGAGTTGTCTTTCTAATATTGCATTTGATACAACGTTGCTTTGGAAAAAATTATGATTGCATAGATATAATAACCAGAAATAGACATTATTATTATGTATTTATTTTTGTAAGTACTTTTTGACAGGTTTAATTAATTCCTCCGAAGGAAAGTGGTTATTGAGGTTACACTCGAGAAGGAATATTTGAAAAATGACTTCAAAGCTTTATCGATTCTACAGAGTAGACACCGAAAATGGCTCCGTTAAAATTTATACATACATATAAATGTTTCTGTTGACAGGTCACACGAACTTGGTATATACTATACCCCTAGCAAGCGATTGAACGAGTTCGTTATCCAGCAAAATCTGGACGGCGTTTACTCCGGACCCAAAGTAGTTATTTGCCAATAACTCCTGTAATTTTTGTTGTATTGCTATGAATCTGGGTATTCGTTGTGGACATCTAAGTAGAAAAAAAAGTGTTATAAAAATAAACTAAATTGGTTCACTAGGAGGAGGGATTTACTCCGGACCCAAATCACTAATTTGCTCATACCGGTCGTAATTTCTGTTCTATTGTAACGAAACGTGGTGTACGTAGTGGGCATTTAATGAGAAAGAAGTGTTGTAAACATGAAATAAATAGGTCTATCGGAAGAGGGGGTTTACTTTGTACTATGTTTGAATAGAATTCAGCCGCCAAACGTAGGTTGGCAGAGCTGCCACTAAGAGCGCCTCTGTTTTATATGGATTGTTTACTTCTGACTTGTACCACTAGGGGCGCTGTATCCTGTTCCTGCGTTATTTTTGTAGGCTTTTATTATTCATGAAGATCAATAGATGAATATGTGAAGTTTTTGTGTATTTATTAAGAACCACGCATACATAAAACTCTAGAAACATCCAAGATACTTAAAATTTCCAAAAAAAAATATTTGGTTGCTTGTCACAGATCTTTCCAAGTGGAATTCGAAAAGGCCGAGCGATCAATTTCCGCTTCTGTAAGTTAGTGGCGCCTAACATCGAACTTTTTAGCGCGGTTCCTCCCTCCCTCATAGGGAGGAACCCCGCTTATTGGGTTGATACAATGAAACAATCCGGAAGTGCCGACTAGAAAATTTTGCGTTTCAGAACCTCTGGAAACCGAAAATGATGGTAGTTCAAATTTGTATATATATATATATATATATATATATATATATATATATATATATATATATATATATATATATATATATATATATATATTTGTCTGTTCGCTCATTTCTGGCTTCCCTGATGGTCCGATTTTGATGAAATTTGGCACTAAAATCCGTCGTCCAATTTGAAAGGTCAAGTTCGTTAACCAGCCAAATCCGCCCACTGGAAGATGGCATTTGGGGCGAAATTCGCGCAAAAAAAATCGTAACGCTTACGTTTTTGAGTTCATAAGCTTGTAAGTACTCTTTTTATAGGCTTCTTGGGCTAGGAAAACGAATGGAACCATTTTCAAGGCGATAGCTTTAACCGTTTTCGAGAAAATTGGAAAAATAATTTTTGAATACCGTTTTTGGTTTGGGTACTTAGAATTACGGGATTCAGTTGAAACATTATCTGCATGTTCTACTTTCATTAAAACTAATATGTTGAAAGTTTTGTTACGTTTGGAGTTAAGGAAGGGTTAGAATAAACTATTTTATGAACAGACAAGAAAAGTTTTGGGAACTTCGTATACTTTCATTAATATCTCGAACACGGTTGGGAAATCGTGGTAAGTGGATAGAAACTATTTGAAAGCTTTCTAAATTCTCTACAAAAAATATTCTAAAACTATTTTTGATTAGGTTATGTCAATCGGAGAAATAAGTGCTTAAAACTTCAAATACGTCTGTTTTGTTCTTAAGAACGGGTTTTTGTCGTTCTTTTTGTAATTTTTGTCTCTTTCCCTTTGTTTTTTATTGCTTTTTATTTTTGTAATTTCTTATGTTGGGAAAATTTTGTGTGTAAAACAGGATATGAAAAATGAGACCAATTTTCTGTTGCTAGAAATAATGTAAATTTTGGGAACTTTCATTAATATCTCGAAAACGGTTGAAAATATTGGTAAACGGAAGGATACCATTAGAAAGCTTATTAAATGCTCTACATAAAAGGTTCTAATGAAAGTTTTGATTAGGCGATGACAATCGGAGAAATAAGAGCTTAATGCTTTAAAGTAATTGATTTCGCTTATTCGAACTGTTCTTTTTGTCTGTTTTTTATTCCTTGTTATTTTTTAATTGCTTATAGTTGGATAATGTATTCGAAAATAAAACAGGTTTAGTAAAATAACAAAAACAATTTATTGTTAGAAATATAGAGTTCCAAGATTCCAAGACCTTGTAACTAGCGGGAAAGTTTCTAGTGATGCCGACCCTTCCAGGTAAGATTGTAAATCCTACCTTTCAAGACTGTTGGAACCAAAACAATAACTGTCGGGGTTCGGTCACTGCTACTTTTATCGTAAAAATGGTTTTATTGTGCCGACGTTTCGGCTTGAACTTCAAGCCTTCATCAGGGCTGTAAATACAAGTAGGACATATTTAACACTAATATATGCACATATCTATGTAAATATACCTAACATTTATATATATATATATATATATATATATATATATATATATATATTTATATATATATGCATATACACATACACATATACACGCACACATATGTACATATATATGCCCACATACATACACATATGGGGTATGTATTATGAAGTAGCAGTGACCGAACCCGGACAATCCCTACCTTGCATCATCAACGGTCAACGATCTCCTCTCAACAAAATAATAACTGCTTCTATTTTAATCTTTCGAAATTAGACTAGGGATAAGAACGGAACCGCGCTAAGATGAGGCAGTTCCTGCGAGTCGGACTTTTATAAAATATTAACTACATATCCGAACCCCGGAGTTAAAGAACACCATGTCATACATTTGCAATTGTAAAGGAGAGCCTATTTTCTATAACTTTTAACTATTAAAATTTGTTTCTTCGTTACTTATAGAAACGGTTTAAATTAAAATTTTGACATTGTTATTGGCATTAATATGTAATTGGAAGTATTGATCATAGTCAATCAAAACCAAGTCCTCCACATGGTGTCTTTTACCTATAATGAAAACTGACACGATTTTATTTGTCTCCGTCTTCGTTATTTATGGGGACAGGACATAGTGCGTTATATTATTATATGGATAGGAAAAATCCATATTAAGAACATGTTGTTAAGTAAATTTAATAAAAAAATGGACATGGTGTCCATTACCTCCGGAGTACACATATATACTAGACTTTCTAAATGATACTAGAATGGAGAACGGAAACGGGCTAAAATTGCACAGTTCCTACGATTTGAACATTTTTTTAATTGTTTTTAAGGATTCCCTTCAGATGGTTTCCAATGGACTTTAGAAAAACCTTCTCGAGCAAATCCATTTCGAATGCAGAGCCCTACTTTTAGAACACCGGACAGAATTAGCCGACCCAGATCCTGAGAACATTATTTAGAGACTGCCTGTGTATATACAGAACATGCATGTAGACTGTGTATATGCTGCCAGCGAGTTTCAGTCTATACATTGCTGCATATATATATATAGACGGCCTCCGATTCTTATATAGGCGCCTCTTTCACTCCTGACCCATATAGTGTATTTTAGGCCTAATACTCTATCCATAAGCGCTTGTAATGTTTTTCTTTTACTCATCTGTAACATTTCTTAAAGAATGATCTGAGAAGATACTAAAAAAAAAAAATTGGCCAACCAAAAAATATTTTAGGAAACATTATAGTGAGTTTCCTCCCTCCCTCCATAGGGAAGCGGCTTCCCGTATACGAAGCCGGCGCGATAATGCTATAAGAAAGTGCCGACTAGAAGGTTTCAGAAGCCATAGATCACGAAAATAAAGGTGGCCCAAATTATATATATATATATATATATATATATATATATATATATATATATATATATATATATATATATATATATGTTGGGGCGCGAGCAGTTTGCCTCTTGATTCTGAAGCAGTAGCTGTACCAATTCCTCTTATCCGCGGTTCCTCATGTGCTCTCGACAACATTGTTATATCTAGTGTTAGCTAACTAAAATGGTGAATTAGCTTTTTGGGGTGAAAGAACCAAAAAGAATACTGTTCAAAAAACCTTGTAAAGTTTTCTTATTGAAAAGCTCATCGGACAAAGACAGCTGTTCTTTCAGAAAAAAATGGCCCGATTTTAATGAAATTTGGTCTACCAGCGGAATCAGCAACAATATCGTGGATTTGACGGTTTTGCCTTTAAAGGCTTTCAGGTAGACTTATTATAGGTTCTTTAAAACAGGAAAACGACTGAAGCCGGTTCTAATGTAATTTTCCATAGGGCGTTCTCGTTTGGAGGAATTTGAAATTCGAATGTGTCGGTTTAGTTCTTTTGAACGGGTATTTTGTCGCTGTTTACCTAAGTTTTTAATATGTTTTTTTTTTTTAAATTGCAATTAACATTAAAATTTTAGTAAAACAAGGTAAGGCAATAAGAAACACATTTGCATTAATGTTTTTCTAGAGCGATCTTTGAGAAGGAGGAATGAGCAATTTCCGCTCAGGATACTATCAGTTCGGATGAATTTAAAACTTCAGGAAAAATTTGCAATCCGTAATTTTGGCGTGAGAAAATCGGAATTGTTTTTGTATCCAATTTTCTCAGAAATAGTTTTATATGAAGCTTAAATTTTTTTTAAAACATGAGGAACATTTATAGTGTTCAGGAACATTAATTTAAATGTTATTCATCCTAATTATCCGCGAATAAATATGGAAATTAGCGAAAAAATGTTCTCAAAGAACCTTTTCAATATAAACATTTATTCTTAAGTTCACGGAATGAATAATTTATTTATTATTCGTATTTGAAGGGTACAAAATGATTTATGATAATGATATTTTAAAAAAATAGTTAATTATTCATCGTTTACAACAAATCATACATTATTCGAGGAATTACCGTTTAATATTTATTCGGAATTGTTCGCCATTAGTTGGGAATCATACCATAACCTTAGGCGTCTTTTCGTCTCTTCATTAATTGAGAGTAAGTAGTGAATGACCTATTCTGAGCCTCGTAATGACGACTTCTTCCTTTCTTGTCATTCGAATACTCGATGGCCAGGCATTCACGGTCCTTTTAATTTCTTGTAGTTTGTTGTTGGTAGTGTATATATGGTTATCAGATAAAAATATTTATTAATTTACAGAATTTAATTTATACACAGATATATATATATATATATATATATATATATATATATATATATATACATATATATATATATGTGCGTGTGTGTGTGTAGAAGCAATAATTAATTTTTTCCCACTTTACCTTTATTAAATTACCCTAAAATAAAATAAGAAAAATATAATAGAATAAAGAAAAATAATTAAATAATTAGAATAAGTAAAATATGTATATTGTACAGTGTAAAATCTGGCGCACCTTGAGTTTTTGAATATTATTCAAGATTACTTTGCTTTTTTAATAAGGAATGAATTATGTAATCTGAACAAGAAGTTGAACAAAAAAATCATTTGTGGCTGACATCAAGATTGTAAAAACAAAAGTAGAAGTCATTGGAAGAGGTAAAATGGAAATCGTTTTTGCCTTTTCTGCCCTAATGTTGAATGTATAAGTTTAAGTTCAGAGTAAGCCAATATTTGATGTAAAACTCTATTTATTCTCTATTTAAATGATTCTCCACTTCATTTTCCAATGATTTTTATTGAATATGCAGAAGGTCAAATCTACTATATATTTGTCAAATACCACTCACTCACTCACTCACTCACTCACTCACTCACTCACTCACTCACTCACTCACTCACTCACTCACTCACTCACTCACTCACTCACTCACTCACTCACTCACTCACTCACTCATCTATCAACGCCCAGCCCAAACCGCTCGACAGAAAATTTTGAAATTTTGCATGGACACTCCCTATATAACGTAGGCGCTCGCTAAGAAAGGATTTTTTTATATTCGAATTTTTAAGCATTTTTAGGGGGGTTTAAAGTTTGAGTTGGTTAGAGAAGGCAAGCCTAGGCAGCCTGCGTTGCTAGGACGATAAAGAACAGCTGTTACCTTACATTATCTATCTCATAGTTTTCTTTCTAATTGAGGTTAATTTCAACTATGATGGCAGACCTTGAATTACTAGAAATTAACTATCCCTCATAGAGTTTTAATTGCGTTTCTTTTCTGCCTGTCCCCGTCAGATAGGCTTACCATATTTTTGGAGAGTTAAACCGGGACACATTAATATGGGATGGGCATACCGGGGGGGGGGAATAAAAAGAGTACAAATTATAAGCAAAATGGTTGGTGAGTTTTAAGCCTAGCAACTAACGGGAAGGGGGAATCCTAAAATGTTAGTCTACCCAAACCTTAAAAATAAGAACGGAACTTTTTTTGCTACTTGATTTTCTTAAAAAAATCTCTCAGCCAAATAGTAGTGTCTGGCAGCTGGCAGCGCTGTGCAGGTAGTTCCAGCGTTTTACAGTTAGATTACTTCTGATTTCTTTGACACTGTGAGCAGTAGTAAAAATGTTGATTGTAGAAAAGTAACCGATTTATAAAAGATTCTTATAAACATGAATTCATTACTTTTTACATCTTACAGCCTTTTCCGGGACATTGATAAAACCGGGCGGGACACCGAAACAATTGCAAAATACCGGGACAGTCCCGTTCAAACCGTGATGTATGGTAAGCCTATCCTTAGAGTTTTCTAGGTGAGACAATAATATCCGGAACCCTTGCACAGCCTCCTCGCCTATAACCTTGGTAATGCTCGCAAATATAATGGGTGTTTCCAAATAACTTTTTGGAAACATAAACTTTTAAATTTTAATGCCCATTGCATAATATATAGTATGACGGGAACCGTGCTATAATAAACTGCACAAAATTGTATAGTAACGCAATTTTAATGAAACATTATTTAACGCAATAAAATAACTACTTATCTGCCGTGACGAAGCACGGGTATTCAGCTAGTCTACTATATATTTGTCAAATACCACTCACTCACTCACTCATCTATCAACGCCCCGCCCAAACCGCTCGACAGAAAATTTTGAAATTTTGCATGGACACTCCCTATATAACGTAGGCGCTCGCTAAGAAAGGATTTTTTGATATTCGTATTTTTAAGCATTTTTAGGGGGGTTTAAAGTTTGAGTTGGTTAGAGAAGGCAAGCCTAGGCAGCCTGCGTTGCTAGGACGATAAAGAACAGCTGTTACCTTATATTATCTATCTCATAGTTTTATTTCTAATTGAGGTTAATATCAACTATGATGGAAGTCCTTGAATTACTAGAAATAAACTGTCCCTCATAGAGTTTTAATTGCGTTTCTTTTCTGCCTGTCCCCGTCAGATAGGCTTGCCATATTTTTGGAGAGTTAAACCGAGACACATTAATATGGGATGGGCATACCAGGGGGGGGGGATAAAAAGAGTACAAATTATAAACAAAATGGTTGGTGAGTTTCAAGCCTAGCAACTAACAGGAAGGGGGAATCCTAAACTGTTAGTCTACCCAAACCTTAAAAATAAGAACGGAACTTTTTTTGCTACTTGATTTTCTTAAAACGATCTCTCAGCCAAATAGTAGTGTCTGGCAGCTGGCAGCGCTGTGCAGGTAGTTCCAGCGTTTTACAATTAGATTACATCTCATTTCTTTGACACTGTGAGCAGTAGTAAAAATGTTAATTGTAGAAAAGTAACCGATTTAAAAAAGATTCTTATAAACATGAATTCATCACTTTTTACATCTTACAGCCTTTTCCGGGACATTGATAAAACTGGGCGGGACACCGAAACAATTGCAAAATACCGGGTCAGTCCCGGTCAAACTGTGATGTATGGCATATCCTTAGGTTTTCCAGGCGAGGTAATAATATCCGGAACAGCCTCCTGGCCTATAACCTTGGTAATACTCGTAAATATATTGGGTGTTACCATATGACTTCTTGGAAACATAAACTTTTAAATTTTAACGCCCATTGAATAAAATATAGTATGACGAGAACCGTGCTGTAATAAACTGCACAGAATTGTATAGTAACGTAATTTTAATGAAACATTATTTAACGCAATAAAATAACTACTTATCTGCCGTGACGAAGCACGGGTATTCAGCTAGTGATAAAATAAAAATAATTTTAAATACTAGTCACATTAAAATTCCATCCAGTTTGATGCATCTTCAGGTACACTAAGACTAGTAAACGTATACAGCCTAAGGCAGCACCTATATTGGACCCATATTTCTCCCGATCCGATCCAATCAGATTTCGTTTGACCGATAACGGCCAAAACCAGCCGACGTGAGTGCCTACATTGGTCCTGACCCGATCCGATCCGATGTTATCACTAATAATGAACTTGTAGTGAAATGAAATGAGTGATTAATTAAGGAAATGCCGCCTAATAAGCATAGAAACCTTCGATTAGGTTGAATGTTGGAGGTATGAAGGAGGAGTTGAGAGGCCAATCAATCTTCCGGAAGTATATCAGTCAAAAATGTGATCAGACAAAATTGCTCTAATTTTTTTTTAGCTTTCTTTAAAATAAAAAAAAATGCATTGCAATAGGTTAAGATGTAGAGGCTGCAGACGTTTTTTAAATACAATATGTGATTTGGCGCCATTTTGCATCGGTCGTCCGAAATCGGTCTGGAATCAAACTAATTTGAACGACCGAAAATCGGTCGTCATCGGATCGGGTCGGGTTGGGACCAATGTAGGCACCTCCATTGAGATGCATGTGTTCGTTTTTCTTCCGACAGTCGGTGGCTATCGGATCGGGACCAATGTGTGTGCACCCTAACTAAGGGAAGGTGAACCTTCTGCCATAGGGGCCACGGAGTTATCCTGTGTGCTATGTTTTACTAGGCTTAGTGCCCATAAAGAGGCATCAAAATGGACGTGAAAGCGATAAGACCGGAATACCTTTGGCGTCTCCTAGCGCCGGAGACACTCCGACGGAAAACGGTTACAGTATACAGTTTTTTGTGTCAATCCCGAAGAGCCTTATCCGTTTAGATAAGCCGATTTATCATAATAAGCAATCTGATAGTCCTTTAAAATGTTCATCATCGGATTGATACCTTCCTCGAGAGACTAGCCTTAAGGCCCTTTGTTTTACTGGTCTCAGTATACAAAATGTATGTGAGACCGGTAGGGTAATTTTAATAGAAATGACTAGTGCGTAAAAATGGTTTTATTTTATCATTTGTCCTCCTGCTTATTTAAAAAAATCTATATTTGAACTTTCCTTTCTAAGTAATTCTGTTGTCTACTTAAATGTGAGTATTCAAGATGAGGGCCATACATAAACCATGTGATTCCTGTAGTATAGAAAGAGAGTTGCCTCCTAGAAATGAGAATGATTGGGGGTATTGAAGAATCGTGCAAGCCGAGTATGAGAAATCAACTCTTCTGAGAAGCGCAGATGGGACCAATCTTGGTGGTCACATACCACGTTCTAGAGATCTGTACTATATTATTGCTTGAACAAGACTCTTTATGTGAACTTTACTTGGAAGCATGGGCGTATATAGTAAATAATTTTTGGAGGGGCTGGGGGGCAATCTAGAACTTGGAATAGTTAGGCAATTGAAATGCTACTACACCCAGAAAAAAGTATTTTTTTCTGATCTCAGTGATCTTATTTTTTTTGGTGTAGGTATAACGGCGTATCAACAATTTGGCTATTAACGCCGGGCTATCTACAGGTTGCCACCCTTTTATAATGCCAACGGCATGTGGTCGGTCACCCATTCAGGTACTGGCCACGCCCGACGTTGCTTAACTTCGGTGATCTATGGGAACCGGTGCATTCAACGTGGCTATGACCGTTGGCCAGTGATCTTCTTTAATTTATCCCCGTATCAAGATATATATAGATTATTACCGATTTCATGGGAGAGGCTGCAGCCCCCCCCCTATATACGCACATGCTTAAAAGAACAGCATGTGACGTGGGATATTGATGTAACATATTGTTACCAAGGTATTTACTAATACCGTCATCAATGTTGGATGTTGTACGCTTCTGAAATTCTAAGTTGTGGGATTCGTAGGTTACTGTGCTTCTAGGATTAATGTGTTGTCTTGGGTCCTTTTTGCTAAGTTATTGAAGGTACTTGTATGTATGACGCTGTAATCAAAAACAAATGTACTGCCAGCTTATCAAGTGGAAACACAATTCTTTCCGTGATAGTTTTTTTTAAATCGACAAATGTAGAATAAATACACTGGACGAATGACACTGTAAGGCCAATATGCTACTCTCTTAAAATTATGTGTTTTACGGTGCGTCTCCCTCAGCAGTAATCAATTTACAGAAGTAATCAATGAATTTTACGAGAACATCCAATTGCTTATTTTATTTATTTATTTTTTTTTTTAACGGCGCTTCGACAACTAGTCCATTAGCGCCGACATCCAGGGTGCAGCGAGGAATTTTTCCAACGAGCCGTGGGGTTAGAAAATTCCTGCCGCTGCAGCGTGGTGGTGGGGATCGAACCCACCATCTCCCGCTTATGAATCCAAGGCGCTAGCCTATAGACCACGGGAGACCCCCCAATTGCTTACTATAGGCATTTCTGTGATATAGCTGCTTCTGTGCTAACTGTCGGAATATGCACCATGTCTTAAAGCATCAAAGATATTTAGTTCCTAACGGCAGACTTAGAGGATCTGTTGCTATCTGATATGATCTCAGTGCTGCGGTGCATTCATTAATATTTATCATCAATTATGAATAGAGAGGTCTTCTGAGTACCTCAGTCCGATATTACGATAGGAAAGTCACATTTGTGCCGTGAAGGGTCAAGGTAAAGGGTAATTACACCAAACCGTCGCTTTGATGAACGTACTTCGAGGCTGCTTAAGTTCAAGGTTTGTGTGATCTTCGGATCACCCATTCTATCTGATAATCACTTCTGTCAGGATTATTCTGGCTACAGTGAAATTTAAATCTCTAAGAAGGTTCAGCAGGTGGAGTGAAGATACTTGTCAACATACAAAATAATGACTTTCCAATGGTGTATGGATGTGGCAACCCCTCCGCCTCAGTGATCATAAAATCTCTGCACCCAGCCTACCGATTGTTCACGATATACCTAATGCACCCCAACTTGTCAACAGGTACAGTGGACCAAAAAGTGGAGAAAATGCGTCTTATTTGCTTTGGGCTTGAGAAATTCGCCCTGCAAACGGAGGACCTGCTAAGAACGGGTTGACTAGCACAATAAAGACCCTCTCGGATGTCCCTTGAGAAATGCCTTTGCAACCACCACTAATGCAATGTCATCCAAAGAAAAATAAGAAAGGCCACTTGTAAGGAAGCGCTGAGCTCTATAAGTCAAGGCATCTGACATTGGCTCAAATTAGCTATGAATCGCTTATCGGTCCTTTAAGTGTCAACATATTTGCTTTTGTGTTTATCTACTGTCAAGGTCAATACGGTTTATAGCCTTTCTAAAGATACATAGTCAAGTAGGAGCTTATTCCTCGATATAAGATCAACCAATCCCGACAAGGTTCAAAATTGAGCCAGTAGGCGAGTTGGTGTCCTCTAAAAACCACACTTCCACCTTGTTGAAACACTCGCGTTATCTATAGAACAACGAATGTCACTGCTAGTGCAACAGAGTGTAGATAGAAATAACGTGTGTCACGTAGAGCAGGTGTCGCAGCCAGGAATAGCCACATAGTGATATAAGGCCTTTGATTGGTAATTGGTCAACCCCTCCAGACTAGATTCAAACTACAGCCAACGCGATTCCAGTAAGAGACGACCTGTGGCGTTCTCAGGAAACCACTTTGCCTGCCAGAGGCGACGCTCACGTGACGTATAGAACTACCAAGGTCACAGCTAGTGTGCCCGCGCACAGGTAGGAAGAGCGTGTGTCACATAGAGAGGTTATTGCCGTCGGTAGCCTCGCCCAGGAATAGAACCAACCAACCCACGCCTTGTGATCTCCCGCCGACCTACGCGTATCTTCAACCTACACCAACCTGTGGAACAGTAAAGCTCTTTCTTTGATGCCAACAACCCTTAAACGTGTTACGGCGTATTTGTATTCGCATGTATAAACACTGAGTCCAGTTTGCGTCGTAGGCGTTTCATCGTTTTGTAAGAAAGAACTCTATATAATAACAAACTCCTTTCCGCAGGAGCTGCGCGACAAGGCACATTCTTCATCAAATTGACAATTTCACTGTAATGCTGCTTATATGTTTACACGCTGATTTAAATGTTAAATTCCATTTATAAATAACACTGTTTATTTGTATGGGTCATCTACAGGATTTTTTCGAAAGAAAATCTACCATAACAAGTGGGAATCGAACTCACGATCCTGGGCATGGAAATCTCACGCCTTAACATTTGTCCTCACCTGGCGTCCTCACCTGCACTTAGAACAAAAAAAAATAAATTAGAAACCAAACAAATTTCGAACCCCTGACCTCCGATCTGTGAGTCCTAGACGACTTTGACTTAGCCTATCCTACTCCCCGTATGAAGATCTACCTGTGTACCAAGTTACTTTAAAATCGGTCAAACGGTGTGAATTTGTATAAGGAACAAAAATACAGACAGACAGCTGGAAGACATTTTTGACCTAGCCTATGACACTCCCCGTATCAAGACCTATCCGTTTGCCAAGTTTGGTCAAAATCTGTCAGAAGGTGTGGATTTGTATTAGGAACAAACGTACAGACTAACAGACACGTAATTTTTACGAATATTGATAATAACACAGCCACATACACAAAAAAAAGTTCAGACCCAGAGATGTTTACTATGTTTTCAGGGTCTCTGAATCCGAATCCGGTGTTAAAACCCCTCACTTTTTGTTTAAGCCTAACCCCCAAAACTCAGAGCTCAAAAATACAAATTGTTAGAGACCTCAACGAAGTCGATTTGTTCATTTGGAGCCACGTTCCTGCTTATATTTTACCATTGATTATGTTTTCTCAAGCAAACAATCTTTGAGTCCTTTAACCAAGGACTTCTGAGGTGATTCTTCAACTGATATAATCCTTAAAATTCAATCCTCAAAATATCTCCCCATGTTTGATTTGAGCAGTGTATCAATTGAAGTAAATTAAATAAACCTCTAAAATATTTGAGGGCCAATATCTCGAAAACAAGTACCGCTTGGAGGGTCTTATCTTCTTCTAATGCATAGAGGCCACTTCAATTATCATGTAGGCAAATTTATGAAAAAAAAAAAAAAAAAAAAAAAAATAGTTCAAAAAATAAAAGCTTAATTACTTTATTTTAGGACGTTTATTTTTTTCTGTCCCCGGATTCAGCGACTCCAAAAACATATAGTTAACGTGGCCTCCTCTCTGGGTCCGGACTTTTTTTTTGTTGGCTGTGCAATAAATCCAAGTTTAATATTTTAAGAATGTTTAAGGATTTCCACGCCATGTTCTTAGAGTCGATCAATGTTTACGAGACGAAGAGTTTGTGGTTGGAAATTTACTGGAAGCCAACATGCGGGACTAGACAATGGTGTTGTCACCAGGAGGAGCTATCAGCTAATGCACTGGGGTGTGGTTACGCCCTACTCACAGCTGCGTTAGTACTACTCCTTGTTGGCACGATAGTACACGCTATACTACTACAACGGGGTCGTGGAAAATACCTAATTATCTCTATTGGTGACTATGAAAGATAAAATAAGCAGTAATTCTGGCATCGGTTTTCATGGCGACTCAAAGTTTTATTCAAGTTATTGAACGACAAAGTTATTAGTACTCTTCAATATTTAATTTATTTATTTTATCGTGAGCTTCGCAACTTTAGGGATTAGCTAATGATAAAATTAGTAACATGTTTAATGTCCAGTCATAGGAGAAAAAACAAAACAAAACTGAGGCAACAACATTAAGAATTAAATGAGCCAACAATTTGACCGATTTCATGTTGCGCATATATGCTCAATGCATGGTATATATATATATATATATATATATATATATATATATATATATATATGCATACATACAATAAATTTCATTGTTTGACAAAGGTAAGAAATGATGTATTTATTGTTAATTAATTATTATTTATTTATATGGTTACCTAAATTGTATATTCCTTAATGTATTAAAAAATAAAACGTAACATCACTTATGTAATATGAAACATTCACAAAAAAAAACAATTATTTCTTTCTTTATGTTACATAAGTAATTAAGATCTCTCGAAAACGTATATTTATTTACAAGGAAAAGTAAACAACGTTATTATATATATTATGCTTCACGGAAATAATGGATTCCTAATTAAAATATTAAACCATTTCCAAGAAAAAATGTAAAATACTATCTATGGAATTAATAAATATCTTATGTCATATTTATAGTTGTTTACTGAATAATTGTATATAACTGGTTGGAATATTTAAATACCAATAGTGAAAGAAATAATACATCCTTGGAAAGATACTGAGAAAAATATATACCAACCTCTTTGGTATGAAAAAAAAAAACAAAAAAAAAAAAAAAAAAAACAATTAGCTAATTCATAGAGATTGATATGAACAAAGGATAAGAGGAATTAAATTATTATCATAAGTAGATATTAACTAAGAAATGTAATATTATCTCATTAGAATTTACAGCTATTTATCTACAATTAAAGAATTAATGACCTCATTGGCGTGAGTGAATTCCCGGTGAGTAACCTCTTTGGCGGCCAGCTGCAGCCTTCTAGGAAAGGAGTAATTTCCATTATCACGATTTTTCGATAAGAACTATTTGTTTCGTTATTACAAGCAAGAAGCTCTTCAGGGATTCTTGGCATTGTTTGCAAATTTTCTTGCGAAGCGTTTCACAATTAGTGCATTACCTACCTCTCTTGTAGGGAGGAAAACCCGCCAATGACGTAGATCCGATGACGCAATCATTAGGCAAGACATTTTATAAGCCCTATAGGTCATGAATAAACCGGCCGTTCAATTTTATAAGCCCTATAGGTCATGAATAAACCGGTCGTTCAATTTTATAAGCCCTATAGGTCATGAATAAACCGGTCGTTCAATTTTATAAGCCCTATAGGTTATGAATAAACCGGTCGTTCAATTTTATAAGCCCTATAGGTCATGAATAAACCGGTCGTTCAATTTTATAAGCCCTATAGGTCATGAATAAACCGGTCGTTCAATTTTATAAGCCCTATAGGTTATGAGTAAACCGGTCGTTCAATTTTATAAGCCCTATAGGTCATGAATAAACCGGTCGTTCAATTTTATAAGCCCTATAGGTCATGAATAAACCGGTCGTTCAATTTTATAAGCCCTATAGGTCATGAATAAACCGGTCGTTCAATTTTGTGAATGTACACAATAGTTTATAATTATAACATGGTGACTATATATTTTCACAATGTATTTTATGTGGCAGAAGGTCTAATTTCGTTTATTATACATTATTATTTAATAGTCCTTTAGTCCTCTAGGTGTTATAAGGTGCACTTAAAATACAAATCACAGCCTCAACCTCAGATAACCTTTCCCAGGCAGGGCCACGTCTAGACTAGCAAGATCAAACATGGCTACTCTAGATCGGCTGTTAAAATCGATTGGTTGATCCATTTTATCGATATTTTTTCGATAGTTAGCTACTGCTTGATACAGTAGCCAAGTTATTGGCTGTTGTCGACTTAGCCGACTGTACACTCACAGCTGGGATTTGTTTTCTATCCCCTGTCAGCCCGCGGTCTACTTCCGCTCTCTAGTTGTCGCCACATTTGTTGTTTCAAATTACTCAAGTATTCATATCTTTGGTTCTACTCAATCTTTTGCGTTCATTTAAAGCCAGTAATGCTTTAAGTCAAAGATACTTAGGAATATTGACAAACTTTCAAAGGTATATGAATGGCCAGGGCTGAGCCCACAATAGACAAAATGTCTTTGCACATACTGACAGATGTTTCTTGTTGATGCATGAAGCGAAAATATGATTAGGTTTCCAAGTAACTTCTTACCTAACGGATCTAGGTCTTAGGGTCCATGTTTCATGTGAGAACGAGCTGCCGTCCCGTATTTATATACATGTTACGTTCTACAATCCTGTATCTCTTTGACTTAGTTTCAGAGATGGGCATAGTTTTATTTATAAATAAAAATACGAATTTATACCATACAATATATATGTACTCCATATATTTGTGAATACGAATATAAATAAATTCTTATTCATAAGTGTGAATACGAATTTATTTTTATTTACATATATTAATATAAAAATACAAATAAAATTTTATTCACAATTTTTTCTGCGAATAAAAATAAATTCACAGAAAAAATTGTAAATAATCACAAAAAATGTGAATATTTACAAAAAAATCGAGTGATTACGAAAAAAATCACATTAAAATATATGAATAACAATTTATTCACATTATAATTTGTGAATAAAAATTTATTCACAATAAAATTCGCAAATAAATCATGTTTTTTTTTTCGTATTAAGATGATATTACGTATTAGGCCCAGCGCACACGGTGAGACTGTTTTGCAACTCCAGTTGCAAACTAGTTGCACGCGCAACTGTTTTGCGACCTCGGCTATGTATTTCAATGGACTGGCGCACACGACGCAACTGGTTTTTGACGATTTCAAACTAACCTGAAACCAAACATATGTTAAGGCCCATCGCACACGATGCAACTCGTTTGCAACTCCAGTTGCACGCGCAACTGCTTTGCGACCTCGGAAATGTATTTCAATGGACAGGCGCACATGGCGCAACTTGTTTTTGACGATTTCAAACCAGTCACATGCAACGCAACTGCAACCGCGGGCCCACGGTTGCAGTTGCGTTGCGTTTGAGTTGTACGAGACTTTCGTCGGACAGCCTTGTATTCTATCGATATTTGTGGTTGCTTAGTTACATGAAGGTTCATTTATTACATATGTTATCTTGGGTTATCAGTCCAGGCAACGAATGCTTCAAAACAGCTATAGGTGGAAATTTTTGGAACACAATTTTTGACGTCGTAACTTTGTTTGGGCTGGATAGGAGGTGAACATATCAAAAGCCCTCACCCCTAGCCTTTAAGCCGGGGGGAGGGGGGGGTTTAGAAGGTCCCATTTTTCGGGTTTTCACTTATATCTCGGAAACCCCGCGTCCTAGCGACATGACTATTCTAAAACAAATAAAAGCTGATTAAATTTCCTACAAGTTCTATTCAATAAAGTTTTTCGAGATATCTTTAGTTTTCGAAATATCCGCTCGTGAAAGTCTGTCATTTTGGGAAGAAACACATTTTTTTCTATTTTCGACCGGATATCTCTTCAACGATGAACCCAAAAAATAAATTGCGGCTAAAGGGTTGTAGGACATTCCATTCGCTTCAATAATATATATTACAATGCTATTTTTTTTCAAACGTTATTTTATGTATTTTCCTTCAACTGTGAAAACAGTTTTAGTGTTCATCGTGATATCCTGCTACAACTGTCGACCAATGAACCATTCAATTTCTCACCATTTCCAAAATATACTCCATTATGTAAGTGCTGACGTATAAATAGTACGAAATACATAATTTTGGGCCTCTGACCAATTATTCACACTCATTTATATAACATCTTGACCATTATATTGGCAATGGTTTTGTTAAGACCAAGTGAGCTCGTAAATAACGTTTGAAATAAAATAGTATTGTAATACATATTATTGAAGCTAATGGAATGCTCTACAACTCAATAACCGATATTTATTTTTTTGGGTGCATTGGTGAAGAGATATCCGGTTGAGAATAGAAAAAAGTGTGTTTTTTCCCAAAATGACAGACTCTCAAGAGCGGATATTTCGAAAAATAAAGATACCTCGAAAAACTTTATTAAATAGAACTTGTAGGAAATTTAATCAGCTTTCATTTGTTATAGAGTAGTCATGTCGCTAGGACGCAGGGTTTCCGAGATGTAAGTGAAAAGTCGAAAAATGGGACCTTCTAAACCCCCCTCCCCCCCGGCTTAAAGGTTAGGGGCGAGGACATTTGATATGTTCACCTCCTATCTAGGCCAAACAAAGTTACGAAGTCAAAAATTGTGTTCCAAAAATTTCCATCTATAACTGTTCGTTGCCTGGACTGTATGTAAAGGCAGTTTTAAGTAAAGTGTATTTGAGCCATGTAGCCAATAACAATATGTGCCATCAAGAACTTAACGTGAAGCAATTTTTGATTTAAAAACGGATGACAGATTCGTTTTTAGCACATAAAAAAAACCCTAAATTCAAATTTTGTGAATATTACAAAAATAAAAAAAAAAGGTATTTTAAATTTCACTAAGGGGGAGGGCCCTTATAAGTTTGTTAAAGATTCAAGAATCCGGCCATATTTCAAAGAATATTTACCCGATTCAAACCAAACTTGGAGGGTCGATAATCTGACACATTTCCTTCCAATGAGGGTGTTTCTACGTGTTCTGGGTTTGACGTTATATGCAAAAAAATTAACATTTTATTTTTATTTTGAGAACCATTTTTTGCAAGTACATTTTGATATAATACAATAGTCATTTATATGATGATGGTCATTTATTGGTTAGAACAAGGAGTCTTTCTTCTTTTTAAGGATTTCAATGAATTAAAAATGGGATCATCTCAAGAGGAGATATTGAATTTCAAAACGTCACGTTTTCGCTTACAAATTTGTAGTCTCCTTCAGACTGGGAAAAATCATTAGTTTTTGTTTTCAAAGATATTCACCACATTAAAGTTTTTTGGGATGCTTATTTCTGCTATTATTTTTGGTCTGAAAAAATGTATAATACTAGTTTACTTGAAAACATAAACATATTTTTGAATTTATTTGACGTAATATAAATTATTATTTTATTTTATTTCTCGGCTCCAATGCGTATTGGACGGAACGCTGGGACACGTCGACTATTTTTCTGTGTAGAATCACCAGAATAAAAATAGTTCATATTGGTGACCCCCATCGCTGTATACTCCCCTTGTGAGTCTGACATCGCAAGTTCTTACAAAGAAACACGTAACTCACTAAATAAACAAACCACTTGCGAAACTGTTGGGCAATTGATTTACAACAAGCCAATATACTCGCGTATTTTGTTTTAGTTAATAAATAATTTTATACGCAACTGGTTTGCAACTCGAGTTGCAGAATAGTCGCGGCTTTTGCTGAAAAAAGTTGCAAACTGGTTTCAGGCGCAACTAGTTTGCAACTCGAGATGCAGAATAGTCTCACCGTGTGCGCTGGGCCTTAAGGTTTTTTTTTTTTTTTTGATAACAGATGACAAACTGTGTCCTTGCAGCATGGCAGGTGGTCCCGCGGCGGACTCGGGGTAAACAAAAAATGTAGGCGCTAATAACCTAGACGTTAAAAGCCTTTAACGTTCAAAAAAAAAAAAAAAAAAAAAAAAAAAAAAAAAAAAAAAAAAAAAAAAAAAAAAAAACCTTTATACGTAATATCATCTTAATACGAAAAAAATCATGATTTATTTGCGAATTTTATTGTGAATAAATTTTTATTCACAAATTATAATGTGAATAAATTTTTATTCGTATATTTCAATGTGATTTCACATTTTTTGTGATTATTTACAATTTTTTCTGTGAATTTATTTTTATAAATTCTTATTCATAAGTGTGAATACGAATTTATTTTTATTTACATATATTAATATAAAAATACAAATAAAATTTTATTCACAATTTTTTCTGCGGATAAAAATGAATTCACAGAAAAAATTGTAAATAATCACAAAAAATGTGAATATTTACAAAAAATCGAGTGATTACGAAAAAAGTCACATTGAAATATACGAATAAAAATTTATTCACATTATAATTTGTGAATAAAAATTTATTCACAATAAAATTCGCAAATAAATCATGATTTTTTTCGTATCAAGATGATATTACGTATTAAGGTTTTTTTTTTTGTTTTTTTTTTTTAACGTTAAAGGCTTTTAACGTCTAGGTTATTAGCGCCTACATTTTTTGTTTACCCCGAGTCCGCCGCGGGACCACCTGCCATGCTGCAAGGACACAGTTTGTCATCTGTCATCAAAAAAAAACAAAAAAACCTTAATACGTAATATCATCTTAATACGAAAAAAACATGATTTATTTGCGAATTTTATTGTGAATAAATTTTTATTCACAAATTATAATGTGAATACATTTTTATTCGTATATTTTAATGTGATTTTTTTCGTAATCACTTGATTTTTTGTAAATATTCACATTTTTTGTGATTATTTACAATTTTTTTTGTGAATTTATTTTTATTCGCAGAAAAATTTGCGAATAAAATTTTATTTGTATTTTTATATTTAATATATGTAAATAAAAATAAATTCGTATTCACACTTATGAAAACGAATTTATTTATATTCGTATTTACAAATATATGAAGTACGAATTTATTTATATTCGTATTCACAAATATATGAAGTACGAATAAATGCGTATTTTGATTTATAAATAAAATTATGCCCATCTCTGCTTAGTTTACACTGTGCCGCCAATTGTTTATTACCCAAATGGATTCCTGCTTGAATTCCGACCCAGAAGGGAAGCGAGTATTGGTGTAATATTTCAATTTGAGCACCCCAAGGTTCCACACTAATCCCTCTGTTATCTTATCTATTACAAATCCTCAAAAGAAATTCAGGAGCTATGGCCTTACTACCCGCTGCCTTTTCCACTTGCCGAGATACATAAAACCATCGCTAGCCATATTCAGTAAATATGCTAAACTCTGATATTCTCAAGCAAGAATGATGAAGAATGTTTCCAGGATTTCTTCAAATTTGCATCGATCCTAGAAAGTAGTTACCTATAATGACCCCAGTTAAATTTTGTATATACACATGTGTGTGTGTGCATCATACCGTTAAACCGATAGTGGCCACAATTTTTTTTTTTTTTTTTTTTTTTTTTCGCGTGGCATTCTCATAACAAACAACAGGACTCGTTCGTGTTTAGCCAGTCAAAGGGGCTTATTTGATGGGGGTGTCCTCCGGACTGACTAAATACTAATATCGCCCTAAAGGTAGAATTTTTATATCGCAACGAAACTCATCATACTTTGCACTGTGGTGCCGAGAGGGGGAAAAAACCTCTCAAAACCGAAGGCGTTCAATCGCGTTTGAACTTAACATTTTTTTTATACCTAATTTGTTGTAGGTATTGCTTTTCCATTTTATTAATACTTCTGATCACAAAACACCTTTTTATTGTCCCTTTTCTCCCCGAGTAAAAGTCTCACAGTTTTTAGTGAAAAGTAAAATAATATTTTATACCGCTTATTTTATTCCTGAAAAATTGTTATTACCCAGGAAGTCTCTTGTGCACATGTAGCTTTGGAAAGAATTTTCTTTTTTGTCAAAATTAACTAGGAACTTTGTGCATTTAGGTTCTGAAGATATAATATATCTTCATTGACACCTTACATTACATATTATGTAATGAAACTAAATTATCCTTAGTTTTTTTGGAGTAGAAAAAAAGCGGTTTATATCCTCTCTGTTTAGTTTTACCTGGAAGTGCATGTTTTGAAGTTGCCTCCCTATAAATTCATCGCCATACTCGGCATTTTTTGCGCACAGCCTAATAAAATGAAGGTGTCAATTAGCGATATTGGTATTTTACCAAAACCATTATTATTTTCTGCCGACAGTTGTTGAACAGTTTGTCTAGCAAGCAACTGAACGTTAACAGTGAGATCCATCCAATATTTCATGTGAAACTGTCAAAATATATTCGTTATAAGCGAAAATTTTAATATAGAGGAATTCGTCGAGAACAGTTAACAGTATTACATTGGTTGTTAATTTTTTCAATTAAGCGCTCAAAAATACAAATGGAAGTATACACGTCCCTACCAAAATAAGACTTTTTTTAATTGAATACTTGCTGTTTTTTTTTTTTTTTTTTTTTTTTTTTTTTTGTGGTTTTCGTAGTATAAAACGCGTTTTATATTAAATGATTTTGGAGCGGCAATAATGACAGTTTATTGATAATTTTATTGTTATTATTATCTCATTGCAGCGCCCACGTTAGATGCGCAAGTCTAGAGGTCAAAGTAAACAAAACCTGGGCAGAGGAGGTTCTTTTTGCACTTTGCACTGTTTATTTCTGGAGCAAAAAGTATACCTACTATTATTGAAAATTTATACAGCTTTGTACTCCTTAATTATCTGAGTTTGTATTGTGTGGCTCCTTGATATATATGTCTCTTCCTAAATCTTTGTGTATTTTTTTTTTAATTTAGATATAATGATTTCATTTTTACTAAAAATAAAAAAATGTATATGTAGCGTGTTTGATAGATTATGTTTCTGATAATTCTGTTCACATAATGATTGTCTTATCTATCCAATAAGTAGTAGTTTTGAGTTTATAAACCGCATAAATATTGATACTACGCATAAATAAAAATAATTGATACATTTTTAGCTGCTCTTCGATGATTGAGATTAAGGGCGTCGACATTGATCAGATATCGATACTAGCAATTTAATATCGAATGGAGCATGTATCGAATTGCACAAACATCCTTACCGTCTGTTTATTGTGTCATCGGTCATCGTATCTTCATAGCAACGTACTATCTTCCTAATTCCGACATATCAGCTAATATTTTGGTTATTTATAGGATTTTTATCTTATACAAATTCTTACTCGGAGAAACTGCGTCATCTTATTACGTGTTCATATCGTTATAGTCTCAACTGTCATTGGGAAAATTTGGAATAGAAATACATATTATTTTGCTTATATGTTGTGTGAAAACATTTAACTCATTGAACGAGTGTCAGGTAAAAATAAAATAAACTTGATAAAAAAATAAAATAAAAGTCTCTATAATGAAAAAATAAATCACATTTTACACGGGAAAAAAAAATAAACAGTCCACTGCCGGAAGATAAAATAATAATTTAATAAATGTCTAAAAATAAATCATATTGTACAGGAAAAAAATAATAAATAAACAGTCCACTGCCGGATGATAAAATAATAATTTATTAAATGTCTAAAAATAAATCACATTGTACAGGAAAAAAATAATAAATAAACAGTCCACTGCCGGATGATAAAATAATAATTTATTAAATGTCTAAAAATAAATCACATTGTACAGGAAAAAAATAATAAATAAACAGTCCACTGCCGGAAGATAAAATAATAATTTAATAAATGTCTAAAAATAAATCACATTGTACAGGAAAAAAATAATAAATAAACAGTCCACTGCCGGAAGATAAAATAATAATTTAATAAATGTCTAAAAATAAATCACATTGTACAGGAAAAAAATAATAAATAAACAGTCCACTGCCGGAAGATAAAATAATAATTTATTAAATGTCTAAAAATAAATCACATTGTACAGGAAAAAAATAATAAATAAACAGTCCACTGCCGGATGATAAAATAATAATTTAATAAATGTCTAAAAATAAATCACATTGTACAGGAAAAAAATAATAAATAAACAGTCCACTGCCGGAAGATAAAATAATAATTTAATAAATGTCTAAAAATAAATCACATTGTACAGGAAAAAAATAATAAATAAACAGTCCACTGCCGGAAGGTAAAATAATAATTTAATAAATGTCTAAAAATAAATCACATTGTACAGGAAAAAAATAATAAATAAACAGTCCACTGCCGGAAGGTAAAATAATAATTTAATAAATGTCTAAAAATAAATCACATTGTACAGGAAAAAAATAATAAATAAACAGTCCACTGCCGGATGATAAAATAATAATTTATTAAATGTCTAAAAATAAATCACATTGTACAGGAAAAAAATAATAAATAAACAGTCCACTGCCGGAAGATAAAATAATAATTTAATAAATGTCTAAAAATAAATCACATTGTACAGGAAAAAAACAATAAATAAACAGTCCACTGCCGGAAGATAAAATAATAATTTATTAAATGTCTAAAAATAAGTTCACACCGAAAAATCCACCACGTTTTCTCACCAATGAAAACGAAACTAGGTAAACATTTAAATGTTAATTAATAAATTATTTTAGAGCCGGCAACACTGTCTAACCAGGCGTAACCTTCCCGATGTTGACAGTCAGGTTATGTTTGTGGTGTTTCAACTCCAATAAGAACTTGAAGAATTCATTTTAGGCGCAACAATGCACGTAATGTACCTGAAACTGTCTACGTCACGTAGGAAAGCTCTATTAGTAAGAACAAATAATTCAAATGTTATTCTCATTTACTTACACTTTTTATTTTTGTTTTATTTTACAGTTTTTATTTTTGTTTTATTTTACACTTTTTATTGTATTTTATTTATTTATTTTTTTATGTTTTTTAGTTGCTCTTAACTTTTTTAACATTTTGTTTACAAGAATAACTGCAAATATTTATATTTTTAATTTGTTTATCTGTTAGTGGTTTCTACTGCGAACATCTGGATAAGAGCGAGTCGCTACATTTGCGAGCTCTTTAAAAAATATATAAATCATTTACTTATTGCGTTACGAAATTAAAAGAACAACACAAATAGGTGTCTCCCGTGGTCTAGTGGATAGCGCGCTGGATTCATAAGCGGGAGATGGTGGGTTCGATCCCCACCGGCGAAAGGAGTTTTCTCATCTCAGGGCTCGCTGAGAAGATTCCTGGCTGCACCCTGGACGTCGGCGCTAATGGCAAAGATTTGTTGATGCGCCGTAAAAAAGAAGAAAAAAAAACACAAATATTTTGAAAACATTGAAAAACATGTACAAAAACCGTTGAAAAAGAGCGAGCGAAACCAATTTTTTCGTCTTTCGGCATCGATTACTCCGACCAATCTCGCTCTTTCGAAAATTACGTAAAAATTCTTTTTTGTAGGAAATTTATTAAGCTTTCGAATGGTTCTCTTCTACTTACCACAATTTCCCAAGTGTTGTCTAAATATTTAATAAAATATACGAAAATCTGAAGACAGCACTTGTCTATTTTTTGAATTGTCTTCCTTAACACCGAATGTAACCAACATTTTTATTTCTTAGTTTAAATGCATGCCAAAACTGTAGAAACTTTATCAACTTCATCCATCATTTTTAAGTATCCAATATGAAAAGTGCAGAAGATTATATTTATTTACACTTTTCTGAGACCGTTGTAGATATGTCTTGAAAATTTATATTTTTCCGATCATGAAGATTTCTGAAACGTGAAATGTTCTAGTCGGCACTTCCGGATTACGTCAGAGTTTCACCGACCAACGGAGGAAATGCGGAAAAAATGCCTAAACTATGCATATAGAAGTATATAATAATTTTAATTTTACTAAGTGAAGAATATAACAGAAAATCATTAAATACATACATATATATATATATATATATATATATATATATATATATATATTATTTATTTATTTAAATGTTAACGTCCTTTATAATTAACTGAGAATTTCAGGACGGTTTATGTGCAGGTAACCACCCTTTTCTAGCCAGGATAGAGCTGATACCTTTTCTTTTTTCCAAAGAAAAGCCACTACCCATACTGGGAATTTAACCCACTACCCTTGGCAAGGAGTATATATATATATATATATATATATATATATATATATATATATATATATATTAAATATAAGGTAAATAAATGTTCTGTCTTGTCATTGCAAAGAGTCAACCGTTTCATGAAATCATTCCGTTTCACACTTCAGAGTCGAAATATATTTTTAAAACAATGCCTGTATGTCCAACAAAATGCTTCCCCGTAAACGCTTAGCCTTGGCTAACGGTATACCTTTGAAATGTTGAATGTTTTTCTAAGCGTCCTTGACTTAAAACATAAGCTTCAAATGAAAAGAAAATATTGATGTTTTTGAAAAAAGCTGGACCACTGATTCCTTCTTGCACCCCTTCTAAAAAAGAGAACAAAATAATAATTACTCGAATAGGATACTTCTGGATCAAAAGTGAGAACTTGCATTTGTGGCGGTGTCTCGTTTTGTCTGGATCACTGCCAATTGAGGCTCTTGCTCTCTATCTAAGCAGATCTTTACACCAACAAGGACTCAAGACATATATCCAGAATATGAACCACTAAATTTGTGGATAATATGGGGGATCGGAAGAGTGCCAATTTCCACTCACATACTTGCTTACTCACGGCAGAACTATTCGCCACCAAGGAGTTAGACAAAACATATTTCCTGACTCAAGGTCACGCATGAGCTTTCGTGATAGTCGTATATCGAATTGGAAGCTTGCCAAGTTCTGTTTTTAGGGTTTGTTTTTATACTATTGCTCCTTGTTAGTAGAAAAGGCTAAGGATTTGAAGTCGGCATTTTTCACGAACATTTCCCTTTTCATTACAAACACTATGATCTTCGGGTTTTGACTGTGTCTTCAGTTTCTTCACCAACGTTTCGCCAGTCATACTGCTGGCTTCCTCAGGGTTACATCTGGGAATGTGGATGTCGTCTGGCTCACCCGGTTCTCTTCCATGGTTCTGGTTGTCCTTTCCATCTACGCTTGATCCTGATTGGTAGGTTACATCCGGATCGTTGATTGGACCGTCTTCTCTACTTCTTGTGTGTCAATAATCATGGAAGAGAAGACTGCGCTCACGGAACCGCACAAATACATTTTTTCGGTTACATTATTTCCAAATCACAGACTGTTGATCATGGAGTTTTGAAAGGAGGGGAGGTAATGTTTTGGAAAAAAACCTTTCATGTAAACAAACCCGATGGCGGCCAAATTGGTTGGAACCGTGGAAGTCTGCAAGAATTATCTCTCAAGAAATTTTACTTTTTTTTGTAATGGTTCACTATTCTAAGTAACAAACGTTTAATACAAGAATACCATTACACAAGGACTAAATACCTTCAGATTCTCCAACTAGAGGGAAGAAGGTAATATAATAAAAATAGGGTTTCAAACAGTGCTCTTAATTTGTTTAACCATTTTTCTCTATTATTATTATTTTATTATATAATGCCCATATATTTTAATGTATAGTCTTAGATATTTCTCCTTTTAGGTTAGAGATATATTGTTCATATTATTAAGTATTCAAATCGACTAATTTGTGAATCGATTCGAAACGAAATGAAATAAGAATTTCTTAAGTAATTGTTAGTAATCGTGATCGTAAATCGATCCATATCGTAGATAGATCATTTGAGTTTAGAAGATCGATCTGAAATCGCCGATCTTTTTTTGTGGATCGATTTTTCATTTCGATTCGAATCGCTTTAAAAGGTCGATTCCCATTCGAAAATCACCCGTCACTACCTGAAATATAGTGAAGATGGAGATAGTTAGCCGTTGCAGAGATACGAAGACAAGGTATAGTTGGGATTCGGCTAGGAGTAAAACGTCAGACTTTCAGGAAGAAATCTGTATTCGGACGTTTCGGCTGCACATTGGCAGCCTTCTTCAGCTAAAAAATACAACTTATAAGTAAAAAAATAAATATACAACTTGTAAGTAAAAAACAGGCAGAAATGAGTGTAGTATATACATCAAGACAATAAATTTTAACCAATCTTATTTTTAAACAATGAAAATACGGTGGTTGGAAAGTAAACGCATGTAGAAAGTAGTAAGTAAACAGTACAAAAAACTAATCGGTACAAAAAAGGAACATTTTTCATATAGTGAACATTTTTCATATAGTGAAGGAACATTTTTTCATATAGTGTATTCTCACTATATGAAAAATGTTCCTTTTTTGTACTGATTAGTTTTTTGTACTGTTTACTTACTACTTTCTACATGCATTTACTTTCCAACCACCGTATTTTCATTGTTTAAAAATAAGATTGGTTAAAATTTATTGTCTTGATGTATATACTACACTCATTTCTGCCTGTTTTTTACTTACAAGTTGTATATTTATTTTTTTTTACTTATAAGTTGTATTTTTTAGCTGAAGAAGGCTGCCAATGTGCAGCCGAAACGTCCAAATACAGATTTCTTCCTGAAAGTCTGACGTTTTACTCCTAGCCGAATCCCAACTATACCATGTCTTCGTACCTGAAATATAGGCTCTTTCATGATTTGAAGTTTATTTTTCCCAAACTTCCTTCTTAAAACCAAACTGAATAGTTACACTCCTTCGGAAAGTGCTAAAAGTATTATATATAGAATGTAGGTGATGTAACACATTAACTATTACACGTGACTGAATTATTGAACAGTAAACGTAACCACAATATTCAATTCACTCCAGCAAACAGAACTTATATTGTGGATAACCACTAACTTTCAAGCCGACATTGTATGATCTCTCCTAAAGACATTGCCTTATCGGAGATTCTACTAAAAATTGTATATTAATCAATGGTCCTATATGGGTTTTAACGGACCCTTTTGAGGAAGTTACATGGAAGCCGCGAAACATCTAGAGGAACGATAAAATAAATTAGTACCAAAAAACAAAAAAAAAAAAAAAAAAAAAAAAAAACTGTAAAGACCTACACAACATATTTAAAAAAAAAAAAAATGAAAATACCTTATTTTTCAGAAATATTGCTGATTAGAAATTTTAATGAGATTATTTTTGGTGCCCATTAAATAGGAGAGCAAATTTTAACAAAAACTAGCAGGAATGCATCCTCAATAGCTATAAGTATTAAAAATTATGTACCTAAATTACAGATCATAAAGGAGCATACCTTCTAACGAGAGCGAAAATCAATTTTCTGTAGTTTTTAGCGCGGTTCCTCCCTCCCCCAAAGGGAGGAACCCCGCTTATAAGGTTGATCTCATGAAACAATCCGGAAGTGTCGACTAGAAAATTTTGCGTTTCAGAACCCCTAGAGAACGAAAAATTTTCTTTAAACTTTTTCTATACGTAAAAAAGAAACAAATGTTACTTGCTCAAATTTATAGAAAATAGGCTTTCCTTAAAAATTACAAATATGTGACATGGTGTCCTTTACCTCCGGGGTACAGAAATATTTTAGTTCTTTACTTTTACCTCTTGGCATTTCCGGCGTCGGTAATGTTTGAAAGACTAAGGATTAGCCAAGAAGGCCCTACGTCTTGAGCTAACATTTGCTTCGACAACAGTTCCTAGGCCAATAAGCCTCCGTGTTTACTAGCAAACAATTCCCCCTACCTCCGGGACCTATCTCCCTCTTCCAAGCCCGCACTTCTAAACCTACTAAAAAAACAAAAAAAAATCATGAAACCTATACATCAAATTATGCGCTAAAACTATGATTCGACAAAGAAAAACTGGACGGCTTAAATGATCTTGAGAGAAGAATCTATTGTTGATTCTTAACTTCTTTACAATTTTGTAAATAATATCCATAAGTAAAGCGCTTGTCGCCAAAGCAGCGAAGTGTCTCATTAAATATAATATAATAATTGTTGGTTGTAAAACTGTAATTAAAAATCATCATACCAAATTATGCGTAGTATAAAAATTATATATGTACTTCATTAACGTCGAACACGTTATTCCTTTTAAGAACTCATGAGTTCCAATTAACGTCGAACACAAAATAGCAAGGGCACCCATTTTAGAATATGCAAATGACATATTTGCTGCGAAAAGTCGGTGGAAATATGAAAACGCTTTTAATTACTCAAATATTAATAATATGACGATTGCACCAATTTCTCAGTTGAGTTAGAGCCATAATATAGGGAAAACCTCGACTTTTTTTGGACTTTTCACGTTGTTTTTTTTCGAGTAGGTGGTTTTCAAAACCATTTGGACTATTTCCAAATGTCACAATATTGAGACGTTTTTCATCCATTGATTTTATCCATAGACGAAGTAATATATTGAAAAATGATCTTATTCTATACTTTATTTAAGGCATTAATGTCTATTCTTTAGGGGTTTGAGTTCCGACAATTTGCGACAAGCCGTATCGTCCACAATCCAAAAGCCAAGTCTCGAATCAGAAAAACGAATTTTTGAAGATCTGATATTTTGAAATGGTAGGGACTATATGTTTACAACAGTAAAAACGTGTAAGCTATTGCTTATATTTGAAAAAAGAAAACTTGTATCTTGCACGACAAATGATCCGTAACAGGTTGCGAGGTTCCAGAGTGGCAGATACTCTACAAATTTCTGATTCTTCTACTTACGGCAGACTACAATCCGTGTCAGTCCTAAACTCCCGAAGCCTGACGTTTCTTCTTAGCAGAAATCATTTGAGGTCTGGGATCCCAATTCCGAGCTCCGATGAGATTTGAACTATTCCAAGTTCAAGATTGTTAGTATTCCATACCCCCCAAATGTTACCAGCCCCCCCCCCGAAATGCCTTAATTTGTCATCTAACTTTCTCAAAACGCACCATGAGTTTTTAGTCCCCAGCCATCCGCCTTATAAGTCAATATAAATTGATTTGAAAAGAGTGATTTGAAATCCAGAAGTAAACACAAATGTATTGTTCTTGAAGAGTGAAGGTGATTCAATGATAATACAATAATGCCCTCGACGAATAGGGTATAATTGATAGATGAAGGCTGATTGTAGGGGATTTCAATTGTGATGCCTGATTGGACTGGTGCTTCTTCATTTGATTGATTGCATTGTTAGCAGCCTTATTAATCATTGTTCTAAACATAACTCTTCGATAAGGAAGGAATCCATCCTCTATCAGGAATTGATAAGCAGCTTACCTGTCGATGATGTAAGTCTATCAATGGTCCCAAGATAAAGTGTTACAACGACAGGAAGACAAGATGCATCGCTTCTAAGCATAAGGCAGCACCTACATTCAACCCGTCTTTCTCCCGCTCCGATCCGATCCAATCCGATATCGTTTGACCGCCAACGGCCGACGAGACTGACTACATTAGTCCCTACCCGATCCGATCCGATCTAAACACAGCTAGTCAGTAATGAAACCTTCGATTAGGTTCGAGGAGTTGAGAGACTAATAAATCTTCCGGTAAATCAGTCCCGAAAAAAAAGTCTTAGTGTAACAGTTAATTTTTAACTGTTCTAAATTTTATTAGCTTTCATTTAAAAAGAAAAAAAAACAACATTAAAATCGATTATGATTTAGAGGCTGTAGACGTTTTTAAAACACAGTATGTCGTTTGGCGTTTAGAAACAAACAATTTGAAAAATTTGAACGGGCGAGAATCGGTGGTTACCAGATCGGATCGGATTGGGTCGGGCCGGTATCAAAGTAGGCACCTCCATTGAGATGCGTGTGTTTGTTTTTCTTCCGACAGTCGGTGGCTAAAAAAAAAAACATTAAATAAATGAAATAAAATGATAAAATTAGTGTAGATGGAGATAGTTAGCCGCTGTAGAGATACGAAGACAGGTATAGTTGGGATTCGGCTAGGAGAAAAACGTCAGACTTTCAAAAAGAAATCTGTATGTATCTATATATTAATTGTTATAAATTGTATTCACTTATAAAATAGATTTTGTTTTTCACTACATAAAAAATGTGCGTTGTTTTTACTGTTTAAATTTTTTTTGTACTGTTTTTACTAACAAGTTCTACATGCTGTTTTCTTTCCAACTACCGTATTTTCATTGTTTTTTAAAAATAAGATTGGTTAAAATTTATTGTATTGATATATATACTCCGCTCATTTCTGCCTGTCTTTTACTTACTACTTGTACATTTTCTTTACTTATAAGTTGTATATATTTTTTAGCTGAAGAAGACTGCCATTGTTGCAGTCGAAACGTCCAAAATACAGATTTCTTTTTGAAAGTCTGACGTTTTTCTCCTAGCCGAATCCCAACTATACCTGTCTTCGTATGATAAAATTAGTTGTACAATTGAAAACAAAAACGCTCAAAAACACAACAATATAATATAAAATACTATTAATAAATATACAAAAGTGAAAAATAATAATTAAATTGATAAGGCGAAATAAAGAGCATTTTTCAGCCATATATGTCGCTCAACAAGAATTGATTCTGCTATTCTTCCTAGAATGTTCTCGCTGATTCCTATTTCCTGGGAAAATGCGGCTGTTTCCTTGGGAATGGTGCCTCGGGAGCCGAACCATAGTCCTTTCACGGAGAAAAGTCTCCCGAAACTTTTCTATATAATAAGTTATGCTTCTCTCTGCTTATGTTTTCGCTCTGCTTATCATCATTGCCTACAAAATAAATTAAAAAAAAAATGTAATTAGGAAAATTACACACTTATCCAAGAGAATTTATGTACAGTCGTTTGACATGTTTACATAATAAGGCGCTGAAGACCAAGAGGTTTCCGCCCTAAATTCTTCAAACAAACAACATTTGATAATGCACAGAAGCGTGGCTCACTTAAGATAATACTAAAAGCTTGCAAGAGTTTCCGAGTAAATCGTGAACTTAAAACAGCCAAGAAGTGGACTTAAGTAATAAATCAAAAATATCAAGAACACCGAAATCAGTTGGAATACTGTGAACCTACAAAACGAAAAAACAGAACAAAAATTAATTTATTCGGTGCACCTTGCCTTACTGTGAAACCAGCTTGATGATTGTATATGTGTAACTGTATGTCTTAAGTCGTTTCTAAGACAAGAATGCTTAAGATCATGAAATAAGTTCGTACAGTACTGAGTTTCTGAAGTAGGTCACTTATATATTAGCTATCATACGAAAAAAAAAAAATCTGTCTGAGAAAGTGTTTAAAAACATGAGCTTATTGGTTGGTTGATTTGGGCTTTAGACCAAACAGTTCTTGGTTGTTATTGATCGATTTATTAGTGATATTCCCGTCACACGTGAGTTTTTAGCACTTTCCTCCAAAGGAAAGTAGCTATTGAGGTTGGACTCATGACGGAATTTTTGAAAAATTTCTTCAAATCTTTATCGATCCTACCTAGTAGACACCGAAAATGACCCCCGTTAAAATTTATATATATATGCATATATATATATATATATATATATATATATATATATATATATATATATATATAAATTTTAACGGGGGTCATATATGTCTGTTAACACGATAGCGGCCAGAGTTTTTGTTTTTTCGTCACGAAACTTGGTATATAGCATTCAATTAGCAAACGATTGAACGAGTTCGTTAACCACCAAAATCGGTCCACCGGAAGGGGGGGGGGGTTTACCCCGAACCCAAAACACTAATTTGACTATGTCAGCCGTAATATTTGTTATATTTCAACGAAACTTCGTATTCGTAGTGGTGATATAGAGAGAAAAGTGAGATATAAAAATGAACTAAATCGGTTCATTAGAAGGGGGGGTTTACTCCGGACCCACAATACCAATTCGCCACTACCAGCCGTGATTTTTGGTATATTTCAACGAAACTTGGTATTCGTAGTGGTAATATAGAGAGAAAAGTGAGATATAAAAATGAACTAAATCGGTTCATTAGAAGGGGGGGGGGGTTACTCCGGACCCACAATACCAATTCGCCACTACCAGCCTTGATTTTTGGTATATTTCGAAGAAACTCGGTATTAGCAGTGGTAATCCACAGGTAAATATATGTTGTAAAAATAAACTAAATCGGTTCATTAGGAGGGGGGTTTACTCCGGACCCACAATACCAATTCGCCACTACCAGCCTTGATTTTTGGTATATTTCGACGAAACTCGGTATTCGTAGTGGTAATCTGCAGGTAAATATGTGTTGTAAAAATAAACTAAATCGGTTCATTAGAAGGGGGGGTTTGCTCCGGACCCAAATTCCTAATATACTCATACCGGTCGTAATTTCTGCTGTATTGTAACGAAACGCGGTATACGTCGTGGGTAACTCATGAGAAAGAAGTGTTGTAAAAATAAGCTGAATCGGTCAATCGGAAAGCGGGGGTTTAATTTGTAATATATTTCAATAGAAAAGCCCGCCAGACGTAGGTTCACAAAGCCGCCGCAAGGAGCGCTTTCTACCACTAGAGTGAATGTATCCTGTTCCTGCGTTAGATCAAAATACGATAATATGAGGTTTTTTGTATTTATTACGTAGTCTACAGAAAAGTAAACCCCGTGTTTTCATACTCTTTGATTGTGTAATTTGGTATTTTTTATTTGTTCTACACAAGTTATATTGAAAATAATTGTGTTAATGTAGTTCTTGAAAATTGCATAAGTTAGGTGATGTTCTTAGTAAAACCGCCATGATTCCAAGCTGAAAGAAAATCTATAATAGCGTATCTACAGTTTATGCTGATCTTTGTTTACCTAGGTCTGTGGGAAATGTCAGCATTTCTATAAATAAACATCAGAAGGAGTAAACACTAAACCATCACTGACCTCACTTTATCAGTGACTGGTCTAGATCGTCACAGAATGAAGGAATATTTGTCTATGTGATGTCAGAAATAGAGAGCAAAGTCCTTAACGGTTCTACGTGGGACGCATTTAACCCTTCATTAGTGGCGTCGGTTCTTATTGACCCGAATGTATTTGTTTATTCGACCTTTGCCCTTTGGAATCTTTGTATTTCAATAAATATTATTGTTTATTAGTATTTATTTAAATTACTTTACCGCCAAAAAAACAATTTAAAGTTTGTTTCACTGGGGCCCCGACACCATTAGGTATGGAAGAAAAAGCACGCCACTAATTAAGGGTTAAGTCGGTTGTTAGGGGCATATTTAGGAAATAATTTTGGGGGGCTGGGGGGGATAAGGAATACTAACAACCCCATTATACCCCCAAAAACAATTCTGAACTAAGTGTTGTTTAATTTATTTTTGAGGTTACTATGGCACATTTTTACCGATTAAATAAAAATTTCGGGGGCGGGCTACAGCCCCCTTATATACTATACATGAGTGTACAACTTCAAACGTGTGAAATTCGTGACCTAAAATGTGGACTGCTGTTAATAGTAATACCTATCAGGTGTAGACAAGTCAATGCACTTTCTATTTTGTGATGTTGCCTGTCTTGCACAGTTCAGCCATTTGATCGTCAGGCCCCTTAAATACGGGCATGAGTCACTTAACCATTTCATTCCACTGGTGTTAACTGAGCAGGTTAAGACGTCAGAATTATTGTTACACGTAGTCAGCGAAGGTTAAGTGAAACCCCTTTGTAGCAAGCTACATTTTTACAGTTTTGCCTAAAACATATTCCCCATTTAACATCAAATCCCTATTTTCCATGATGAATCAAGTATTGACGCCAAAATTTACGTAGTTTACTTTGATGTCAAGTTGAGACACTTCCTAGTTTACCAAGTATTGACTCCAGAGAATTGCCTTGTCAACGAGAGGTACAGTCCAGTATATTAAGTTGTCATAGATTTATTGCAAGGATGTGCCAAATCGAGTTGAGGCTCTTTGCAATATTTGAACATTGTCAAGTACTGACACCACGGACCTTTCATAACTTGAGACTTTTCAAAGCATTTGAAGTTGTAAAGTATTGACAACACTGATCCCCCACTGGAAAGTGCTTGAGGAAGCCGAAGCACTTCTTATTCTGCGTTCTTCCCTTAAATGGCAAGGTCAGGGTTTATAAAAGGTAATTGATAGTTTTTCCTGAGGCCTTCCCGCCTTCTGTAGACCTTTCTCTGCACTTCAGTCGGTAAGGACCGTGGCAATATACTTTGTTCTGATAAGATGCTGCACTTTTGGTGAATGTGCTCAATGTTCTCTTCACTTCCTCCGCATTCATGCTTTCAAAGGCAGTTTTAGTTCTAGGAGAAAACGTATTTCCAAAATCCTATGTCAAGCCATTAAAAATGGACTGCTTATATCGAAAGCGCTCACCTACAATACTCAAATCGATACCTGTTACGAAAAACTCTCCACAAGGTATGAGAACATTTCTTGCACATCCAAATTTCTAGATAAATATGAGTTTTATGTCAGATCTCATAGAAATTTCCCTCAAATTAACAGTTTGACATTTCCGAACCATAACAGCAGTAGATAATACTAAAAATGAAAAAAAAATATAAAATATTCTCGGTATTGAAGGCAGAGGAAAAAAATGTTTCCGTGAAAAATTTTGGTTATAAAGACAGACAATCCTTCTCTTTGCGGAAGTTGCTATTAACGTCGTAGAAGACCCTATTTAGAGTTTTGGCAACGGATGCTCAGTTCTCTATAGCAGGACAGAGGAAGAAGACAGTAAGAAGGAATGAACAACTTTGGTCCTAAAGGAGGGCGACTCTCATAACCTGGGCAGGTATCAGGATGATCGGGGCATGGGGAAAGTCCTAAAGTATGACAACCTGAAGGGAGACACTTTTCGATTATTGAAATCATTGGTCCTCAAAGGCGACATTCTACCAGAAGCATGGATGAGGAAAGACAGAACGAACAACCTCAGCCCAATTGGAGGGTAACACTCGTAACCTAGGCTTGAATAAGGAAGGGCAGATGAAGGAGAAAGCCCTAAAGAGCGTACAGCCTTGGCCCTAAAGGTTGACACTCGTAACCTATGCCCGACCAAGAAAGGGCCGATGAAGGAGGAAGCCCTAAAGAGCGTACAATCTTGCCCTAAAGGGTGACATTCGTAACCTAGGCTTGAATAAGGAAGGGCAGACGAAGGAGAAAGCCCTAAGAGCGTACAACCTTGGCCCGACCAAGGGAGGGCAGATGAAGGAGAAAGCCCTAAAGAGCGTACAACCTTGGCCCTAAGGGTTGACACTCGTAACCTAGGCCCGCCCAAGGAAGGGCAGATGAAGGAGCGTACAACCTTGGTCCTAGAGAGTGACCTTGCAGTACTCCAGGAGAACGCCTACCGAGGAGTAACGGGCCTGCAGACGGATTCTCCGCCAAGGTTATCAACAGTTTGTCCTCTATAAATAGCCTGGCTCTGTTTTCCAATGATAACACGGGACCATCATGGCCGCTTCCCCCACTCCCCCTCTCGCTCTTTCTCTCTCTTGTACATAGAGGAATTCCTCCCCCCCCCCCCCCCCACGCCATTGTCCATTATCCTCATTAACGCCTCTCGAGTATTCCCCTCTTGGGCTGCTCCTTATAGAGAAAATGCTATTTATGTCCTGCTAATATATATGTATGTAACGGCATTCGCATTTATTTACCTTCGTTTTATTTTATGAACATGTGACTCCTCAATAGTTGATCTGTTTAAAACAACTTCTAAAAACGTATTAGGTTGTAGAGGTTAAATGCTAAACAGCTGATTGACAACGGCCATATTTATTTGTCTGGTCCTACCTGCGGAAAGTCGTTTTAGGTTAGGTCCTATAAAATAAGTATTTAGAGAAGTTGCCCTTGAAGAGACTTCTTGTGACGTGAAACATATAAAGCACATTATAAAGGGGATACTAGTGGGAAAATAATGTTTTTTTTTTAAAAAATATATATAATTCTTAAATATCACGTTTTGTCATTAACAATATTCAATGTTCTCGGGTATTCGGGATGAAATAGTCAGCAAAATTCGATTATGATTGAATCTGTTTTTATTTGTTTAAGCTAAGACCCACACGGCGAGATTAAGGATTCGAAAACATCTATATATAGAAGGCCTTGGAAAGGACATGCCTGAACAGGCTGGGTCACTGCTTTTTATAACATCACAACCTCCATATACTATATTCTTGTTAATTTACAAAAGTTTTCAATTCGCTTTATTTGTTTATAAGTATCGTGGGATCTTTTGATCCCGAAGCTTCTTTATAGGAGTAAACTGAAATTAGTAAATAGTAAGTAGTATTGTCAAAAGATAATCAGTATAAATTATTTTATTAATTCAGTTAACAATAAATCTGGAATTTCTATTTTTAGTTTTATGTAGTAAAATGAACAAGCAATACCAAATATTCTGTCATATTTATTATAAATGACAGTCTTCACTTTTGAATGGCAAAATGAAGTTCCTGTTATCAATTTCATTGAGAAGAGTAACAAAAAACTAGATTTTTCGAATAGGATTCTCCAAAATTGCTGTCTTGAAAAGTGTTCACATTCATCTAATTATTGGGTCCTCTGTTAATTTTGTTATTTACTATTAACTAAGTTCTTCTGTGTAATTTCGTCATAAGAAGGCTTGTTTACTAAATATGTTCATAAGGAATGTCTTATAACTTATTTTAATGATTTAACATTTTGTTTACAGTTTTGATTGACTCTGAACATGCCGAAACGTTTGAAATATAGTATTTTTCTGAAAATCTGATTTTTCTCTCAGCCGAATCCTAAATCTTGACTTCTTAAGTTGTGTCAGTTTTGTGTACCTTTGGAGAAGGGAAATTATTAATATATATATATATATATATATGTATATAATACTATTAGAGGGTCTCCCGTGGTCTAATGGCTAGCGCCTTGGATTCATAAGCGGGAGATGGTGGGTTCGATTCCCAACCTCCGGCAGGAATTTTATCATCCCATGGCTCGCTGGTAAAATTCCTCGCTGCACCCTGGATGTCGGCGCTAATGACCTAGATGTAGATGCGCCGTAAAAAAAAAAAAATAAAATAAAATAAAATAAAAAAAAAATAATACTATTAGAAATGGCTTTTTATGTTAGAATGTTTTGTTAAACACATCGAAAACCTGGATCAAAAGTCTAATAAATTGATGAAAACTACAATATGAGATTTTTTTCTGTGAAATCGGTACATTAAGATTCGGAAGTGTTGGTTTTCTTCAACCAGGAAATATTGAGAGCTCCTATTGTAAGCATTTGAAATCACACAAGCTATAAACATTTTATTGAATTCATGCTAAGATGCCAAAGTTCGTCCAAGTGGGATTCAGCTCAGTACATCTGTGTTCCGTTTTCGCAGTCAAAATTACAATTGTAGTCAAATTTGGACATAAGAGAGATATGAATTAAGTAAATAATGAAGAATTTTTTACATTTGCAAATGATAATCGTTAAATAAAAATAATAAAGTAATTTAAATTTCATTGAACTTGGGGATTTTACGTTCTAATGGATGTGAATATGGGTTGCATACCACAAATTCCCATAAATAAAGAGATGATTGGAGATGACCATGAATTAAGCCTGAGAGCGTTGAATTTCTTGAGAGCCTATTAATAAAATATAATAAGCCTAATTAAAAGAAAATTATTCACTTAATTGTTTTAATGTTTTCAACCACTTAATGTTTTCAACCACTATGAGGACATGAAACACAGGGGCAATTTATTTAATTCGTTTTTATTAACTTTAGTTTTATTATTATTAGGGGTTAGCTGAGCAGTAGAGTACTAGACTAATGAACTGGAGGACCCAGGTTCAAAACCCGAGCGTGCACCAAAGATTTATTCTTCTAAATTCATCCTTCGAGGGTTGGAGTTGGGGTCCCGGATCGTCTCTCGGCTCACCAAGCCTTTAATTAATGGGTACCTGCTAAGGAAAAAATCAGGCGGCCGGAGCATAGTACTGACCACACTATCTCCCTCGTGTGCCGTATGGTCAAGAATCATATATCCCAGCAGTATCTGCTCCTCTGGGCCCTCGTGGCCTCTTACGGGACTGATATCCCCTCCCCCCCCGAGGGTCATATTTAAATAGGTTTTATGTTGTGGTGACCAGCATTATTTAATTATAATAATAACGATTAATCAACTTACACGACAATGTGAGACCTGCAGTTAAAGCGGAACACACGCTTACCATCTGACCAGCAGGCGAATTGCCAGATATTTCTTGCCTCCCGTCCTGTAAACAAGGGGTTCTCTTACTGGCCACCGATAAATCTCTCCCGATTTATCTGCCTTAACTACAGCAAAAATATTGTACATCATTTATTTAAAGTAAATAATTCGAGGATAACATTTAAAATGGAATTACTGTATAACAGAAGCTTGAAGCATTATTGTATTGACGTAACACCTAATATTAAAAGTCTGTTGTACAAGAACTGCACCATTTTAGCGTATGATTATTGCTGGTGTAATTTGGTGATTATAGTGTAGAAACTCTTCGGAAATTACAAGCACCGTCCGGCTGAGGTCGACCCACCGAAATTTTCACAATTTTTGTTTAGTTTTAGGTAGGTTACTGACCCATATTGCCTAAGGCGATGTGGATTCGAGTCCCTTTTGCAACAGGTTGATTTTTTTTTGTCTAGGGGCTAGTTGAAATAAATACCTACTAAAAAAATGTGTGTAGATGAGCCGTCGAAAAATGAATAATATAATTGGCATCGTTAAACGTGGAGTTTGCCAAGTTGGAGCTGGTTGGTTTTTGGACATGTTTGTGAATCATGTTAGTCGCAGATGCTCATAAATAAATGAATAAAAATTATTTATTTATTGAACGTCCATTATAATTAACTCAGAATTTTATGACGGGTTATCTATGGGTCACCACCCTTTTTTAGCCAGGATAGGGATGAAGCCTTTTGTTTTTTAAAAGAAAAGCCACCACCCCTAGTGGGAATCGAACCCCGACCCTTGACACGGTGTGTTATGTGCTCACGTCTTAAAACTCAAGGCCACCGGGAAAATTAATAAAAATGAATTTGTATTTCCACTAAAAGTTCGGCTTGTTTGTTAATCATTCATCACACCACATTTTTAAGTATTTTTCACCACATTTTTAAGTATTTTTTCCCTTTGTTATCTTATTTTATTCTGACTATTTAACAGTTTTTTCCCTTTGTTATCTTATTTTATTCTGACTATTTAACAGTTTTTTTGTTGTTTTTTTTTCTTCCCTAAAATAAAAATATATTCATTGACTAATTATATGATTGATTAAATATTAAGTATATGATTAATCTAAATATATGATTCAAATAATATACTCTTTTACATCTTTATGTCAATTAATTTTCAATTGCACGCATATACATAGGCATCCATGACCCTAGTGGTTGAACTGCCTTAAAACACCAAAAAAAAAAAAAAAAAAAAAAAAAATCATTAATCAGTGCTAAGTCTAAAGCAGATCATAGCTGCCAATATAGTAAATTGTAATTATCAATAAATAGGAATTTGAAAGGCCAAAAAATAAAATAACTTTACTAAATATACAAACTTTATTTCTTCCCTAAAGTTTCAGTTTTCTTCTTTTTTTTTCTTTTTAATATAGTGGTGAAGTTGAACATGAGGAAAAAGTATTCACAAAAAATCGTCTACAATTAGAGATGCCATTAATACGGTTAATCCGGTTTGGACCTTCTTGGAAACCTGTGACAACGTCGATCATTTCATGTTAACACATCTAAGTAACATTTCAAAAGGGGAGATTATTTTGAAGTTACTCCAAAGTAAGGTGCACATACCTTCAAGAATAAGTCAATAAGGGTACGTTCATGGTGAGGATTCATTCTGCGATGCTACGATAGCTACTCCCATGAGCGCTTCCCCGATGTATTCTACATCGATGGAGGGTGTTCATGCTGACTCACCATTGCATTGGTTCTTGCTGGGAGTAAAGTAACCTTCAACAGTGAATTAGCTTTTGTTTATGAAAAAGCTCTGCTTATGTTAGTGAGAAAAAATGAGCCTTTACAATTAGTTCGTGATGTTCCTGACAAAGAAAAAGGGATTGGTTTCTTACTTGGAAAAATTAATGGAATCCTATTAATTTTAGCGAGTTGGATAGACTAGAGTCGCTTAAATTAATATAATTCTATTAATTGCGAGTTGGATTGGCTATAGTTTTCTTATATCTTCTTGAGCGAGTGGAGCGTAGCGTAGCGAGCGGAAACGCATATCGTGTAATGCTTAATAAATGTAAAAGATCCAAAAAAGAGAGAGAAAAGGAATAAAATATGTGTGTTTACAAATATCATTCTTTATGTTATCCTTCATAACCTGCAAAACAGTCAACTTTAATGCTTAATAACTTTTTTCATAGTTGAGAGAATTGATTTTGATCAAATTAACCTTTTTATTAATAAATATTACTTGCCATTATCTAATATGAATTATAACCGTAGATAACGAGTCAAGTAGTAAAAGATAGCCAGCAAAGAACCTGTAAGCTAATCAGTAAGCTTATCAGCGAGTACGAGTAACTGTTATAAATCACTTAACTTAGTACGAGTAACTGTTATAAATCACTTAACTAAATAAATACTTCAAAAGTAACTGGATGTAGTCTTCGCAAAAAGACCCAATTTTCTTTCATCTCGACAACGAAATAACCAAAAAAGAATAATCACACAAGATGAAGTAATGAGAGAGGGTAGGTGACCTGCGCACTAGAGTCCTTTTGAAGGAACCAATCACAGTCAGGCCCACATCGCAGCTTCCCTCCTCACTGCGAGGAGAAAACAAAATATTTGTTCTTCCCCGCGGTCACTGCGCGGGTGCGAGAATAGAATCGGAAGTAAGGATCCTCACTATGAACACTCCCACCTTAATACATGTGTTTGTTTTACATCGGGGCAGCGCTCATCGGAGTAGCTATCGTAGCATCGCAGAATGAATCCTCACCATGAACGTACCCTAAGACTTCAATTATAGACACATCTCTTCTTAGTTGGATGTTGAAATGGGGCAAGCTAATTTTTGCAGGAACATCCTCGGAAGACCTTACATAACAATATTTGGGGTATGCATAAATCGAAGCTTTTTTTTTTATATATATTTTTTTTAATGGAAAATAATACACAAAATAACTCCGAAAGTATTAATGTCAGAGACGTTCCCAAGGAGTCAAAAGATTCGTAATCAGAAATCAATTCGCAGATGAGAAAAAAACCTTTTTATATAATTTTTTTTTTGTATACATTCACATTGGGGGCGAGGTTAGCTCAGTGGTAGAGCACTGGACTAATAAGCTGGAGGCCTGTGTTCAAATCCCGAGCAAGCACTAAAGATTTTTTTTCTTCTAGTGTCTTCGTTCATGGGTTGAATTCGGCCTCCCTGACCGTCCCTAGGCCAACCCAGCCTTTAATTAATTTAATTAATAATGGGTACCTTGGTTGCCAATGACTACAGCAGTCGAAGCGGCCAAGGGGAAAATCAGGCGGCCGGAGCATAGTACTGACCACACTATCTCCCTAGTGTGCCGTATGGTCATGAATCAGATACCTCTATAGTATCTGCCCCTCTGGGCCCTCGTGGCCTGTTACGGGACTGATTTTTTTTTAATTTACATTCACATTACACATGCTATTCCTTATATCTCCACACAGTAGACTATTTCTACGCAATTGTACCTAATTCTGCATATGGTTACCTATTTCTGCGCGTACACACTACCTTCTGAATTATTCTGACCATGGCACGGGGCTCTCCGAGGTCGGCATACTCTCCTAGATTTAATTATCCTCTCTCTGTTTGACTTCCTCGCCTTCCTCGCTCTTTGAATAGCAAACACTTCCACTATAGTCTTCCGTTCAGCATGATCCTCTAAGCTAGATACTTGTTCATTTATAACTTATTATAATTATCCAACAACCGTTTTTGAGCCTCCCAATATCGATTGACGATGTAGCTGTGAGCTATTGAGTCCCCAGGCGGTCTTCGTCCATTCTTCCAAGCTTGCATAGTGGACAGGTGTCATCGTCTGGAAGGCGGTGTAAATGAGCTTGCAAGTAGTCTTGGCCAGAATTCAGGCTAAATCGAGCCACAGCTTCAGCTCTTTAGAGATTTTTCGAAACTAGCCCCACCGCAACAGAACCTCACATTTTTCCTCCAATCCTTAAGGCGTCAAGGGTTCTTTTCGCTATTTGGTTGTTATCGTAGCGTCAATTTGGTTTTTGGCTCTGTTTAGAGTAAGTGGTACGACAGGTCCTAACTTAAGGATAACATGAATTAGTTTTAGGACCTTAATGGGATGTAACTACTGAGCATTTCTGTCTTCTTGGAACCATAAATGTGTACATATGTACACATATGTATATATATATATATATAAAATATATAACTGTTTGTTCAAATGCAGTATCTAGGTAAAAATAATAATTTTTGAGGTTAATGTGTGGTTGGGGTTCATTAATGGCCACCTCCTGGACCCAGTTTTAGTTACTGTAATTAATAAATTCAAAATAAATGTGTATTTTATTTATTTACTGTTTTAGGCTTTTTTTTTATTTTCGTGGAAGTAACTTTTTTTTATAATTTTAAGTAAATAGTGATAAAAATAAATATTTCGTTTAAAATTTTTGAATAAACAAATGACAAAAATTTAATTTTCTTTTTACAGAGCCATGGTTTTTTTTTTTTTTTTTTTTTTTTTTTTTTTTTTTTTTTTTTTTTTTTTTTTAACTTTTGTTCCTAACTCGTTCACATACTTCAATAACACAGGGTTGTGATACATGAATGGAAAGCTGTTTAAGTGAGAAAGTTTTTCTGAAACCCGAAAATCTCAGATCCTGCCCATTGAAGAGTAACACTGGTAAGAAATATCAAGAAAATGTCAGGAAATTTAGAATAGCTTTCTTTTGGTAAGATAGACATACTTAAATTCATTCATTTTTACGTTTACTCCCAACTAGTCTTATAGTAAATTTACTCAGCGTTCGATCGGTTTCACTTCCTTTCTAGTAGGACCACCTGGGACGGAGCTACAACGATTATTATTCTAAAAACCACGCTTGTCTCGAAAAAAAAACAATAAAACGACAACGACGTTTTCTCCTGTATGTGTGAGAATTCGAAAAATTCTCCAAAGGGTCCTCTATCACCTACCACAATATGACTAGACATTTACGGGACACCCTGTATTTAAAAATTTTATTATCTGTTTTTCTAATGTATATTTAATATTCTTTTAGGTGAGTTGGTGAGAAATGCTATTTCAGCAGGATTACGTGGAAATACGTGAGTATTTACTGTCTTACTTAAGAAAATACGTAATTCTGGATTTGGTATATGGCTTATATTACAGCTGTACTATCACTTACGCCTGTGAGTATGATCCATTGATAATGGAGTAGGTGACCTACAGTCCAGTCAACGAATGCCTAAAACAGCTATAGGTGAAAATGTTTGGAACAAAGTTTTGGACTTCGTAACTTTGTTTGGGCTGGATAGGAGGTGAACATATCAAACGTCCTCGCCCGTAGCCTTTGTGCCGGGGGGAGGGGGGGGGTTAGAAGGCCCCATTTTTCGGGTTTTCACTTATATCTCGGAAACCCTGCGTCCTAGCGACATGACTATTCTATAACAAATGAAAGCTGATTAAATTTCCCACAAGTTCTATTCAATAACGATTTTCGAGATATCTTTAGTTTTCGAAATATCCGCTCTTGAAAGTCTTTCATTTTGGGGAAAAACACTTTTGCCGCATATTTTTTCCCCGTTTTGACCGGATAACTCTTCAACGATGACCCTAAAAAATAAAAATAAATAACGGTTATAGGGTTGTAGAGTATTGCATTCCCTTCAATAATATACATTACTTTGCTATTTTATGTATTTTCCTTCAAACGTAAAAATAATTTCAGTATTAATCGTGAAATCTGAAATTTAGCGACTAATAGTCCAGGCAGCTAATAATTATAGATGGAAATGTTTGGAACACAATTTTTGACTTCATAACTTTTTTTCGGCTAGTTACGAGGTCAACATATCAAAAGTCCTCGTCCGTACCCTTTGTGCCGGGGGGGAGGGGGGTTTAGAAGGTTCCATTTTTCGGGTTTTCACTTATATCTCGGAGACCCTGCGTCCTAGCGACATGACTATTCTTTAACAAATGAAAGCTGATTACATTTCCTACAAGTTGTATTCAATAAAGTTTATTGATTCTAAACCCCCCCCCCCCTCCCCCCTGGCACAAAGGCTGCGGGCGAGGACTTTTGATATGTTCACCTCCTATCCAGCCCAGACAAAGTTACGAAGTCGACAATTTTGTTCCAAACATTTTCATTTACTGTTCGTTGCCTGGACTGCTAGCAGCGTCGTTATTTATCGTGAGGTGTCGCAGGACTGAATTGCACGCAATTACACCTACAAACAATGCATACAAATTTGACCGACCTAGTTATTCCTGACCACTTTAGCTAAAGAATCGTCATCATGTCTCATCTACTCTTTGGGATCATGTTATCAGATTGCTGTCATGAACGGGCTTTCCTACCAATATGAAAGGTGGAAACACGCTAAATCCCGAAACATTAGTTAGCTAAATTTGCGATAATATCTATGGAATATTCCCCTTGCTGCCAACTCTGTACTTCCTCAAAGTATTTATACATCCGATTCGGTTGTTACAGAGCTGTTCTCAGAAAGGCAAAATTGCTCGGAGATCTGACGATTCTGGCATATGAATGCATTTTAAAAATAACTTTTGCTCCTGAGAAAACTTTGAATTTTTCTTATCAAAATTGCAACAGTTGCTCTAGCTGACCTATTATAAATTCTTGTAAAATGAAGTTATAAATCGTAAACTTTTTCCAACTTTATTGACTTAATTCCTTGTTGTACAAGTAGCATTAGTAATCATGTCCCTCCTTGAAATCGAAGAACATCAGGTATAAGTAATACATTTTTTTTTTTTTAAATTTTTCTGTAACATTTAGTAGGAATAGGTCAATCAATTTGTTTTCTTTAAAAATAAATTCCTTTAGCTTAACAAGACAAATTATACAGCTACAACTTGATATACCTACGCATAAAAAATACATAAAAAAAAAAGAAGACAAGGGTTTCTTTAACCCTTAAGCGGCCCCTACACGGTCAGTAATGGGCGTTGGAAACGCCCCGATTGGAAGGATATGTGTCATATTAAGGCCTTTACGAACGTTTCACATGTTTTTCTGTGGCTAGTGTCGCAATTATAGCTACACAGGCGTCTTTGCGAGGATCCATTATTAACAAAACGCTTCTGTCACGGAGATCACAATGCATACTGAAGAAAAGTAATGACATTAAAAATGATCCGTGGAATGACGGTGTAAGGTGTACATTGTAATGATGATATGGAATGACGAGAGTTGAATAGTAATGACATTATCAGTAATGTCATTACTGTATAACTGTAGCTGTATAACATGTGAAACGTTCGTAAAGGCCTTAATATGACACATATCCTTCCAATCGGGGCGTTTCCAAGTGTTCTGGGACCGAGGTTATGTGCAAAAAAGTTTACATTTTATTTTTATTTGGATAACCATTTTTCGCAAGTACCTTTTGAGATAATACAATAGTCATTTATATGGTTAGAAAACCGAGTCTTTCTTCTTTTGAAAGATTTCAATGACGTAAAAATCGGATTATCTCAAGGGGAGATATTGAATTTCAAAACGTCACATTACTTTTTCGCTTACAAATTTTTATTCTCTTCCAGACTGGGAAAAATCATTATTTTTTGTATTCAATATTATTCACCATGTTAGGGTTTCTTGGGGTGCTGATTTTGAATCTGCTATTATTTTTGGTGTAAAAAAATGTGTAATACTAGTTTGCTTGGAAACTTAAGCATATTTTTGAATATATTTGAGAAATATAAATTATAGTTTAACGATTATATTTTCTTCTAATCTACTCTATAAGAAAATTGCATTAGTAAAAGAATCACGTCAACATTTTCTAAAGTCGATATAAAAAATAAAGCACTTTCAACCTATTTTATATCGTCGATACAAATGCAAAGTAACGAATGTGAAAAGCTGTTGGTACCTTATAGATGACTTTATATATATTTTATTCTATGATATATTTTAATTAGACTTAATGCGGGTCCGTTACTTTGATATATATATATATATATATATATATATATATTACTTTTATAACTATTTTATAACCATAATGTTACCAAGGTAGAGTCATACATTTCAATTCATCTTATTTTTTGCCTTTTCTACTCAATCTAGTTTAACCTTTACATCTGTTTCACCTAGTTACAGCTCGAGATAGACTGAGTAATGACGGATTAATGATGTAGCGCTCCCTACACCATCATTACTAATGACAGTATCCCCTCCACTTTCAGTAATGATGAAGCCGAGATCAGAAAATCCGGATTCACATCATTACTGTTCATCATTCCAACTTTGTCCACCTTACACTATCATTATTACTGTCATTTTGATAAGCTAATGTCATTATTACTGACCGTGTAGGGGCCGCTTTAGCTTACGACGGGTAGTGCGGGCTGACCGACCCTGTAGTACGGCGATCTCTCTACCTGGCCGGGCCCTAGTTACGAAGCTATTCTCGCCCTCCTCTATACATGTGTGAATACGTTCATATAATTTCCTCCCTTAACATTTCTAATCGTAGGAAAACTGCATTTTACTAATCATTTACTTTTACTTTTAGCTCTAAATATTTAGGTAGAATTATATAATTAGATGATCCAATAAATATTTTTTATAATCTATACTTTTTAATACGAAAAATATTATTTTTTTATGATATAAGTATTAATCAAAGAAGCTAAATAAATAAATAGCCTTTTTTTTATTAAAAAACAAGAAAAATACATCATTCTTTTCGAGTTGGATCTAACACTGGCGATGTTAATTTTTACGATCCCGACCGATGTATCAATAATCCGTAGCTCTCTCTCGACACAAATAGTTAATTTTTCCGGCGACCAGCCGTAAAAGAAATAGCTAAAGCTTCTCTAAGTCCTTGCTTAATAGCCACAAGGGTAAACTCCTGGAAAAGTTAGCCCGTAGGGAGCTGGTAAGCGAGAGAGAAGGGTCGGACTGCTGTACAAGTCCTTCGTTCCAGGGGCACGGCAGCTCTCGACTGCTGTACAAGTCCTTCGTTCCAGGGGCACGGCAAACTTCGACTTCTACAGAAGTCTTTAGTAAGGAAAGGGTTAATATACTCAGAAAACATATCCAAACAGCCATGGCAGTTGATATATATGCTTTTAATAGAATATTTTTACAAAATGACCTGAATGCTTAATCAACCAGCGTACTTTAAATTCAACATAAGTTGACTTTATCATAAACACATACTTGCTAATGGGTGTTACAGTCCGTGAAGAACCCTGCAAACTTTTTTCGCCATTCTTCTCGGAGAAACGATGGACATCGTTAATATTCTCAGTATTCGATACACATATAAAATATTAATATGATAAAATGTTAAAATTGTACTTACACTGTAATAAAATCTTATCGATAGACATATCGCACAGGTATTTCTAAAGTGACACAACTCAAAAATCGGGATTATTCATTTATGAAAGACGTGGTAAATATATCTTTCAACCATCAACACTGTATGTACCAGAGTTGGGCTTATTCGAATAATTTTTTATTTAAGTAACGAATAAAAGATAATTTTTTATCCGTTATTAGTTAATCATAAAACCACGGATGACCAATTATCCGTTATTCGAGAAAAGGGCGAATTATATTTTATTCGTCATTTGATTATCCATTATCCTTTTTTCTATCCATTCGGGCAAAAACAAACTGTTCGTTTGCACATGGCATTGCACTCTTTAAATAAATATTTAAACAACAAGAAATTGTTATTTAAGTACAACAGGGCACTTCCATCGTCAGCACCAGTCGAACGGCTCTTCTCGTTTGCTTCCATAACGGATATTCCAAAAAGCAATCGACTCTCTGATGAAATGTTTGAGAAAAGAGTAGTTTTAAAATCTATGTTGAATTTAATTTAAAGTTTAATTATATATTTAAATAATAATGTAATACATAATTATATTTAATAATAATTTAAATAATTACATATTATATTATATTTAAATAATAAATAAATACATTATGATTAAGTAGTAAATTGGTTTTCTACACATCTTCCAAATATAAAAATCATCTTTCGGATGAAAATTTATCCATCGAATTAAAATTCATCCGTAAGATGAAAAATTATTTCAAATGAAATCTTAAGATAAAAGATGACGGATAACTTTACGTAAATGGTAATAATTTCGAATAACGGATAACAGATATCCGAAAATTATAGATGACAAATAACGAATAACCTAGGTTATTCGTCATCCGTTATCCGAAGATAATTTTTGCCCAACTCTCGTATGTACCTACCTTCAGAGCTTGTACACCAGAGGGCACTCTTCCTGCCTTATATGCCTATATGTCGGGGGGATGCTATTCCCCCTACATATAGGCAAGACCAGAGAAGTGATTACAAAAAAAAATCACATTAAAATATACGAATACAAATTTATTCACATTATAATTTGTGAATAAAAATTTATTCACAATAAAATTCGCAAATAAATTATGAATTTATTCGAGTTAAGATGATATTACGGAAGTTATTGAAGGTGATTTTTTTTTAAAAAAGGTTTTAAGGTTTATCATCACTTGTAACCGAAGCCCAGCAGTCTCAATCTTGGTTTATTTAATTTAATTAATTCGTTTTAACAGACATCATCAAATTTGTTCACAGCATTTATTCAACATAATGACTTGTTCCTATTTCACTGTTTCATAGAGGAATTTTAATTAGGCGTTTCGAAGTAGTTACGAAGCCTACATAAATAAAAACAAACATTTCAGGGAACAATATTGCATTATAAATTATACCTAAAATAATGAAGATGGAGATAGTTAGCCGTTGCAGAGATACGAAGACAAGGTATAGTTGGGATTCGGCTAGGATTAGGTTGGGATTCGGCTATTGTTCATGGGTGCAAGCAATATGATTAGTCCACTCGGGAATTGTTAAAAACATTTAAGGAGATAGCGTTGTTTGTATTTACAGCTGTAGTTTGATTATATTATTCTTGAAATTCAAATATAAATAGTAAGATACTGAGTTGGCAAGGATGAGGTGTGTTCGGAGAAGTATGGGCCGGAACCAAGGAGTATGCCATAGTATTTTTAGCAGGTGGGTCATAGCACTTCGGCAGTTATAATAGTACATTCTACAAGCACACACATATATATATATATATATATCAGTACCCCGGAGGTAAAGGACGCCGTGACCATTTTTTTATTAAATTAACTTAACAACCTGTTCTTAATATGGATTTTTCGTTCCATATAATGGTATAGGGCACTATGTCCTGTTCCCATAAATAACCAAGATAATACAGTGTATAATTAAATCATGTCTGTTTTCATTATAGGTAAAATGCACCATGTGTAGGGCATGGTTTTGTTTAACTATGATCAATAATTCCAATTGCCTGTCAATGCCAATAACAATGCAAATAAGATATATATATATATATATATATATATATATATATATATATATATATATATATATATACAGTAGAACCTCCATTATCCGGGGTAATGACGGGGAGGGTGGTCCACGGATAATCGAAACACAATATTTTATTGACTAAATGTGCTGGATTATAAGGTTATAAATAAAAACTGTGTACAAGATGTCACGTAAACCTTCTTATTTGCATTGAGAAATGTGTATATAAAAGTTTTAATAATTAATAATTTGTATAAGTGCAAAAATAAACTCAAGATCAGATTAAATTTTGTTGTCGTGAAAGTCAGTAATATTTCGTCATTTTTTGATACATAATTATTTTCTTATATCTGTTCTGATCGCCTGTAACAAGATGATTCTGATGAAATCGGCATTCGTATGTACCCGAGTGAAGAGTTAAAGCCCAACTGAGGAAATATTTTCTCGGTAGGCTAACAGCACAGTAGGGGATTCATAGAAAGAATTGAAAACATATCATTTTCAAGAATATGAAATAAATTGAGATGCTTCCAGAAATATGGAATCCTCACATTCTTCCGAAAACGGCGCTGTTTTTACATTCTTTAGTTTACAATGTAAGTAATTAATTTAATTTCATATTTATGTACATACTCGTCATTACATACATACAAATATTTAATACATAATTATGAAATCAAGTGCTTTAGTTGATAAAAATAATGCAATAAATATGTTCGTATGTACATAATATTTAAAGAAGGAATAAAAATAAAAATTCCCCCATCGAGACCCCGGTTAATTGGAATCCCGGGTAATGGAGGTCTTACTGTATATATATATATATATATATATATATATATATATATATATATATACACACACACACACACACACACACACACATATACGTGGTACGTATGTACTATTTGCTCCGATTTCGAGAAGAGGCTCCCAGTCAGTGATCCGGATCAGGCAATATGGCGACCATTTATTGCACCAAGACCATTTATTAATATTATCAACGAGTTGGATTGACTAGAGTTTCGATATAATCTTGAGCGAGCGTAGCGTGCGGATCGAAACTATAGTTAATTAACTATAGTTAATCCAACTCGTTGGTAATATATATCACTGGTTTTTCGGTGGGAAATGGCCCGATATGCTTGAAAAGAGTACTTTTTCAGTCGTTGGTAAATCCCAAATAGTCATTTTCCTAGCCGAAAGGACGGCACAAAGGACACAAAGAACACAACACTAAGAAGTGAAACAAGAAACAATAAATATAACTTGTAAAAACACAAGCCTAACAGTGTGTGAACACAAAACGATGACTGGAACGGAAGAAAGAACAGCCAGTGAAATTGCCCCTTGGAATGAACCAATACCGAGATCGGTGCAACTAGTACGTAAGTACCTACATATATATATATATATATATATATATATATATATATATATATATATATATATATATTATATTATATATATGCTTGATGTTATTTTTCGTCGCTGGGATAGTATTTTTGGATGGAACGGCATTTTTCTCCAGCGGTGGTACTCCTTCTCACTTCTTCCTGGAATATTTAGATGGGTTCATCTCCATCTTCTTCAGCCAGGTACTTGATGTTTCTCAACATAAACAACATCAAGTACCTGGCTGAAGAAGATGGACACGAACCCATCGAAATATTCCAGGAAGAAGTGAGAAGGAGTACCACCGCTGGAGAAAAATGCCGTTCCATCCAAATATATATATATATATATATATATATATATATATATATATATATATATATATGTATGTATGTATTTATGTATTACACACATACTCTACTCTTGATATGTCGATCTTTAAGGGACCGTGCTAAATTGTTCTACTTACAGAACATAGATTCTCTTACATGTAAATGAGGGAAAATGGACGAATAAAGGAGATTAAATTATCTACGTCAAGTTTACTCAAATACATGTTGTTTTACGTACATATAAAGCCAATTGCCCCGAAACGGCTAATTGAATTCTTAATGATTTAGTACACATCGTCCCTACCACAGGGCCGTCACTTGGGGGGGGACAGCCGGGTACTGTTTTCCCAGGCCCGGGCGCCGTGGGGGCCCTGCCCTACCATGTCAAACCATCGAATATGGAAATCGGAGCAATATATGATTATACTGCCTATGTCTTCTTAATGTTTTCTTTATGTCTTCCATGATCAGTTATTTTTCTTTCAGAATTCGTGATTTTGATAATTTGTTAATTTTCCGTTCCTTTGGCAATTCTCCCCTCGTACCATTTTATGCTCTTGTTCCGTATTTTCTGCTTCCACCGTCGTTTCTTCAAGAGTAGAAGTAGCTTTATCTTGACGAGGATGAGGTTAAGATGCAACGGGAATATTGGCATTGGAATGCCAGCTTCTGTAGATTTTCCATTCTCTTGAACATGTTTTCCACAGATCTCAGTATTCGTCGATTTTTTCACGTTCATTCTGTACATCCTACGTAGAAGTTTCATTTTCTTCTGAATTCTGCTTTGCTGTAGAATAAGGAAAATCTTGACATCTGTTTTCGAAGGATAGGGGCCTTTGGTCAGAAAATGGAGCTGCGTCCATGTTGACCTAATTGACATGAAAGTAGAAGTAGCTTTATCTTGACGAGGATGAGGTTAAGATGCAACGGAAATATTGGAAAAGGATAACAATTCCAGCTTCTGTAGATTTTCCATTCTCTTGAACATGTTTTCCACAGATCTCAGTAATTCGTCGATTTTTTCACGTTCATTCTGTACATCCTACGTAGAAGTTACATTTTCTTCTGAATTCTGCTTTGCTGTAGAATAAGGAAAGTCTTGACATCTGTTTTCGAAGGATAGAAGCCTTTGATCAGAAAATGGAGCTGCGTCCATGTTGACCTATTGACATGAAAACCAAATTAACCTATCTTCTGCTTTACTAAAAGTAGATATAGTTTCATCTGGTTCTTGATGCAGGATGGAGACTTTGTTGATGTTAGTAGAGTCATTTTTAAAGGATAAGCCTTTACGTTTTTAGCATTTACGTGTGCTTGCTTATTTTCAGTCTGATTTTTGTGAACTTCGGAACATACAGCAGCCAAATGTTGATCTTGGCAAATAAAACTGCCGATTAATGAAAATTTTTATTTAATTTTACATTTTAAATGTGTTCGCATTTTAGGGATTTTTTTTATTCATACATGTTTATTTAAAATCTGTACAATTTATATAGTACAATAATTAATTGTGCTCCTCTTGTGTACATTCAGTGAATAGTATATGGAAGGAGCCAATCATTGTTGGCACTTCCTAATATATGCTAACATTCGTGTTATTACTGTTTTTAACCGCTGCTAGGGTAGCTGGTCACGGGGCCAAAGTCTCTTAAGCCTCCTGGGAAGGTCTTTGGGATGGGTCCGAGTGGATAGGGATTGACCTCTAGGATTTGGATGAGATGACAATTTGGAATGGAACGTTAGGAATCTGGATGTTGCAACGTCTTTTACGAAGGGGATATTTAGGTTGTTGCGTAGGGTTTTGTTGGAAACATAAAAGGGAGCATTAACTATTCTACGAAGGACTTGGGATTGGAATGCTTGTATTCGTTGTATGTTTGAGTGTTTTGCTGTTCCCCATAATTCAAGTCCGTAAGTCCAGATAGGTCTAATTATAGTTTTGTATATAGTAAGTTTGTTGTGTGTCGTAAGCTTTGAAGTAGGTCCAAGTAGTCGTCGTAAGAGTCCAAATCTCCTGTTTAGCTCTTGTCTTATTAGTCGTGTGTGTGGGCTCCATGTGAGTCTGCTGTCTCGTAGAAGTCCTAGGTAACGCACCTCATTAGATACAGGTAGTTGACTGTTTCAGATGAAGACAGGAGGGCAAGTGCTCTTATTAAGAGTAAATGTTACGTGACAGCATTTTTCAGGGTTCACTGTGATTTTTAGGGAATATTAGCTGTGTCTATTCTAGGCTATGCCATTGTCACTAGGGATAAGGATGGAAACGCACGAGTCGGAATTTTTAAGTCTTGTGTGGGATCGTTAAGTTTTAGAATAAATATGCTTCAGCGATGACTATACTGAAACAAAAAAACGTAACAAAAAAGTGTCCGCTGGCGTTTGCGCAAGCACGTTAGCCATGTACGAAAAAGACGACTGTATGTTATAGAGTACAATACATAGGTTTGTCGGGTGGAGCTAAAGCATATTTATGTTCCTGAATTTGAGCACGAGGCTCTAAACGAAATTAATTTTTCTTTTCCTTGTTAGTATATGTTTATCTGTTAGTTTTATTTTGTTGTCTGCAACTTGGTCTGTCTTGTTTGTCTAGTAATTACGATTTGGTAAGTATGTTTTATCCTATAAGATATCTTTTAGCGCGGTTCCTCCCTCCCCCATAGGGAGGAACCCCGCTTATAAGGTTGATACAATGAAACAATCCGAAAGTGCCGACTAGAAAATTTCGCGTTTCAGAACCCCTAGAGACCGAAAATAACGGTGGTTCAAATTTGTATATATATATATATATATATATATATATATATATATATATATATATATTTGTCTGTTCGCTCATTTCTGGCTTCCCTAATGGTCCAATTGTGATGAAATTTGGTACAAAAATCCGTCGTCCAATTTGAAAGGTCAGGTTCGTTAACCAGCAAAATCCGCCTACTGGAAGATGGCGTTTGGGGCAAATTCGCGCAAAAAAAATCGTAACGCTTACGTTTTTGAGTTCATAAGCTTCTGAGTACTCGTTTTATATGATTTCTGGGCTAGGAAAACGAATGAAACCATTTTCAAGGCAATAGCTTTAACCGTTTTCGAGAAAAACGGAAACATATTTTTTGAATACCGTTTTTGGTTTGTGTACTTAGAATCATGGGATTCAGTTGAAACATTTTCTGCATGTTCTACTTTCATCAAAACTAATTGTTGAAATTTTGGTTACGTTTGGAGTTAAGGAAGGGTTAGAATAAAATATTTTATTAACAGACATAAAAAGTTTTAGTAACTTTGTTTACTTTCCTTAATATCTCGAAAAAGGTTGAGAATCTTGGTAAACGGAAGAATACCATTAGAAAGCTTATTATATGCTCTAAAAAAAAGGTTCTAATAAAAGTTTTGATTAGGCGATGTCAATCGGAGAAATAAGAGCTTAAAACTTTAAAGTAATTGATTTCCCTTATTCGAACTGTTCTTTTTGTCTGTTTTTTATTCCTTGTTATTTCTTAATTGCTTATTGTTGGATAATGTATTTGAAAATAAAACAGGTTAAGAAAAATAAGAAAAACTATTTAATGTTAGAGATATGGATTTCCAAGATATATAGCTTTTCAACTGCCTAGCGTCCTTCCTAGGGAGGGTTCTTTGTCTTTGATTTTGGTACTTAGAATTATGGGATACAGTTGAAACATTTTCTGCATTTTTGTTACGTTTAGAGTAAAGGAAGGGTTAGAATAAAATATTTTATTAACAGACAAAAAAAGTTTTGGTAACTTTGTATAATTTCGTTAGTATCTCGAAAACCGTTGACAATCTTGTGAAGCGGAAGATTACCATTCGGAAGCTTACTAAATGATCTACAAAAAAGGTTCTGAAGAAAGTTTTAATTAGGCGATGTCAATCGGAGAAAAAAGTGCTTAAATCTTTAAATGAATTGATTTCGTTTATTCCAATGGTTCTTTTTGTCTGTTTTATTTCTTGTTATTTTTTAATTGCTTATAGTTGGATAATGTATTTGACAATAAAACTGGTTAAGCAAAAAATAACAAAAACAATTTATTGTTAGAAATATAGATTTCCAAGATTCCAAGACCTTGTCACTAGCGGGTCCGTTTCTAATGTAGCAGACCTTTCCAGGTAAGATTGTAAATCATGACCTTTCAAGACTTTACTACTCACAGGAATGGCGTTAGTGACCTTAAGGGTTGACACGCCATTATAATAATTAATTAATAAAAAAAGACTGGTGGAACCAAAATAATAACTGCTTCTATTTTAATCTTTCCAAATTAGACTAGGGATATGAACGGAACCGCGCTAAGATGATGCAGTCCTGCGAGACGGACTTTTTATGATTATTGTAGTCGCCGCCTTGCTGATTTTGTCTAAGATTTATAGTCTAAACACCTTTGTTGAGGAATGTAATAAAGCTTAGACTACTGATTATAGTTCTGAAATAGATTGTTTTAAACTACTTTAGTTGTTTTCCCTCTGCCAATTCTCGCCGATTATATATAGTGTATTTCGAAATAACTTCACAGCCTAATATAATAACTGTTTTTGATGAAGATTTGTTGTAATTTTCGGGGTTGCATACATAAAAACGGAACCGCGCTAAGATGATGCAGTCCTGCGAGACGGAATTTCTTTTTAGTAGCCTCCACTAAACACACGGGGACCTGATTTATACCTGCCAAAAGGTATAAAATAGCGTGCAATTTCACTTTTGCTAGCAAAGTAGGTCTCATAAATGTTTCTGATTTCTGTATGACGGGTACGACGAGGTTTAATAATGTATTAAATGACCCTTCAGTCATCCTGATAGCATAGTAATATTCCATGGTATCTTCAGAGGCCAATTCCATTAGCGTCATGAATGGCTCTTCTACTTATCCACTTTCTTTGGCATATTCTTCTTGGTCTTGGCTGTTCTGATTCCACGAGTTCTTAACATTGAGACACCAACGCGTTTAAAACTTCCTTAAGGATTTCTTGCAACTGCAAGCGGACCTCAACAAGTTTTTGAGGCTGTTAAACCATAAAACTTGCTGTTCTAAACAGTGGACGCTAAACAGTACAGTGGACACTACTCGCACTAAACACTAAGCACTAATTACTTATCACTCGCACTAATGGATGTGTATACGGGCCCTGACAACAGGAGGCATATGTATATCTCTCCGACTTCTCGCCAGTATCCTGTGCTCCACTTCCCAGTGGCCTGTTTAGAAGACCAGGCGGTCCCGGGTATATTTACTACCCCTGGCTGTATTTAGACCATCTCAAGGTCGCTGGTGTCTCAGCTCTATCAGCAGTATACTCTACCAAAAAAAAAAGCCACTTATAAGTTTTTGTTGACATTAATGTTGTTACTTGATTGTGATCGATCTCCATCTGTGTTTTGTGATAAGAGCTCTCTCTAGGTGGATCTAACAAATTATTAGATAAAATTATTTACGTATATGTGGAGCATTTCTGTTTCCCCCCCCCCCCGCTGTTGATTGTGCAATTATTTCGAAAACACAGTTTCCATATAATAACCAATTATCTCTTAACAGTTTATTACAATGATTGCCACAAATTTTCTCTGTCCTTTGCGGGCTTACAGTGTAAGCAAAAATTATTATTCGTGTAATTTTAATCTTCAAAATTTATGTTTTGTTACTCATTTTTGGTTTGGGTACTTCAATTGAAATATGTTCATCATGTTTAATATTCATCTCAACTAAATTAAATTATGGTTATAATGGAAATTGTGGTAAGTGAAAGGTTACCATTGGAAGGTCAAGCAGGCTACACACGGTCAGGCAGGCCTATCAGTTAGACCTGAAACGTCGACCGGCCTTCACGCGGACTGTTCAGTTCTAACTGACAGGCCTGCCTTACCATGTGCGGCCTGCTTTACTAAATTCTCTACAAAAACGTTTCTGAAGAAATTTTCGGCAAGGCCAATCGGAGAAATAAGTGCTTGATACTTCGAAATTTTTTGGTTTAAATTGTATTTATCAGTAGAGCTAGTATTTTAGTAAAAGAAGGCAAGAACTTATACGCAATAGTATTTTTATAGAGCGGACTTTATTGAATACTATCCGTTTTCTGTTCTTGCGGTTTGAAATTCCTTAATTACTTCTATTCCACTACTAATAACATTAGGGATTTGAAGGGAACCGCGCTAAGATGACGCAGTTCCTACGAGTCTTACTTCTTTACGGCTCATCTACATCTAGGCTATCTGTGCTTGCCAACCTTTCTAAACATCCAAGATGCAGCAGGAAATTCTTTCAACAGGGCCAAAGAGGAAGGACTCAGTCTACATTTTTTTTATTTGTTTGTTTAACGGTGTATCAATGATTGGGCTATTAACGCCGGGCTATCTACAGGTATTCACTCAGTCTATTGTATCAATAAATATAACAAATTCACCAAAATATATTCTGATGGTTTACAAATAAACATACTGGGCTAAACGTTAGCACTGACTCATCGAATTCCGTGGATCCACTCCTCGCTCTCTCTCTTCAAGGACACAAGAAGTTTTGCTTAGTCGTATACGAGATGAGTGATATCATGATGCACTATCTGCCTACAGGATCAGGGCGAAAACCGAACAATTACTACCAGTTACTCTTAATTAGGGACTAATTGTCCTACCAATTACTGGGAGAATTGGTGTCTTCCTCGGAGGCCACTCCAGAGCCTACTCTAGAGCTGTCGGCTTGTTCAAGTCGCAACAGTTGCGTTTTACTAGTAGAACTCAGAATTTCTCTCACGAAAAAATATTTACACACACACACACACGGACGCAAGAAACCACGCAAACATGCACGCTCACTCGCAGTAACTTCGATTAGCTCTAAGTCCTGTCAATACTTATGCTGTAGTTTTTATCTCTTGTCGATACTGTCCATACATGTTAAGAGATGTTTGTCTTTATTGAATTTATTAATTTTTAGCGCGGTTCCTCCCTCGTCCATAGAGAGGAAACCATGAAGTTGACCTCATGAAGCAATCAGTAAATTCTCTACAAAAAAGGTTCTGATGGAATTTCCGATGGGGCGATGTCAATCGGAGAAATAAGGGCTTGAAACTTCGAAATTGTTAATTTTGCTCTTTTTAACGGGATTTTGCAATTGTTTGTAGGTTATTTTAATTGCATTTAACACTAAAATGAGTATTTTAATAAAACAAGGTAAAAAAATTTAAAACAGTGTTATAGTGTTTCCAAGACCGAACGTTGAGGAGGTGGGGGGAGTCACTTATGATACTGTCAGTGGCGCCTTAACCCTTTGATGCATGATTTTTTCTTTTCTCATAAAAAAAAAAAAAATCTGTGAGGTAGAAATAGGCCTCAGGATAACGGGGAAAATACGGAAAAAAATTAATCGATTTTTTTTTGTTTGAGAAATTTATGAAAAACTGAAAGATACCTGTAGGCATCATTGTGCATATGGGGAGGAATGTTTTTGTAAATGAACATGTATAATTTACATTTATTGAAACATATAACGAATTTATGAGTTAAATTTAAAAAGAACTCTCTTCTCTTTTCATCAAAATCACAAATGGTAATCCTTGAAACATGATTTGCCTTTAGTTAAACACAAATAATGTTCACATTTATCACAGTAACCACAAATTTGGTTGTTGCAGTTTTCCATCCTGCATCTCATCTTCTGAGATACATCAGGGAGTGCATCTTCAAACAAATCTGAGAAGGGACCATTCAAATCTAACACATCTAAAACAAAAAATCTAAAACATTGGCTGAAAATACGCCAAGGTTCAGAGAGAACATTTGAAGAAGATATTTTCATCATCCTCACTATCATCTGGTGCTGTGATTATATGAAAAATCTGTTTCTCCTCTCCCCATTATCGATCAAATAATGGGAATCATCGCTCGGACCTCAGTACCATTTGTTTCCTGATGGTGCCCACAGGAAACAAATGAACAACCTTAAAAATTGACACAAAAAAATAAAACTTCAATAAAACAAACTTTCCATTCGTAAAGTTCACCACTAGTACTAACGAGTACGATTTTTTTTTACGTCAAAATGGACGTTTTAGCACTTTCCTCCGAAGGAAAGTAGCTATTGAGGTTGGACTCATGACGGAATTTTTGAAAAATTTCTTCAAATCTTTATCGATCCTACCTAGTAGACACCGAAAATGACCCCCGTTAAAATTTATATATATATATATATATATATATATATATATATGCATATATATATATATATATATATATATATATATATATATATATGTGTGTGTGTGTGTGTCTGTTAACACGATAGCGGCCAGAGTTTTTGTTTTTTCGTCACGAAACTTGGTATATAGCATTCAATTAGCAAACGATTGAACGAGTTCGTTAACCACCGAAATCGGTCCACCGGAAGGGGGGGGGGGGTTTACCCCGAACCCAAAACACTAATTTGACCATTTCAGCCGTAATATTTGTTATATTTCAACGAAACTTGGTATTCGTAGTGGTAATATAGAGAGAAAAGTGAGATATAAAAATGAACTAAATCGGTTCATAAGGAGGGGGGGTTTACTCCGGACCAACAATACCAATTCGCCACTACCAGCCGTGATTTTAGGTATATTTCGACGAAACTCGGTATTCATAGTGGTAATCTACAGGCAAATATGTGTTGTAAAAATAAATTAAATCGGTTCATTAGGAGGGGGGGGGGGGGTTTACTCCAGACCCACAATACCAATTCGCCACTACCAACCGTGATTTTTGGTATATTTCGACGAAACTCGGTATTCGTAGTGGTAATCTACAGGTAAATATATGATGTAAAAATAAACTAAATCGATTCATTAGGAGGGGGGGGTTTACTCCGGGCCCAAATTTTTAATATACTCATACTGGTCGTAATTTCTGCTGTATTGTAACGAAACGCGGTATACGTCGTGGGTAACTCATGAGAAAGAAGTGTTATAAAAATGAGCTGAATCGGTCAATCGGAAAGGGGGGTTTACTTTGTAATATGTTTCAATAGAAAAGCCAGCCAGACATAGGTCCACAAAGGCGCCGCAAGGAACGCTAGAGGGACTGTATCCGGTTCCTGCGTTAGATCAAAATACGATAATATGAGGTTTATTGTATTTATTAAGTAGTGTAATATGTACCATGTGTAAACATAACTCTGGAAGCAAATTAATAATTTATCATTTACTCATTACAAAATTAAAATTACTATTCATGTTTTTATTTTATTTATGTAGGATATTTTAAGCAAATTGTTCTGGAAATCAGTCTACACTACCCAAATTCTGAGGAAAGTGCTTAGTTATGCAGCTCCTGAGTGACGGACTTTTTAATAGTATTGTGGCCTTGCGAAACGGGACCCCTCGGCGTCAGAAATGAGACTCCTAGTTTTGTCAACATTAACTTGTTTATTCCTTCTCGGGAACAAAGTACAAAGTTCAAAATCTTCCAGTCCCTTTGACACTTGTTGATGCTTACAGGGAACGAAATATAACTTGAAAACATTCAACATAGTGCTCTGGGAGTGTAAAATATAATATGATTCCTGCAGGCATCACGATGCAACAAAGGGTTAAATCAATTTTCTCTTCAAAATTTTTTTAAATATTTTTCACGAAAGATCAAACCCCACCTATAAATGCTACTATTCCTTTACTAATGGCACAAAACATATGAAAGGAACCGCGCTAAGATGACGCAGTTCGTACGAATCGTACTTTGTAATATGGGGGTTATCATGCTATAAAATATAAACATAGTTTTGATTTTGAAAATATTAGCACATTAGGTAAAGAAAGAAATAGATTGAAAAGAAGAATAAAGGAAAATATCCATATCATAAAAAATAGGAAAAAGGTAAATAAAAAAAACGGAAATACTACATTTAAATACTATTTTTATTAACTTATTTGACAAAAAACAAAATTATGTTTTTATGTTGAAGGTGGGAAGATGGTTTTAATTGTTAGGACTATATTTCTTCTGGAAATTCATTTTTAAACATTTTTTAAAGGTATGACATATCGATTATCGATCAGCTGTTTATTTTTCGCCATATTGAATTCTTTCAGACCATGATCATTCTAGACGTGGCCGTACTGGTGGAAGGTTATCCTCCTCAGGTGTAGGCTGTAAGTTTTATATTTTTGTAATTTTTTCCCCTGAAGAGGCAGGCACCAATAAAGGTGTGAAACATGTAGGGATGAAATAAAGTTGGTGATACTGAGTGTTGAAGATTTTATTTGTTCACCTTCCGCCGTCCACGAAGATAAGAATATTTAGAAAAGGGTCAGTTGAAGAATAATTTTTTTAAATATTTTTCACGAAAGATCAAACCCCACCTATAAATGCTACTATTCCTTTACTACTAGCACAAAACATATGAAAGGAACCGCGCTAAGATGACGCAGTTCGTACTTTGTAATATGAGGGTTCTTTTCAGTTTCAATATACAATTTTTTAATGTTCTATATTGTTAAAGTATATGTTTTACTTGTGTCTTTGGCGCGCTACTGTACGCTACGGTTATTGTGTCCTTGTTCAAGAAATATCCTTGTAACTTCCTCTGATATTGCTTTATATGTATTTAGCAGGCGATAAATGTATATTTCAGAAAGGTAGGTAAGCTCTTTACTGAGACGTAATCCCTCTCTGTAAATACAACCAAGTAACCACAGAAGGCGCTGTAAACCTCACAAAGAGAAACCGAGAAACAGCCTAAATTCACAAAGACAGACCATATAGCTGTGTTTTTCATTAATCGAGTAAACAATACTTTAAAGAAAATGTTGAAAGTTTTACTAAGATTTCTTTTTGTCATTGTTAGCTGTAAGTGAGCACGATATACCGAGAATTAAAATCTGATCAACTAGAATATCTTCACGCCTACCTTTTTAAAACAGCCTCATCCAAATATGAAGTACTACATTTTTTTTTTTTTTTGGGTCTCCCGTGGTCTCGTGGCTAGCGCGCGATTCATAAGCGGGAGATGGTGGGTTCGATCCCCACCGGCGGCAGGAATTTTCTCATTTCAGGGCTCGCTGAGAAGATTCCTAGCTGCACCCTGGATGTCGGCGCTAATGGCCAAGAATTATGTCGATGCGCCGTAAAAAACAAAAAAAAACACAAAAAAAAAAGCAAAAAAAAAAAACTACATTTTTTATTACAATTGTTCAAGTGGCTTTATCATGATCATATGAATGAAGGCTTCCAGTGTTCGCTAAAAGATATTTTCAGTATCTATTCAATATTATGTATTTTATTAGATATTCTATAATCAATTATTGTGGGTTCTACTGCTATTTATTCTATTAGATCAAATAGAAAAAATCGCAACAATGTTTCTTGAGTAGGTCAATAAAAAAAATCCAAATTAACATTACCGTAAATTTATTTAAAAAAAAGATCTAAATTTTTCACACCACCCGATCCCTCTTCAGAAGCCTAAAACTAGATACAGCCAAATGGATCGAATGTTTACCTTCCGCTAGAATTGCCACGTCATAACTAAAGATCATCTACATATCAACAGTCAGCTGTGTTTCTAGTCAGCTGTTTAAAATATCGATAGAGCCCAATGATAAAATTCGATTATGTAGAGGAAGATTAGTCAATGAATTGAAAAATAGTCCCATTTTTTTTTTTTTTTTTTTTTTTTTTTTTTTTTTTTTTTTCTCTTACGGCGCATCTATATCTAGTAATGACCTAGCCGACATCCAGGGTGCAGCGAGGAATTTATTGCTGCCGGAGGTTAGGAATCGAACCCACCATCTCCCGCTTATGAGTCCAAGGCGCTAGCCATTAGACCACGGGACACCCCTCCCATTGTTATTATTTACAATAAAATAGAATATACGATTTAAATATTTTATTTCGGGTTTTTTTATTCACTACTTTTTTCCTTACTTCCTACTTTTTTAAAAATTTTATATTTATGTTTTCTTTTATTTTACGCATCATCCAGTTTCGTTTTTTATACTATGCTCTTTACAACTGCAAAGTCAAACAAGTGTTTCGTTTGAATGGCATGCTAGCAAGAACCGTATTATTTTTTTGTTTATCAACATTTGTATCGTGTTGTTTAATTCTATTTGTTTTCTATTGCAATTATTCTGCAATATAATATTTATTACAGTCCTTAAAATTAATGTTATAATTTTATTATGTTCGTTTCATTTTTTATGGAATGGCAATTTCGCTAGGACGAAGGGTTTCCTACATACAAGTGAAAACTCGAAAAATGGGGCATTCTAAACTCCACCTCCCCCCGGCCAAAAGGCTACGGGCGTGGACTTTTGATATGTTGACCTCCTACCTAACCGAAACAAAGTTATGAAGTCAAAAATTGTTTTCCTAATAATTCCATCTATAACTCTTAGTTGCCTGGACTATTAGTCGCTAAATTTCAGATGAACACTGAAATTATTTTTACGTTTGAAGGAAAATACATAAAATAGCAAAGTAATGTATATTATTGAAGGGAATTCAATACTCTACAACCCTATAACCGTTTTCTATTTTTTGGGTTCATCGTTGAAGAGTTATCCGGTCAAAACGAGGGACAAATATGCAGCAAAAGTGTTTTCCCCCAAAATGACAGACTTTCAAGAGCGGATATTTCGAAAACTAAAGATATCTCGAAAAACTTTATTGAACAGAACTTGTAGGAAATTGAATCAAATTTCATTTGTTATAGATTAGTCATGTCGCTAGGACGCTGGATTTCTGAGATATAAAGGAACAGGTGGAAATTTTTGGAACACAATTTTCCAAATGCCTAGCGAAATGACTACTGTATAACAAATGAATGCTGATTAAATATGCTACAAGTTCTATTTCCTAAAGTTTTTCGAGAGATCGTTTGTTTTCGAAATATCCGCTCTTGAATGTCTGTCATTTTGGGAAAAAACATACTTATTCCTCTTTTTGACCGGATAACTTTTTAACAATAAACCCAAAAAATAAATGCCGTTTATCGGGTTGTAGAGCATTACATTCTCTTCAAGAATATATATAACTTTACTATTTTAGGTATTTTCCTTCAAACATGAAAACAGTTTTAATATTTATCTTGATATCTGGCGAGAACTGACCAACGAACCTTTCAATTTCTCACCATTTCCAGTCAATGTTTAGACCAAAATAAGCTCCATTATGTAAATATAGTGAGTACATACGTCCAGTACTCACTATATTTATAATAGAACACAAAATATACAATTTTGGGCCCATTGACCAGTTATTCAAACTCAATTAGATAAGATCTTGTCCATGGTTTGCGAAGACCATGTGAGTGCGTATATAACGTTTGAAAGAAACTAGATAAACTAGTAAAGTAATATATATTATTGAAGCGAATGGAATGCTCTACAACCCTATGGCCGACATTTATTTTTTGGGTTTATCGTTGAAGAGATATCCGGTCGAGAATAGAAAAATGTGTGTTTTTCCCGACTTTCAAGAGCGGATATTTCGAAACCTAAAGATATCTAAAAAACTTTATAGAATAGAACTTTTAGGAAATTTAATCAGCTTTCATTTTTTATAAAATGGTCATGTCGCTAGGACCCACGGTTTTGGAGATATAAGTGAAAACCCGAAAAATGGGACCTTCTAAACCCCCCTCCCCCCGGCTCAAAGGCTGCGGGCGAGGACTTTTGATATGTTTACCTCCTATCCAGCCGAAACAAAGTTATGAAGTCAAAAATTGTGTTCCAAATATTTCCATCTATAAATCTTAGTTACCTGGACTATTAGTCGCTAAATTTCAGATTTCACGATGAACACTGAAATTATTTTTACGTTTGAAGGAAAATACATAAAATAGCAAAGTAATATATATTATTGAAGGGAATGCAATACTCTACAGCCCTATAACCGTTATTTATTTTTTGGGTTAATCGTTGAAGAGTTATCCCGTCAAAAAGGGGGAAAAATAAGCGGCGAAAGTGTTTTTCCCCAAAATGACCGACTTTCAAGAGCGGATATTTCGAAACCTAATGATATCTCGAAAAACGTTATAGAATAAAACTTGTAGGAAATTTAATCAGCTTTCATTTGTTTTAGAATAGTCATGTCGCGAGGATGCAGGGTTTCCAAAATATAAGTGAAAACCTGAAAAATGGGACCTTCTAAACCCCCCCTCCCCCCGGCACAAAGGCTACGGGCGAGGACTTATGATATGTTTACCTCCTATCCAGCCCAAACAAAGTTACGAAGTCAAAAATTGTGTTCCAAGGATTTCCACCTATAACTCTTTTTAGGCATTCGTTGCCTGGACTGTAAAGAATCTACAGAAAATGTAATTACAAGCCTAAGAGTTTTGTAAAAAATTACTTCGAACTGGTCCATTTTTGAGCCAGCTAAAGAGCTTACAGACAAATATATGTATAACGACCATTAAAAAAAAGAAGAGATATAAAAGAATATGTCCAAAAATCCCAAGAAAAATCTATTTTTCCAGTTTTCTCGACAACGGTTATAGATATGGCCTTGGAAATGGGTTCATTAGATTCTCCACTTCCAATTACTTGTAAAACGTGTACTTGTAAGTCGAGTAAGGCAAAAACGTAGGCGTTAATATATCGTTCGCGCAAATTTCGCCCAAAAAATATTGCAATTTCACAGAAGAGAAGAAAGAAATTTCCTAAGGATATATATTTTAGGCGATTGAACCACTTCGGTAATTTGGTCATTCCGTGTCAAATTAACACACTTTTAAGACATTTTTTCTCTCGCCATCTCATATTATGATAACACTTGGTACATGGATTACATTTATAAAGACTAAGAAAAACAACGAATTTCCGTTTCCAAAACACGGTCATGTAAGGTTTTCAAAAAGCGGTCAAAATCTTGCTGCGGCAAAATATATAAATGGTCATAGCTCCTCTCGTGTTGAAGGTTAGAAGGTGAGGTTTCAAATTTCAGCTCTTAATGTACCTTTTCATTTAACAGATGATGAGGGTATGAGAACATAATTTATATATATGTATATATCTTCCGCATTGAGTCATAAGGCCAACCTGATTAGCGGGTTTCCTCACTATGGAGGGAGGGAGGAAACGAGCTAAAAAGAAAAATCGTAGATTTTTTTAAAGTTTTCTTACAGACGATTTTTCATTGATACCGACAACGTTATACTTAAAATTCTTTGTTTTTGTTTATAAAAAAATTTCTTCTCCTTTTCGAAATTGATAGATTCCTTAGTAATAATATTTATTGTCATTACTTAGCCCAAAGAAAAAGATTCAACAAATTCATTAACCAGCAAAATTGGTCACTCCGGAAGGGGGGTGGGTTTACTCCGGACCCACATTACCAATTTTCCCATTCCGGCCACAATTTTTGTTATATCGCAACGAAACTCTGTATACTACATGAGTATCTGACGAGAAAGACGTGTTGTAAATATAAACTAAATCAGTCCATTAGGAGGGGGGGGGGATTACTCGGGAACCAAATTATTAATTCTGCAGTTATTTGTACTTCCTTTGTAAAGTAACGGCCTCAACAATGAGGAACATCTGTTCCAAAAAATCTACCCCATCAATGGACAAAATCAGTCCGTCAAAAGTTGGCGTTTACTCCGGGAAAAAATTAATTAATTAAATTTAGTAAGCTGTTCATTACATATATAAAAAAGTCCGCCTCGCAGGACTGCATCATCTTAGCGCGGTTCCATTCATATCCCTAGTCTAATTTGGAAAGATTAAAATAGAAGCAGTTATTATTTTGGTTCCACCAGTCTTTTTTTTTTCATTAATTATTATAATGGCGTGTCAACCCTTAAGGTCACTAACGCCATTCCTGTGAGTAGTAAAGTCTTGAAAGGTCATGATTTACAATCTTACCTGGAAGGGTCGGCTACACTAGAAAGGGGCCCGCTAGTGACAAGGTCTTGGAATCTTGGAAATCTATATTTCTAACAATAAATTGTTTTTGTTATTTTACTTAACCAGTTTTATTGTCAAATACATTATCCAACGATAAGCAATTAAACAATAACAAGAAATAAAACAGACAAAAAGAACCATTGGAATAAACGAAATCATAGAGCATTTAGTAAGCTTTCTAATGGTATTCTTCCGTTTCCCAACTTCTCAACCTTTTTCGAGATATTAAGGAAAGTATACAAAGTTACCAAAACTTTTTTATGTCTGTTAATAAAATATTTTATTCTAACCCTTCCTTAACTCCAAACGCAACCAAAATTTCAACATATTAGTTTTAATGAAAGTAGAACATGCAGTAAATGTTTCAACTGAATCCCATGACTCTAAGTACCCAAACCAAAAACGGCATTCAAAAATTATTTTTTCAGTTTTCTCAAAAACGGTTAAAGCTATCGCCTTGAAAATGGTTCCATTCGTTTTCCTAGCCCAAGAAGCCTATAAAAAGAGTACTTACAAGCTTATGAATTCAAAAACGTAAGCGTTACGATTTTTTTGCACGAATTTCGCCCCAAACGCCATCTTCCAGTGGGCGGATTTTGCTGGTTAACGACCTTGACCTTTCAAATTGGACGACAGATTTTTGTACCAAATTTCATCAAAATCGGACCATCAGGGAAGCCAGAAATGAGCGAACAGACAAATATATATATATATATATATATATATATATATATATAATATATACATATATATATATATATATATATATATATATATATATATATATATATATACAAATTCGAACCACCGTTATTTTCGGTCTCTAGGGTTTCTGAAACGCGAAATTTTCTTGTCGGCAATTCCGGATTGTTTCATTGTATCAACCTTATAAGCGGGGTTCCTCCCTATGGGGGAGGGAGGAACCGCGCTAAAACGTAAGCGTTACGATTTTTTTTTCGCGAATTTCGCCCCAAACGCCATCTTCCAGTGGGCGGATTTTGCTGGTTAACGACCTTGACCTTTCAAATTGGACGACAGATTTTTGTACCAAATTTCATCAAAATCGGACCATCAGGGAAGCCAGAAATGAGCGAACAGACAAATATATATATATATATATATATATATATATATATATATATATATATATATATATATATATATATAAATATATACATATATATATATATATATATATATATATATATATATATATATATATATATATATACAAATTCGAACCACCGTTATTTTCGGTCTCTAGGGTTTCTGAAACGCGAAATTTTCTTGTCGGCAATTCCGGATTGTTTCATTGTATCAACCTTATAAGCGGGGTTCCTCCCTATGGGGGAGGGAGGAACCGCGCTAAAACGTAAGCGTTACGATTTTTTTTTCGCGAATTTCGCCCAAACGCCATATTCCAGTAGGCGGATTTTGCTGGTTAACGATCTTGACCTTTCAAATTGGACGACGGAGTTTTGTACCAAATTTCATCACAATCGGACCATTAGGGAAGCCAGAAATGAGCGAACAGACAAATATATAAATATATATATATATATATATATATATATATATATATATATATATATATATATAAATATATACATACATATATATATATATATATATATATATATACAAATTTGAACCACCGTTATTTTCGTTCTCTAGGGGTTCTGAAACGTGAAATTTTCTAGTCGGCACTTCCGGATTGTTTCATTGTATCAACCTTATAAGCGGGGTTCCTCCCTACGGGGGAGGGAGGAACCGCGCTAATTATTTTGAGCAAATTATTCAGGAATGCAGAGAACACCACAACCTTTCTGAGAAATGTTTAGTTATCCTGCGTGAAGGAATTTGTTTTTTTTATTAAAGAATTTGTTCTTTTCGAAATTGATAGATTGTTAAATAATAATATTTATTGTTATTACTTAGCCCAAAGAAAATCTTCATAATTGAAGGAAGGAGTTAAAGGAACACTAATACAATGCTGTGTATTGCTAGAGAATATGCAGAAAATCCTTCATAATCACTGTCTAATAGCTCCCATTTAATGCTGGGTAATTTTCTCTCTTGAGCAACACTCACTAGACGAATGTCCCAGTCTGCTCAATAGTGCTCATTCGTGGATCTCTTCTATTGGCAGGATTTTTTATTGTTTTATTTTTTTTATTTGATATCATCATGATCTTCTTATGGGATGTTTATCTATAACTATCCTACTGCAATATATCAGGGCATCCCATAAGTAGTGTAGGTTGTCCATGGCGTGCTATAAGGTATAGGATAAAAGTCCGACTCGCAGGAACTGCAGCATCTTAGCGCGGTTCCGTTCATGTCCCTAGTGCCATTTGATAAGCTTAGAAAAGATATAAACTTTTTTTTTATATATCTCGTGAAAATTGTCAAAATCCTCTCGAACATCTCGAATAAAAGTGATATTAAGGCGTCAGGGCCACCGACAGAAGCTAACTTTTACACAGAAGCGGAAATTACAGAATCTGGCTCTCATTCTAAAGCAAAGCTCTATAAATCAATACAAAATATGCCTAATAAAGCCTTTCTAGAGGATACAGAAGCATGGGCGTATATGAGGGGGGGGGGCTGCAGCCCCTCCCGAAATTTTGAATTGATGATAAAAACTTCTCGTAAAACCCTTAAAAATAAATTAAATAAGATCACTTAGTTCATAAAACATATTTTATTTTACGTGTAATAGCGTTTTAGTTGCCTAAAACTATTCCAAGCTCTAAATATTTAGTAGTCCATACCCTGGAAATGGTCTCAGCCCCCCCCCCCCCCGAAATTGTTTTTATATACGCCCATGTACAGAAGGATCAAGAAGAAGTACACAAGATTGAGTAGAATACCCTGCCTAATATAGCCTATATAGAATAATATGCCGAATAAAACCTATCTAGTAAATACACATAAGGACAAATCAAGTCTTGACGAATAACAAGTCAAGAAAAAAAACTTCATTCCAAAGTCTTGTGGAATATTGTTTTTTTTCTAATTAAATACTTTTTATCAATATTTAGTATATAACCTTTGTTGAAAACTATTGATTGCTAATTGATGAATCGGTTTACAACTAAGTAGTCATTATGAATATTTAGTATATAACCTTATGTTTAGATCTGAGTTTTTGGGGTGCTCTCCGCCCAGGCTTTGTATTTGTGTCGGCAGATACCTGGGGTATATTTACAGCTCTTGAGGATTAACTCTTAGCAGGTAAATTTCCTGCGGCCCCCTTGTTTCTACGGGCATTGAACCGCCATATTCGCTCATAGTATCTAACCGTTGTGAAGTTTATTTTTTGGATTTAGGACTTAATATACATATGTAGACTAAATCGTAGCAAGAAGTAATCCTCCGTCGTCGGTTCTTAACTATGTAGACTCGCTAATGTTATCCAATCTTAGATACATCGTATTTAAAATCCACAGCAGAATCCCCTGCTGAATAAAACTTATATAGAATAATATGCAAAATAAAGCCTATCGAGTGGATAAAAATAGAGGAAAAAGGCCGTTCGTGGTGGTAGAAAATCTTAAAAGTATTTCGCTCAGAAATCTCCGAAATATTGTCACTAATTTTACGTATCCTGTTTTATAGCCAAATAGATTTATATTCTATAATCAATAAGAAAAACCTACTAACAATAAAAAACTATGGGTAACAGATGAAAATAGGGAATACCAAGAATAATTCTAAAGAACGAAATCAACACCAGTACTGTAATCTAGATATTCATACGGCATCGTCGAATTCTAACAAACAAAATATTGATTCTAATTATACGTATCCTGTTTTATTGACAAATACATTTGACTACTATAAGAAATTAAAAAAACTAGGGATTATGCCAAAGAACTCGGAGTAGGAGCCTCGACAGTTTCAAGACATTTGAAGAAAATCGACAAATCCAAAACTGACATTTCATACGGTACAGCCTGATATATTTTTAACAATGAATTGTTTTTCTTATTTTAATTAATCTGTTATATTGTCAAATACATTATCCAACTTTAAGCAATTAAAAAATAACAAGGAATAAAAACAAACAAAAAGAACCGTTCGAATAAACGAAATCAATTACTTCAAAGTTTAAGCACTTATTTCTCCGATTGACATAGCCTAATCAAAAATTGTTTCCGAATCTTTTTTGTAGAACATTTAGTAAGCTTTCGCATGGTAACCCTCCGTTTACCAATATTCCTAACCGTCTTCGAGATATTAGGGAATGTATACGAATTTCCCAAAACATTCATGTCTGTTAATAAAATATTTTATTCTAGTCCTTCCTTAGCTCCAAACGTAACCAAAATTTTAAAATATTAGTGTTGATGAAATTCAAACATGCAGAAAATGTTTCAACTGAATCCCATAATTTTAAGTATCAAAATCAAAGACGAAAAGAACAGTTCGAATAAGCGAAATCAATTACTTTAAAGTTTTAAGCAGTTATTTCTCCGATTGACATCGCCTAATCAAAACTTTCATTAAAACCTTTTTTGTAGAGCATTTAGTAAGCTTTCTAATGGTATTCTTCCGTTTCCCAACTTCTCAACCTTTTTCGAGATATTAAGGAAAGTATACAAAGTTACCAAAACTTTTTTATGTCTGTTAATAAAATATTTTATTCTAACCCTTCCTTAACTCCAAAAGCAACCAAAATTTCAACATATTAGTTTTAATGAATGTAGAACATGCAGTAAATGTTTCAACTGAATCCCATGATTCTAAGTACCCAAACCAAAAACGGCATTCAAAAATTATTTTTTCAGTTTTCTCGCAAACGAATAAAGCTATCGCCTTGAAAATGGTTCCATTCGTTTTCCTAGCCCAAGAAGCCTATAAAAAGAGTTCTTACAAGCTTATGAACTCAAAAACGTAAGCATTACGATTTTTTTTGCGTGAATTTCGCCCCTAACGCCATCTTCCAGTGGGAGGATTTTACTGGTTAACGAACTTGACCTTTCAAATTGGACGACAGATTTTTGTACCAAATTTCATCAAAATCGGACCATCAGGGAAGCCAGAAATGAGCGAACAGACAAATATATATATATATATATATTTATATATATATATATATATATATATATATATATATATATATATATATATATATATAAATATATACATATATATATAATTATTCTTCAACTGACCCTTTTCTAAATGTTCTTATCTTCGTGGACGGTGGAAGGTAAACAAATAAAATCTTCAAAACTCAGTATCACCAACTTTATTTCATCCCTACATGTTTCACACCTTTATTGGTGCCTCTTCAGGGGAAAAATTTTTTGTAATTTTTTCCCCTGAAGAGGCACCAATAAAGGTGTGAAACATGTAGGGATGAAATAAAGTTGGTGATACTGATTGTTGAAGATTTTATTTGTTTACTTCCGCCGTCCACGAAGATAAGAATATATATATATTCTTACAATTATGTATATATATATATATATATATAAATATATATATATATATATACAAATTTGAACCACCGTTATTTTCGGTCTCTAGGGGTTCTGAAACGCGAAATTTTCTTGTTGGCACTTCCGGATTGTTTCATTGTTAGCGCGGTTCCTCCCTCCCCCATAGGGAGGAACCCCGCTTATAAGGTTGATACAATGAAATAATCCGATAGTGCCGACTAGAAAATTTCGCGTTTCAGAACCCCTAGAGACCGAAAATAACGGTGGTTCAAATTTGTATATATATACATATATATATATATATATATATATATATATATATATATATATATATATTTAAATGTATAAATTTATATATATATATATATATATATATATATATATATATATACAAATTTGAACCACCGTTATTTTCGGTCTCTAGGGGTTCTGAAACGCGAAATTTTCTAGTCGGCACTATCGGATTATTTCATTGTATCAACCTTATAAGCGGGGTTCCTCCCTATGGGGGAGGGAGGAACCGCGCTAACAATGAAACAATCCGGAAGTGCCAACAAGAAAATATATATATATATATGCGTGTGAATCCCCAACACAAAGATTAGCCAGGTGGTTACAAAAGGACTTAAAAGACTTTTGTGACGACAATCCATTTGACGTTCAAGACGCTGTGGAACTTAAGGAAAAATTAAGCAATATGGAGGTGCCAACTAGTTATAGTTTGGTCTCATTTGACGTTCAAAATATGTTCCCGAATATTCCGATTAACCAAGCGATTCAAATAGTTGATAAAAACTGGGATAAAATTAAAGAAAAAACTAAAATTAAAGATAAACATATGTTTTTGGAGGGACTTAAACTATGTTGCACAGGGGGTTATTTTAAATTTCAGGATAAAATTTACCAGCAAAAAAGAGGTTTACAAATGGGTAACCCATTGTCGGTTGTACTTAGTGGACTGGTAATGAATGACTTACTAACCAACGTAATAAAAAATACTGACATACACATACAATTCTTATACAAATACGTGGACGATCTGTTGATATGTGTCAAGGGGGACGAAATTGAAGCGTTGCTACATAAATGCAATAGTAGGTTTGAAACTATAAAAATTTACATTGGAAAAGGAAAAACATAATGAGCTGATTTTTCTGGATATGAGAATTATTAAACGAGGTAATAAACTACAATTCAAATGGGAACCGAAAGCAACAGCTTCGGAACGTACAATCAATTTTTATTCCAATCATCCAATCAAATTCAAGAAAAACTTAATATATAACAGAATGCTAACAGCCTATAAAAGAACTACATCAAATAACTATAAAGAAATAGAAAATAAAATAGAACAAATATTTTTAAAAAATCAATATCCCATAGAAATAATAAGAAATGAAATACACAAGGCTTATAAAAACATAAGATTTTCAAAGAAAAAAGTAAACGATAAACAAAAGGTGGAATATGATCCACATATATTTCCATTTGACAATGACTTATGGTGGGAGAAATGGTATGAAGGTAATAATATAATAAAGAAAAGGAAACGGGATGACGCAATAACTAATACGGACAATACGTGTAAGAAACAAAAATGGAACGGGACAGAAATGGACAGCAATAAAAAGGACAATAAAAGAAAACGAACAGAGGAGGACAGAGAACAAAATAAGACTAACAACAACAAAAAATTAAAACAAACCAGGATGGACAAATTCATTATTACAGAACCGAAACAACTAACGGACGTAGGTAACAGTAATATACATATTTGGGAACAACGGACAACTAAGGACAAAAACAATTCTATAGAAAAAGACAACAATAGTGCAAAATGGTACAGTTTCACATATAATCCGACAATAGAACATAAACTAAAATCAATTTGTAATAAAGCAGCGAATGTAACATGGAGATATAATAGTAAAATAGAAAATAATTTTAGTAATATCAAAATAAAAAGGGACAAACTTTTGACTAAATATAACGTTTATTTGCTCGAATGTGGGGACTGTAGCGCAAAATATATAGGAGAATCCGAACAAATTCTCAAAAAGCGTATCATGCAGCATGCAAAAAGTGTAGACGATCATTCACAATGTCAAACGGCCCTCTCAGAACACGCCACAGAAAATTCCCACTCATTCAATTTTCAGGAAGCAAAAATTTTGGATAAAGAACCAAACAGCCTCAAAAGAAAGATTAAAGAAAACCTTTATATTGTAGAAAGACAGGAACAGGTGGTAAATAAAAAAAAGGACATCAAATACTTAAATAAAATCTTTCAGAACCTTGTTTTGCAGAATAGAAATGACGGGGACTGTAGACAGGTTTACGGGGAGGAAGGTTAGGATACTAGTGTTTCATAACCCTGAGACGCATATTGCTATGCAATATTAAAAATACTTTATATAAATGTACGTGATGGGAAATGACCATCGAATGTAAGTATACACACAATGTTGTAAAAATGTAATTCTTACAATCAAATTATACATGTATAATGTACAAATAATTTTAGGAAATACCCTTTGAGGAGGAGCAGAATAGCTCGAAACCGGTTAGGGTGAAAATAATAAAATACAGGAAGTGAAAGGAGTGTTTTTATGACCTATTGGCTACAAAAAACAATATATTGAAGTTTAAGGTCAACAATGGAAGAAAAAGTATATATATATATATATACACATATATTTGTCTGTTCGCTCATTTCTGGCTTCCCTAATGGTCCGATTGTGATGAAATTTGGTACAAAAATCCGTCGTCCAATTTGAAAGGTCAAGTTCGTTAACCAGCAAAATCCGCCTACTGGAAGATGGCGTTTGGGGCGAAATTCGCGCAAAAAAAATTGTAACGCTTACGTTTTTGAGTTCATAAGCTTCTAAGTACTCGCTTTATATGATTCCTGGGCTAGGAAAACGAATGAACCCACTTTCAAGGCGATAGCTTTAACCGTTTTCGAGAAAATTGGAAAAATATTTTTTGAATACCATTTTTGGTTTGGGTACTTAGAATCATGGGATTCAGTTGAAACATTTTCTGCATGTTCTACTTTCATCAAACCTAATATGTTGAAATTTTGGTTACGTTTGGAGTTAAGGAAGGGTTAGAATAAAATATTTTATTAACGGACATAAAAAGTTTTAGTAACTTTGTTTACTTTCCTTAATATCTCGAAAAAGGTTGAGAATCTTGGTAAACGGAAGAATACCATTAGAAAGCTTATTAAATGCTCTAAAAAAATAGTTCTAATGAAAGTTTTGATTAGGCGATGTCAATCGGAGAAATAAGAGCTTAAAACTTTAAAGTAATTGATTTCGCTTATTCGAACTGTTCTTTTTGTCTGTTTTTTATTCCTTGTTATTTTTTAATTGATTATTGTTGGATAATGTATTTGAAAATAAAACAGGTTAAGAAAAAAATAAGAAAAACAATTTAATGTTAGATATATGGATTTCCAAGATATATAGCTTTTCAACTGCCTAGCGTCCTTCCTAGGGAGGGTTCTTTATCTTTAATTTTGGTACTTAGAATTATGGGATACAGTTGAAACATTTTCTGCATGTTCGAGTTTCATCAACACTAATATGTTGAAATTTTTGTTACGTTTAGAGTAAAGGAAGGGTTAGAATAAAATATTTTATTAACAGACAAAAAAAGTTTTGGTAACTTTGTATAATTTCGTTAGTATCTCGAAAACCGTTGACAATCTTGTGAAGCGGAAGATTACCATTCGGAAGCTTGCTAAATGCTCTACAAAAAAGGTTCTGAAGAAAGTTTTAATTAGGCGATGTCAATCGGAGAAAAAAGTGCTTAAAGCTTTAAATTAATTGATTTCGTTTATTCCAATGGTTCTTTGTGCCTGTTTTATTTCTTGTTATTTTTTAATTGCTTATCGTTGGACAATGTATTTGACATTAAAACTGGTTAAGTAAAATAACAAAAACAATTTATTGTTAGAAATTTAGATTTCCAAGATTCCAAGACCTTGTCACTAGCGGGTCCGTTTCCAGTGTAGCTGACCCTTCCATGTAAGATTGTAAATCATGACCTTTCAAGACTTTACTACTCACTGGAATGGCGTTAGTGACCTTAAAGGTTGACACGCCATTATAATAATTAAAAAAAAAAAGACTGGTGGAACCAAAATAATAACTGCTTCTATTTTAATCTTTCCAAATTAGACTAGGGATATGAACGGAACCGCGCTAAGATGATGCAGTCCTGCGAGACGGACTTTTTATCAACCTTATAAGCGGGGTTCCTCCCTATGGGGGAGGGAGGAACCGCGCTAAAAAACATTGAAACACTTTCAGTCTAAAACGTTTTTAACATGTTGTTGTATATTAGTTTGACATCTTGAAACCGAAATTTGAATATGCCTATATTTGGTCGACCTGTACGAGGCTCGTCTTCAAGCTTGAGGTTTCCCGCTCGAAATCGTTCAAGCCACCGCAGCACTTTTTTCGCCATGGATATTTCTACAGGAATCAGTCCCGTAACAGGCCACGAGGTGCCTGAGTGGTAGATTCTTTTGAGGCATCTGATTCTTGACCATACGGCACACTAGGGAGATAGTGCGGTCAGTACTATGCTCCGGCTGCCTGCACCAAAGTACCCATTAATAAATTAATTAAAGGCTGGGTTGGCGTAGCGACGGCCAGGGAGGCCGAATCCAATCCATGAACGAAGGCACTAGAAGGATTAAATCTTGCTCGAAATTTGAAGTTAGATCCTCCAGCATATGATTTCAGTGCTCTACCACTGAGCTAACCTCTCCCCCAGATATTTCTACGAGTTTTGTACAAACATCAGTACACTACTCATTTAAAGAACACACTAAAAACATATTAAAAATATATATTGTATTTAATGTTACATATTAAATTTTTCCCCCTACTTTTATTTTATTAAGCTGTCAGAGAATATTTGGGATTCGGCTAGGAAATCATCAATACGATTTTTGTGAAAAAATCTGTATTAAGGACATTTCGGCTACTTTTTGGTAGCCTTCGTTAGCAATGAGTGCCGGGGGGGGGGGGTAGAAAATGACCAATTTTAATATATTTTTAATTTCTATATAATTTTTACAAAAATCTTATTGATGTTTTCTTAGCCGAATCCCAACGACGTACCAATGAACTCGAAATTAAGTATTCAGGGTTTTGTATTTTTTATTTCTGATAATATTGTTGTACCTTTTGGATCGAGTATAAAACTCTAAATAAGTAGTTCTCCTGGTTATAGCCCTAAAACGTTTGGACAGAGCCTCTGCGTTCTATCCAACTGATAAATGTGTTTACAGTTCTAATTCTGAATTTTAGGCAACCCTAGCCAACATTTCTTCTTTCCGAATATTATCATTTCTTCTCTAAACAAGTCATTATTTTAGAACCAGCAACTGGGCGATTTGCTTTCTTAACTTGTATAATGCACGTAAAATGAATTTATCTATTTATAGTTTAGGACGGAGTAATTTTGGGATATAAAATTCATCTGCCTGTCTATTTGTTGCTTAAAAATCCACACCGTTGGACCGATTTTTACCAAACTTGGCACACAGGTCGGTCTTGATCTGGGGTGTGTCAAAGGCTAGGTCTCACAGTTCGCAGGTCTTGTGTTCAAAACTGTAAACTCGGAACAATATCAGAAGATTGAATTGTCAGTCCAATTGAAGTCCAAATCTAAATATGCTATCCCCTCCACTGCTACTTTCATGTGTCGTTCCCGATAACTGTAAGCTTCCATGTTTGAGTTAAGATCAATTTTTTCAATTTCTGTTTAAAAAGAAGGGGTAACACTAAGTGGAACAGGCTTCTGTGAATACATATTCTTGACCGATTATTAAATTTTTACTCAGAGACACACTTTTACAGTGTAACTTAGATTGATTTTTGTGCCGGTTAACAGCTAGTGGTCTATAACATCAAACGAATTGTACAATTTTAGGATAGAAGGACTTGTGAAACCAACATTGACCACACCCTGTAGACGGAGCTACGACACGAGATGTCAGCTGTAGAAATAGAAACACAGCTGAAATTCGCCCATTGTATGCTAATGAGATAAACAGCCTCGATCCATTATCTACCTTGGAGATCGGAGTACGTCTGCCATCCTACGCGAAGGTAGGATAATATTTCTCGTCAAACCGAAAGTATTTAAATCCACCTGTCAAATTGTTTGACATGTTTTCTCGTGCAAAGCACCGTTAACGTCACAATAATAAAATAAAGCAATCGGAAGGAGGAGGGAAAATTATCTAGGGAGCAAGGAAGAATTGCGATTCCAGACCGTCCCTAGGCCCCAGATAATTACTGAGCTCCTGCAAATAGAAAAATCAGGCGGCCCAAGCAAAGTCCTGACCACACTATCTCCCGAGCTGGCTGTACCATCCAGAATCTGCGGGAGATAATAATTCGGGACTGAGATAATAATAATACCGTCTGGAGCCGCGTAAATGTTTCTAATTCATCAATAACTAACTATAACTATAAGAGCAAATCATGAAAAATATCAGCACATCCCATAAGTAATGTCGGTTGAATGTAGAATGTGTCGATCCAAGTTTTTCTGCTAGCTCTTCGACTGTTACAACAGGATTTCATTCTACAGTAGCCTGCAGGAGTTGGTAGTCAAGCTCTATTGGCCGACATGTACGAGGCTCGCCTTCAACATTGCGGTTTTCATTATTCAAACAACCGCTTTACTTGTCGCTCACTAATGACATTTTCGCCATACATTTCTACAAGTTTTCGATAAAATGAAGTAGTATTTTCTCCTTTATCGAATTCTCAAAGGATGGCTTAATTGATGTCTTGGGAGATGCATTTAAAATGGAATTTCAGCACAGAATAAATAAGTGTCACCAACCATAACATGATACATAGAAATGTATTTATTGCTATAATAAAGAAAACCAAATCAAAAGGAGGGAACATAAAACCGACATTACATATGGGATGAATCTGGTATAACAGGGGGTGATCTGGTATAATATGGGATGATCTGGTATAATATGGGATGATCTAGTATAATATGGGATGATCTGGTATAATATGGGATTTTCTGGTATAATATGGGATGATCTGGTATAATATGGGATGATCTAGTATAATATGGGATGATCTGGTATAATATGGGATTTTCTGGTATATTATGGAATGATCTGGTATAATATGGGATGATCTGGTATAATATGGGATGATCTGGTATAATATGGGATGATCTGGTATAATATGGGATGATCTGGTATAATATGGGATGATCTGGTATAATATGGGATGTTCTGGTATAATATGTCAAAGAAACAAATTGAGTCAATTTATTTCGTTTTATTTATTTGAAGATTTAATTGAAATTTTATAATTAATCCCTACATTTTCTGGTTCAATTTCGCAAGTATCTGATATAATATGTCAAAGAAACAAATTGAGTAAATTTATTTCGTTTTATTTATTTGAAGATTTAATTGAAATTTTATAATTAATCCCTACATTTTCTGGTTCGATTTCGCAAGTTCCTGCAATTCATCATTCTCTTTTACCTTGAATCTTGTTTAGGGTGTTGTTTTTTGTTTTTGTTTTTTTGGCAGGAAACAAAACACATTGACGCCAAGGCCTCATAAAAATATTTGGCAATATAACCGTAACTTCCGACAACAACAAACCGTTTCTCGTAATTGGCCAATTTTTGTGATTACAACCTTTTATACTTCCATTCCTTCATATTTAAATGCAATGTGGATATAGTCCCGTAAAATGGGTCACATTAGTCCAATGTGGTGAATTTGGTACAAACCTATACTCCTAGAATATTTTCATTTAAATGATATCGAAGGCTCAAGAGTGCGAACAAACAAATATATATATATATATATATATATATATATATATATATATATATATATATTAACAAAAAAAATGTAAATATCCTAGCAGTATTTATGTAACCCCATTTTATATATAAACTTAATAAATATATACAATATGTGAGCCCATTTTAAGGTAGTCGCCAAGAATAAGTGTTTGCGATAGTCACTTAATATATATATATATATATATATATATATATATATATATATATATATATATGTTTATATATTTATATAGGGCGAGGTTAGCTCAGTGGTAGAGCACTGGACTAATAAGTTGGAGGTCTTGAGTTCAAGTCCCGAGCAAGCTTTATTCTTCTAGTGTCTTCGTTCATGGGTTGAATTCGGCCTCACTGACCCTCCCTAGGCCAATCCAGCCTTTAATTAATTTAATAATGGGTACCTTGGGTGCTAATGACTCTAGCAGTCGAAGCAGCCAAGGGGAAAATCAGGCGGCCGGAGCATAGTACTGACCACACTATCTCCCTAGTGTGCCGTATGGTCATGAATCAGATACCTCTATGGTATCTGCCCCTCAGTGCCCTCGTGGCCTGTTACGGGACTGATTTATATATATATATATATATATATATATATATATATATATATATATATATATATATTCTTTTTTATCCTAGGAGGCATGGGGTCATTAAAGCAGTCTTCCTTTATTACACCACTTTATTTATTGGGCCCGACATCATCACAAATACTAAAGAATAGAATTAAGCAGCATGCCAAAAATATAGACGAGAAATCAAATAAAACAGCTCTAACGGACCACGCATTTAAGAACGGACATACATTTGACTTGGACGACATAGCAATAGTTGACAAGGACAGAAACAACATTAAACGAAAAATAAAAGAAAATATCCACATAATAAAAAACAGGAACTCGGTAAATAAACAAACAGAAATTAAATTTTTAGATAAAATATTTTACAAAACATTAGAAAATAGCGAACAATCCAAAGGAAAAAGCAATAGTACAAACCTTTATACAACTTATCTTAATAAGCTGATTACTAAGCCTCTCCACACAGGTATTTAGCTAGCCTCAGTCATAGTATGGGTGGCGAGCTGACCACACATAGGGTATGTACAATATAACAATATTATTTTTATTATTATATTTTACATATAAAGTTTAGGGGTTAGTATAGGAATTTTAATGTTACTCGGTGTATAATTATTATTAAATTTACTAAAATAAGATATTAAAAATTTGTAAAAAATGTTTTTAGGAGTTAATGGCCCCTGAGGAGGTGGCATAAGGCCACGAAACATGTAGGGCGTATCAAAAATAAAATAGTGCAAGACTCTGGAGTACTATTATTTGGACCTTTGCCATATTTATAAAAATAAATAAATGTACATGAATAAAGGTCACAAATCATGGAATTGAATATATATATATATATATATATATATATATATATATATATATATATATATATATACATATATATATACTCGGAATGATCCGCAAATAAAAATAATGTTATGAGATAGATGCAGTACGGTAACAGCTGACCTGTTATCGTCCTAGCAACGCATGCTGCCTAGGCGTTTGTGCTCTCTTTAAAAACAACTAAAAATTCAAACCCCTCTCAAAATACTTACAAATTTGAATATCTATGAAACCAGGGGTCTCCCATAGTCTAGTGGCTAGCGCGCTGGATTCATAAGCGGGAGATGGTGGGTTCGATTCCCACCTCCGGCAGGGATTTTCTCATCTCAAGGCTCGCTGGGAAAATTCCTCGCTGCACCCTGGATATCGGCGCTAATGACCTAGAAGTAGATGCGCCGTAAAAAAAAAAAAAAAAAAAAAAAATCTATGAAACCATTCTTAGCGAGTGTTTACATTCTAAAGCGAATGTCCATGCTAAATTTCAAATGTTTGTGCCAAGTGATTCGGGCTTGGCGATGACAGTGAGTCGGTCAATGAGTGAGTGGTATTTGATAAATATATAGTAGATACCTTTGTATGGAATGTATGTTGTCATCACTGGCAACACCACCACCAGTGTAAAACAAGACATTGTAGGTTGACATCATAACCTGATGACTTAAATTTTCTAAAAGCGTCACTGAACTACAAATGACGGGTAGAATAAACCCCGTTATGAAATCTTCATGCGGGACACCATGTATACGCTCTACTATAAATTCATATTTATGTAGAGATATTAAGTAACCTTAGTTTGGAATTCCCTTACACCTGATGACGGATTGAACTATGATTCCTGACCTGACACGGTTCAGTACCTCAGAGCCGGAACCTCCGAATCTCTAAATTCATACCCAGGAAACCTTTATTCTATAAATGACTCAGTTTCCGGGCCCTTCTTTCCAGAGACACGAACGTCTGCACCTTTCCTGGAGACTTTAATGATGGACATCTCTTACACCAGTTTTTAAAAAAAAGTTATAAGCTGCCCAAAGGCACATTGTCATACAGTCGTAGAGCTTGTAACGTACGTTTCATGAAGTGTTTTACGTACCTTGGAATTTGCTATAATGTACCTCTGGGGTAGATAAGAAGGTATATATGCGTTGGCTAGACATACAGCAAGGTAGAACACCAGGTACTGCGCATAGGGGAAAGGTGCAAAAACATATTCCACAAAAATAGTGTTTTATTCAGAAGCCAACTGTCATAAATGTAAAAAAAAAATTTGCAAATTAAGGCAATTTTACAATGAATAATAAATAAAGACACTTTTAAGGGGCTTAAAACGTAAATAAAAAAACAAAACAAAGTACCTAGTTTTTTTTTTTTTTTTTTTTTTTTTTAAATATTAATTGAAGTGCTTTATTAACGCTGCGATTTAAACAGAGCCTTCAATAAATATAATTGAAATTATGTGTCTCCTTAAAAGGGAGACACATAATTTTTGTGGGCTTTAATTATCAGAAAACATGAAAATTAATGTTGCCTATGATAGACTTTAATACAATGCTCTTATTTGCTTTTGCTCACATGGTCTTGTACAGCTGTACCGGTTTAAATGGCAGCGTGAATAAAATACTCATTTAATATTAGAAAATCTTAGATTTTTTATTTTTTGTTATCCCCCTTGAAAGTGTCTGCCTTATTTATTATTCGTCGTAAAATTGTCTTAATTTTACGTTAATGATAGTTGGCTTCAGAATAAAACTCTATTTTTGGGCAATATATTTTTCTACCTTTCCCCTATGCGCTGTATTGTATTTTACCGTACAATTTCCTGAGGCTTTACTTATGATAAAACCTATACCACGAGCATTGATTATGACAAAATGGGAAATCAGCTGGCGTGACCGAGGTGTGGGAGCGCGTGGGCCAATGCTCAAATACTTAAAATATTTTTTTTCCGAATCATTTCTTCAGGCATGATAACTTGTATAATAATTATTTATGTGATGAAAATTATTATTGGGCCAAGTTTTAGACCCTTAATACCTTGTCGAAAACCTAACAATAACCTTTCCCTTATTTGTGCATTTCAACATTATTTTATATTTGTTAAAAAATAAATAAAGTCCGTCACGCAGGAGCTGCATAACTAAGCACTTTCCTCAGAATTTGGGTAGTGTAGACTGCTTTCCAGAAAAATTTGCTTAAAATATCCTGCATAAATAAAATAAAAACATGAAATTTGTTGAATGTTCTCTTTTAAATTTGTAATGAGTAACTGATCAATTATTAATTTGCTTCCAGAGTTATGCTTACACATGGTACCTATTACACTACGTAATAAATACAAAAAACCTCATATTATCGTATTTTGATCTAACGCAGGAACCGGATACAGTCACTCTAGTGGTAGAAAGCGCACCTTGCGGCGGCTTTGTCTTTGTACGTCTGGCGGGCTTTTCTATTGAAATATATTACAAATTAAACCCCCGCTTTCCGATTGACCAATTCAGCTCATTTTTACAACACTTCTTTCTCATGAGTTACCCACGACATATACCGCGTTTCGTTACAATACAGCAGAAATTACGACCGGTATGAGTATATTAGTAATTTCGGTCCGGAGTAAACCCCCCCTTCTGATGAACCGATTTAGTTTATTTTTACAACACATATTTACCTGTAGATTACCACTAAGAATACCGAGTTTCGTCGAAATATACCAAAAATCACGGCTGGTAGTGGCGAATTGGTATTGTGGGTCCGGAGTAAACCCCCCCTTCTAATAAACCGATTTAGTTCATTTTTATATCTCAGTTTTCTCTCTATATTACCACTACGAATACCAAGTTTCGTTGAAATATAACAAAAGTCCGTCACGCAGGAGCTGCATAACTAAGCACTTTCCTCAGAATTTGGGTAGTGTAGACTGCTTTCCAGAACAATTTGCTTAAAATATCCTACATAAATAAAATAAAAACATGAATAGTTCTCTTTTAATTTTGTAATGAGTAACTGATAAATTATTAATTTGCTTCCAGAGTTATGTTTACACATAGCACCTACTGCACTACGTAATAAATACAAAAAACCTCATATTATCGTATTTTGATCTAATGCAGGAACCGGATACAGTCCCTCTAGCGCTCCTTGCGGCGCCTTTGTGAACCTATGTCTGGCTGCCTTTTCTATTAAAATATATTACAAAGTAAACCCCCCGATTCATCTCATTTTTACAACACTTCTTTCTCATGAGTTACCCACGACGTATAGCGCGTTTCGTTACAATAAAGCAGAAATTACGACCAGTATGAGTATATTAGTAATTTGGGTCCGGAGTAAACCCCCCCTCCTAAAGAACCGATTTAGTTTATTTTTACAACACATATTTACCTGTAGATTACCACTACGAATAAAGAGTTTCGTCGAAATATACCAAAAATCACGGTTGGTAGTGGCGAATTGGTATTGTGGGTCTGGAGTAAACCCCCCCTCCTAATGAACCGATTTAGTTTATTTTTACAACACATATTTACCTGTAGATTACCACTACGAATAAAGAGTTTCGTCGAAATATACCAAAAATCACGGTTGGTAGTGGTGAATTGGTATTGTGGGTCTGGAGTAAACCCCCCCTCCCTCCTAATGAACCGATTTAGTTTATTTTTACAACACATATTTACCTGTAGATTACCACTACGAATAAAGAGTTTCGTCGAAATATACCAAAAATCACGGTTGGTAGTGGCGAATTGGTATTGTGGGTCTGGAGTAAACCCCCCCTCCTAATGAACCGATTTAGTTTATTTTTACAACACATATTTACCTGTAGATTACCACTACGAATAAAGAGTTTCGTCGAAATATACCAAAAATCACGGTTGGTAGTGGCGAATTGGTATTGTGGGTCTGGAGTAAACCCCCCCTCCTAATGAACCGATTTAGTTTATTTTTACAACACATATTTACCTGTAGATTACCACTACGAATAAAGAGTTTCGTCGAAATATACCAAAAATCACGGTTGGTAGTGGCGAATTGGTATTGTGGGTCTAGAGTAAACCCCCCCTCCCTCCTAATGAACCGATTTAGTTTATTTTTACAACACATATTTACCTGTAAATTACCACTATGAATACCGAGTTTCGTCGAAATATACCAAAAATCATGGCTGGTAGTGGCGAATTGGTATTGTCGGTCCAGAGTAAACCCCCCCTCCTTATGAACTGATTTAGTTCATTTTTATATCTCACTTTTCTCTCTATATTACTACTACGAATACCAAGTTTCGTTGAAATATAACAAATGTTACGGCTGAAATGGTCAAATTAGTGTTTTGGGCTCGGGGTAAACCCCCCCTTCCGGTGGACCGATTTTGGTGGTTAACGAACTCGTTCAATCGTTTGCTAATTGAATGCTATATACCAAGTTTCGTGGCGAAATAACAAAAACTCTGGCCGCTATCGTGTTAACAGACACATATATATATATGCATATATATATATATATATATATAGATATATATAAATTTTAACGGGGGTCATTTTCGCTGTCTACTAGGTAGGATCGATAAAGATTTGAAGAAATTTTTCAAAAATTCCGTCATGAGTCCAACCTCAATAGCTACTTTCCTTCGGAGGAAAGTGCTAATATTACGGCTGACATAGTCAAATTAGTGTTTTGGGTTCGGGGTAAACCCCCCCTTCCGGTGGACCGACTTTGGTGGCTAACGAACTCGTTCAATCGTTTGCTAATTGAATGCTATATACCAAGTTTCGTGACGAAAAAACAAAAACTCTGGCCGCTATCGTGTTAACAGACACATATATATATATGCATATATATATATATATATATATATATATATATATATATAGATATATATAAATTTTAACGGGGCTCATTTTCGGTGTCTACTAGGTAGGATCGATAAAGATTTGAAGACATTTTTCAAAAATTCCGTCATGAGTCCAACCTCAATAGCTACTTTCCTTCGGAGGAAAGTGCTAAAAAAAAAATGATATAATATCATGAACGGAAATATTAATTGAAACCATAGAAAGTATATGTACTTATAAAAACTATATACGAAGCAATCGAATTGCTGAAGAAGACTGCCAAAGAGCAAAGATTCTTCCAGAAATATGTTGTTTTCTTCAGCCGAATCCCAAATATCTATACATATTATATATTAAACTAGCTGTTACCCAGTGTGCCATGCTACACCTACTTTCTGTCTATGACTCTCCCCGTATCAAGATCTACTTGATACCTAGTTACGAAAGTCGGTAACTTCTATAACCAGTTACGAAAATCGGTCAAACGATGTGAATTTGTTTTAGTTCATAATGATACCCGGCAGAGGCCAGCACTTCATCTAACAGCCGACAGAGGCCTGTAGTTGTCGATTCAAAATGGCCGTCACAATCTGAATGGTTCAGTGTAGCCAATTTTTTTGAACAAAACTAGGACCTAGCCTAGGAGATTTCTCGTATCAAGACGTACCTGTGTGCCAAGTTTGGTCAAAATCTGTCAAACTGTGTAGATTTGAATAAGAAACAAACAAAAAACAGAAAGACACGTGATTTTATATATATATAGATTGAACAAAACAACGGCTTTTCTCTGGGCACCAGCCCATTCAGGAATAGCGGGAAACGAAGCAGCCGACAAAGCAGCCAAAGAGGCAATAGAAACCTCGGCCGCTCCTGTGTTGCACGTCTACGAAGAAATTGACATGAAGGCATGGTTGAATCGTAGGCTCAGAAACACGCACGCTCATATATTGTAAAAAATTATACAGTGTAAATATAAAGTATTACACAATGAATCTATCATTATTGTGCATTCCTATTAGTTGAACAATCATTTTAAATCGATTTGATTGATGCCCCAATGAGTTGATTGATTCGGAATGCGAGGATGCTATTTTTATTCCTTTGCTCTTCCAGTACAAGTCATTTGTGAATCAACTATATACAGTATCTATTTATAGACGACTCGCCGTCCTCTTAACACATCCTTCGGGACTCACAACGAATCTGGATGTCATTGGAGTGATGCTTTTCCTTCAAAGATTATATGAAAAGAAAAGTTTCCAGTTATCCAGGTTTCATAACAAATGAAAATGGCCAATCAGGTCTCCCAGTTTCAGAAGTTTGTATTTAAATAATTTTAAACAATATTTCGGCTTTATGCCATCATCATGAAATCTCTGGAAATTTAATTAAAATAATATAATATATAATATAAATATAAATAATATATAATATAATATAAATCTTAGAACACCAATATCAATTTTTTTCAACAAACATATAACCCAGTGTATCTTACTTACTTAATATCCCAGCTTAAAAAATATCACAATTTCACACGATTCAAAACATGGGCGCATATAGGAAATAATTTCGAGGGGGGGGGGGCTGCGACCATTTCCGGTGTATGGAATACTAACAATTTAGATCTTGGAAGAGTTTTAGCCAACTTAAACGCTATTATACCCAATATAGAATATGGGCACCATGACTTAGTCATATTTACCTGTTTATAATAATGAATGACGAGCAAAATAATGATTTGAATCATGGGCGCATATATTATGAGGGGTGCAGCCCCCCCCCCCGACATTTTTATTTGATCGGTAAAAATTTCATAAAACCCTTAATTAAATAACATCATTTAGTCCATAAAGCATATTCTATTTTCGGGTGTAATAGCGTTTAAGTTGGCTAAAACTCTTCCAAGATCTAAATTGTTAGTATTCCATACACCAGAAACGGTCCCAGCAAATGACGCAATCCTTAAATGGTGAAAAGCGAAGGTAACGTTTTTTAAACTATAGGTCATGAAAAAACTGAACGACTGGTGTTCATTTTATAATAAGATGCGAATATTTAGCCTTCGAGGTGATATGAGTCATCCATTTCCAAAAGGACCCATGTCCACAAAATGTCGAAAACGATAGTTTGGAACCACTGGATTAAGCTTTTCCTGCTCATTCGAGTGAATAAAATTAAAGCCTTAAAAAGACTCTTATCCTAAGAAAAACACTTTTGTAAATCATGAACTGACGCCTGGTATACCAATAAGGAAGGAGAAAAAAGCAGATTCGGAGAAACTACTTACTCTGCATTTTGGAACAGCCAAAATCTCCCAATGTTGCAGTTCTACAAATTACTTTTCCAGAATATAGAAGAAGTTAATGGGAGTGATTCAGAATTAGTGTTGTAAAAGAGCGCGCCTTTGAGGCTAGAAGGCGCGGCTCGTAAAAGCTCGAGCTCTCAGAGCTTGGACAGGGCTCGATAGAAGGCGCGAGCCTTGAAGGCTCGGCTTAGTAGAAGGCGCGAGCCTTGAAGGCTCGCCTCGGGAGAAGGCGCATGCTTTGGACCCTTTTACTTTTCATTTCCAAAATGGCGGACGGCGGGCAAACAGCTGTTTCATGAAATATACTTTAGTAGATTCGTCCTAAATTCATTCCGCCACATTGAAATTATTCGATGGCATTTAAATTTACCATTTCATTGATAAACTAACTATATGGATCACTAATTGGGTAAAAATAGTAACTTTTCCTAAAAACTCTTCTGTGAGACGGTGATGGAAACACTGTCGTACTACAACTATACTACTATAACCGTGCTTGCCAAAGTTCTACCTTCCCAGGGCTCCAAGGCCGAGCCTTCAAGGCTCGAGGGAGAACCTTCAGGGCTTGATAAGGTTAGGCTGAAGCCTCACTCCGGAGCCTTCATCGAGCCCTCAGAGCTCCGGCTGTAGAGGTTAGATTCAAGGTTCAGGCGTCAAGCCTCTAGTCAGGGCTCGCTTTTAACAACACTATTCAGAATACCAGGACTGTGAGATGGAAAATAGTGAATTTGTGTAAAGTAACTTAAAACTTTTTGATTTAATAGCATCTAAGTCTATATTGGTTTATTAACCTTTACTACTTATTTTTTTTTCCAGTAAATAAGAATAATGAAAAATTTGCAAATTACACAATTCATTGTTAAACCATGTTAAAGCATTGTATAAAATCAAAATGCATCTTGTCCATTTTAGCACTTTCCTCCGAAGTAAAGTAGCTATCGAGGTTGCACTCATGACGGAATTTTTGAAAAATTTCGTCAAATCTCCATCGATCCTACCTAGTAGACACCGAAAATGACCCTCGTTAAAATTTATCTCTCTCTCTCTCTCTCTCTCTCTCTATATATATATATATATATATATATATATATATATATATATATATATTCTGTTAACACGATAGTGGCCAGAGTTTTTGTTGTTTCTTCACGAAACGAGGTATATAGCGTTCAATTAGCAAACGATTGAACGAGTTCGTTAACCACCAAAATCGGTCCACCGGGAGGGGGGGGGGTTTACCCCGGACCCAAAACACAAATTTGACTATGCCAGCCGTAGTTTTTGTTATATTTCAACGAAACTGGGTATTCGTTATGTTGATCTAAGGAGAGACATACGTTGTAAAAATAAACTAAATCGGTTTATTAGGAGGGGGGTTTACTCCAGACCCACATTACCAATTTGCCACTACCAGCCGTAATTTTAGTTACATTTCAACGAAACTCGGTATTCGTGGTGCTAATCAACAGAGAAAAATGGGTTGTTAAAATTAACTAAATCGGGTTATTTGGAGGGGGGTTTACTCCGCACCTAAAGTACTCATACCGGTCGTAATTTCTGCTGTATTGTAACGCAACGCGGTATGCATCGTGGGCATCTCATGAGAAAGAAGTGTTGTAAAAATGAAGTAAATCGGACTATTGGAAAGGAGGGTTTACTTTAAACTCTGTTTCATTAGAATTAGCCGGCCAGACGTAGGTTCCCAAAGCCGCCGCCAGGAGCGCTATCTCCCACAAGGGGGACTGTTTCCTCTTCCTGCGTCAGATTAAAAGACGGAAAATGAAGTTTTTGTGTGTATTTATTAAGTAGTACAGTATTAACATAACTCTGGAAGAAAATTATTTACAAAATTAATAATTTAACAGTTCTCATAAGAAATGTAAATGAGCAGAACTATTTACGCTTTTATTTTATTTATATAGGTTATTTACGGCAAATTATTCAGTAATGTAGTCTACACTACAAAAATTCTGAGGAAAGTGCTTAGTTATGCAGCTCCTGCGTGACGAACTTTTATACAGTTCCAAAGTGACCCTTGTCCAGCATACATTTCCAAAACGGCCAATGTCCAAAATATTATATAGTTTTTCTTAAAAACTATTGTATTAAAAGGGTAAAACGTCATGAAACCCTGTGTAGTAAAGCAATACCATTTAAAAAAAAAAATTAAAAACATTAGATCCTGTAACAGGTTTTTTCGTTTTCTCAGTTTTAGCTCTCATGGCTCGTTTTCCAGGATGACTCCAAGTCAAGGAATAGTTGGAATTCGATTAAAAACAACAGACAGAAATTGGAAGAATCCAATATTTTGGACAAATCGGCATTGTATTTGGCAACCTTCTTCAACTAAAAAATAAATGTACAAAATTATCGAAGAAAATAATCAGTAAAATATTTGATATTTTGAAGGCGAGGATGGGTGAGGATCAATTGATTCTTGATGTAACTGGCAACAGAAAATGCACGAGGCCTCGTAACAGGCCGTGATGCCTCAGAGGGGGCAGATAGGGCGGTCGGTACTATACTCCGGCCGCTTGATTTTCTCCTTTGCGGGTACCCGTTATAGGTTGAGTTGACCTAGGGACTTTCTGGGGCCAAGATCCGGACTCCCTAACGACAACACAGGGAGAAAAAATATTTTTAGCATAAATATGCTTTAGCGGTGACTAAACTGGAAAAAAAACGTTACAAAAAAGTGTCCGCTGGCGTTCGCGCATGCGCAGTTGCGTGCCCACGTACGAAAAAGAAGACTATCTGTCACAAAAAGGTGGCCGCTGGCGTTAGCGCATGCGCAGGTGTCATGTACGAAAAATATGACTGACTGTATGTTATAGAGTACATTACATAGGTTTATCTGGTGGACCTAAAGCATGTTTATGATCCTGAATTTGAGCTGAAGGCTCTAAACGAAATAATTTTTTTTTCTTTAAGTATCTTTTCAATCAATTGAGGCAATGTATAACCTACGATTTATTTCGATGCCAAAATTAATTAACACCCCTATTATTATTTTTGTTGCCGGAGAGGAAGCTAAACGGAGCAAATAAACAAGAAATGGATTGATAAGCGCCGACAAGAGCTGTAGATCAAAGGATGTGCCGCCTCTATAATTTGTAGTAACTGTAAAAATGAGCAGGTCCGTAGACTCTCTTTGGCATCTAGTTAGGAGCTCTCCCCCATTTACATCCAAATTGTTTCAAATTTATTCATTTTATATTTTAAAAAGATCAACGATCCATTAATGAGAGTAGATTTATTTGATTGGGCTCTTTGATGTGTAGCGGCCGAAGCTAGTGCTGACTAGAGCTAACACGCGAGGTGGCTACTGTTTTTCCAGGGAGAACCTTCATAATCTGAGAACTGTAATCATTTTGTTTACCTGGAAGTCATGACAACTGTAATAAGTGGATGCTCTATTTCCCCTTAGGCTGCACCTACATTGCACCCGTATTTTGCCCGATCCGATCCTATCGATTTCGTTTGATCTACAACGGTCAACAGCGGCCGAAGTGAGTACCTACATTGGTCTCGACCCGATCCGATTTAGTAACAGCTCGTCAGTAATGACCTCGTAGTGAAGTGAAAATGAGTTCTTAAGTTAAGAAATACCACCTAATAAGCATAGAAACCTTCGATTAGGTTTAATGTTGGAAGGAAGAGAAGTAGGTATTGGTATTCATATTTTAAAATGAATTATAAGAAAGGTAACTAGAAGGTTATAAGCATTGGAAGGTTATAGACGTTGGATTGTTATAAACATCTTTCCACGCAATTTAATAAACAAGGGAATGAAAAAACAAAAATGTGAATTGACAAAGTTGTTCTAAATGTTATTTCCTTTGATTTATATATAAAAAAAAAAATGCATTGAAATCTGTTAAGATTTAGAACCTTTAGACCTTTTTGAAACACAAAATGTGGGTTTGCGCCATTTTGCTTTGTCGGTCCGAAATCGGTCTAGAAACAAACAAGTTCGAATAGCCAAGAATCGATGGCCGTTGGATTGGACCGGATTGGATCGGGTCGGGACCAATGTAGACACCTCCATTGAGATGCATGTGCTTGTTTTTCTTCCGACAGTCGGTGGCTATTGGATCGGATCGGAACGGGTCCAGTGTAGGTGCACCCTTAGTTGTGTACAAATGTTATTAAATGCTTCAAGACATTTGGGACTAATAATTGTCACCTTTGCTACTTTGAGCGTCGACATCATATGACGTGTAGGTTTTTTGTCCTGAGAAGCTATGCTAACTGCTGGTCATTTTACTCGTGTACTCAAACAATATCTGATGAGTTGTCTTTGCGGCCTATGAGAGGGACTTTTGTACTTACGATCAATAGAGGTGTCATCCAGATATTCTAACCGACGAAGACCTTTGCCGGATTTACAGGGATCATTTCATCACCAGAATAGCGAGTCTGGCAAGAAAGTAAGATCTAGCAGCCCTCAAGAAAGTACATTTCGAACAGCTATATTGGATTTATATATGTATATGTGTCTGTTCGTCTGGTAAGGCGATTGCGGCCATAATTGTTATTTTTTTGCCACAAAACATGTTATGTCTATTTATTTCACCCATAGCAAACGATTGAACGAGTTCTTTAACCAGCAAAATTAGTTCATCCGAAGGGTGGGTATATTCAGGACCCAAAGTACTAATTTACTGGCCGCATTTATTTATTTATTTTTTTGTTTATATTACAACGAAACTCGATATAGTTATGTCATACGCATTTAAAGAGAAAGACGTCTCTTAAAAATAAACTTCATCGGTCCATTAGAGGAGGAGAGAGTTACTCCGGAACAATATTATTAATTTACCAGTCGTTGCTTGTACTTCCTAGCAACGAAATTTGGTATACAAGATGCCCCAACAATGAGGAACACGTGGTGCAAAAAAATCGAAATTAAAAGTTGGGGTTTAATCCTGAAAAAAATATATAAAAATTAATAATTGAGTCAGCTATATTATTAATATTAATTATATTAAAAATTTAATTTAATTTGAATTTTAACATCCATTCATTATTGACAACGAATTTTTGAACGGGTTATCTATGGGTTCCCACCCTTATCCTTTTTTGAAAATATAAAAGACTAAAACTATTCATGTTAATTCATGAAAAGTACTTTTTCCTCGTTCGCTGGAGCAACTTTAGATATTAGCTATAAACGTTGTTCTGTTGATATTGTTTTGATCAACTAAATCATGAGTGATCTTGAAATTTTACTGACCTATTCATATTTTCTTTTTGTTTCAGGTAGGCTTCGCTTTGAAAAATGATTTCCAGTAGAATAAATAATAACAGTAAGTCAAAAATATAGTTTCTATATACTGCGGGTAATTAGTCAATTTGGGAAGGTCTAAGATGGATATATTTAATTCAATAAATTCTTTTGCGTTTTTATATTAGTTTTACTGTAATGTTTCAATTTGAAGATACAGAAACGTTTCGTGTAAATTGAGATTCAATCGGAATCGGCTATATCTCATGATTTTCATGGTCGGGGGCCATTTTTCATTAATTAATCAGCTTCCGAAATCTATATTAATATGAACCATGAACGGAAAGGGAGCCTTGAAATTCATACTCTAATGACGTGGGATATTTCTTCATTCTCTGTGCCTAGATTTAGTAGTAAACTGCTGTTTTGGGCTTGTTTTCGATATGAGGATGTTACTTGTAACCGAGCATAATTATTTATTTATTTTTTGTTAAGTTGCAACGAAACTTGATAAATTTCACAGACCCCTGCAGAGAAAGATGACATTTAAAAATAATGTAAATCGGTCCATCTGAAAGGGGGGTTTACTCCGGACCCAAATTACTAATTTGCACATACCGGTCGAAATTGCTGCTGTGTTGTAACGAAACTCGGTATGCGACGTGAGTATCTAGAGATAAAGACTTGTTTTAAAAATAAATTAAATCGGTTCATTAGAAGTTGGGATATTCTCTGTATTTGGTTCAAATAGAATCATACCGCCAAAAATCGTAATTGGTTTTTACTTCTACCACTTGGAGTACCTCGCATAAACAACGCTCTGGAAGAAAATTGATAAATAAATTATTGAAGAATGTTCACACTAACCAACTTCGGAAGAATGTGCTTATTTTACTGTTCCTGCGTGACGGACTAATTTCTTATGGCTGTTATCTTCTACAAGGCTACAAGCCATTTCGACTATTACTCTGACAACAGCAGCCCCTGTTTGAAGAATCTGAGACTGCTGTATCTTTGAAAGCGCTCCTTTCCCATAATCCTTGCGGCACCTCAGGCCGTTGCGTCAACACCTCTCCCCGATTGGCAGGACTGTTACAGGCTTGTACTATGATAATGCTATTGGAATGGAAATGTAATTGATTGGAAGGGGAAGCTCGGCTACCGCCGCTCTATAAATACCCGTTGGCCTCGGTGAATGTCGGCGCTCGACCATTCATCTGCAAAACCGGATCTGCTGAGGTGAAAAAACATTCAGACTCTGACCACCCAGATTGTCTGCCACACCCAGCAGCAGCGGTGCCAAGCAGTCTGCTGCCACACCCTCCGTCCTATTCGCCTATTGTATCCTAGTAAGAGCTAGAAAGATGGTCTACTTCATCGTGACAGTTTTCACTGATGTTCATCCTTATATTATTTATAAGGAATTACCTGTTTCTTTCTTCCTGGAGTTTATGGGTACTTGAGCTGATCCTCTCTTCTTACAAACCCAATGGACAGCGGATGAGCTGAAATCAGATTAGATTAGATTAGTCACCTGAATTTTGCTGCTATTGCCCCTTTAGCACAGGCCTTTGACAATCCAACAAATAGCAGGGCACTCAAAGGTGCCGTTTCCGAATCTAGTCGTCCCAATTTGTTTGCTTTCTCATTGCGTAGGATACTTCGATGACCCGGTACCCAGTAGAAGACAACTTTATTGTTTTGGACGGGTTCATTTCGCCTTATTTGGCTCTCTTCCGCGATTTTTTAATTAGTCTCCTGGCTCTGTGGTGCCTTGCAAGCTTCCTAGCTGTCAGATGACCAGACGTTCTTGAGAATCATTGTTGGTTTCTTGAGATCATGAAACACTAACGTTTCAAGTTTGTCGTAGGAGGCTCATTAGTCTGAAGATGGTCATATTTGATACACAAACCAATGAATACGCTAATCCATGATGGAACAGAGTGAGCTCTAAAGATACGTCAGCTACCGGCGAGCAGTTTGGGCACTGCCACCGTAACAGTTACTTTCGTGATATCAGATAACACAAGAAAGTCCCGAGCCACGTACAAAACGCACTGTACAAGACGGGGGAGGGGCAGCCGAGAAGACTGGGGCCCAATCCTACTTCGGTAGGAGGGGAGACCCCCGGGATCTGTAGTGCCGACTCTTTGGCGTCCGGGGTAACCCTACGGGGTCTGTCCCACGTGCTGGCTGGGAGTGTTCGTGGGCTTGGGGACCTTCTTCGGTTGGTTTCCTCGCTCACCGGCACGACCAACATTGTAGCGGCTATGTAACAGGCACGGAACCTGTCCTCCTTGAAAGATCGGGATAAGTCCCCCCCTGTATCTCTTCTGGAAGGAAACCGTAGTGGGTGCTTTTAACACTTCCGGGCCAGTGACCATTCTGGTGCTTAGGGGCTCATGGCACGGCCATGAGTTTCCAAAATGGTACTACGGTTGGGTAGGTGGCAGGAATCACGTTGAGGTTGCCTGTCGTGCGTAGTGGTCATATGGTTGGATGCTCCGTTGCAGAGTAGCCAGAATTTGGAGGTATTCTGTATGGAGCGAGACTCATGCGCTCTGCAGGGGGGCGGAAGCATCTGTAGTAGAGCCTATCCCGAGGGCCGTCTTGCGATCTCCCATGGACAGCGAAACCCCATGGGGGATCGCAGGGAAGCCCTCATCTCGTGAGTGTTAGTAAGGTTAGTTTGTGAAGGGAGGGGTTCAGTAAGGGCTCATAACGCTATATATGGGCCTCTTTCCGTTTCCACTTTCTGGCGCGCGCACACCTGTACAAGACGGGGGGAACAGCGGATCTATTGTAGTTATTACTGGATGGAAAAAAACTGATCTTCCAAAATTTGCACTTTTGGTATATTTCCGGGACTTGGCCCCATTTTCGTTGCTTATGCGTTCTAACCGAACCTTGCTTCTAGACTCTATGGATATATTGTGTAATCTGTTATAGTTATCCTGAGCTAGAAAGGCTGTCTAGATCGCTGCGGTGTATCCTAAAGCCAAGACGTTTTGGGACTCTCTGTGGCCACTGGTCTACTCCTAGACGATCTGAAGGAGTCATTCGAAGCCACTTACTCTTGACACTCTCAGTGGCCAGTGGTACTCCTAGACGATCTGAAGGAGTCTTCCGAAGCCACTTACTCTTGGCACTCTCAGTGGCCAGTAGTATTCCTAGACGATTTGAAGGAGTCTTCCGAAGCCACTTAATCTTGACACACTCAGTGGCAATTGGTACTCCCAGACGATCTGAAGGAGTCTTCAAAAGCCACTTACTCTTGGCACTCTCAGTGGCCAGTGGCCTTTCGAAGACACTTACTCTTGCCTACCTCAGGCATTCTACATCTTGCTTGTGTCTCGACGTCCTCCGCCGTCTGCGCTACTATTGTGTGTGGTCTAAGAGCGACAGCCGGAGCCAAACAGTCTGGACGTCCTAATCTTTTACCGCAGCTTGAAATTACAGTCTCTTCGAGCCTACAAACCAGATTCTGATTACTTAATAACTCTCCTTTGGCGGTAGTTCGACCCTGCCTATCGATCTGTCCGATCTCTTCCTCGTTATAATCGACTCTAGAGAACTCGATTTTCACCTTCTATCTGCAACAAACTGGATCTCCAAGGCCAGCTCCTTGCCGATCCTACTTTAACGAAATCCTAGCCCAGCTTCCCTCCATGGTGACACAACGTAGGTAATTTCAATTCATTCAGGTTTAATATATGTAGTATTCCATCGGCTCCATATTCCGTGAGCAAATTTGCAGTAACGTTTATGAATAGCAACATTTACCACGAATTTCTTGCTAAAAATTATGTATTTTAATTCCGTAAACAATCTAATATGTGTTTTAATTCATATTAAGTTACTCCATTTAGATATTTACAATATATATATATATATATATATATATATATATATATATATATATATATACATATATATAAAAATTACGGGTCTGTCTGTTTGTCCGTATGTCTGTTTGTTCCTTATACAAACCTACACCATTTAGCCGATTGTGACCAAACTTGGCACACAGGTAGGTCTTGTTACGGGAAATCTCCTAGGCTAGGTCAAAATAGTCAAATTTCAAAATTTGGTCAAAAGGTCAAAGGTTTTGTTCAAGAAAAATTGGCTACACTGAACAATTCAGATTCTGACTGCCATTTTGAATAATGCCTCAAATTTATTTGTTGATGTTCTTGGTAATTAGAATAACTCGATCTCATTGATGACTTTACATCATTATATAATCATGCAGTTTATTTCAATTTTATATCAACAGTCACTGTCTAACTAAGGAGCGCTGGCCTTTCTTTGATAAGAGCTATCTACTCGCAGGCTCAGGTGCTGGCCTCTGTCGGCTGTAATATGAATTGCTGTGGTGCTGGACTCTCTTGGCTGTTTCAGCACTTGACAGATATAAAAAATTCACACCGTTTGTCCGATTTTAACGTAACTGGGTATGCAGGTAGATCTTGATACGGAGCGAGTCATAGGCAGAAAGCAAGTGTAGCGTGGCACACTGGGTAACAGCTAGTCTCTTATAAAATATTTGATACCAGCCATAAAAAAAACCTTCGTCGACATTTGTATGGAATACAAAAGGAAAGACGCCAAGCCGTCTCGCTCCATGCTGTACAGGGGAGATGGATATTCATACGTCCTTAATCTTAGTTTAGAAGTTGTTTTAAATTAATGTTTTAGTTTTTTTTAATATCCTGGAGCGCTTAAAAAAAAAAAAAAAGATCTAGCCATACTTACAAGTAAATAACTGTATGTCGGAGGTTCCTTCAGACTTGCCGTAATAATTCTTTTGAAATCCAACAGAGAACTCTATTAGACCATTGGTCCAAAGTGAGACACGAAACAAATAATAGCGAGCAACCAACCCCCTCCCCCCAAAAAAAAGAACAAAATAATAAAATCTATTTATGAGAAATTCAAGACCTATTCAGAAAAAGGAAGTACATATATATATATATATATATATATATATATATATATATATATATATATATATATATATATATATATATCATTCGAGAAATCTCATATGACGATCTTCACATCTTTAGGAATTTTAAGGGATACTGTTGGTGGATTTAGAAGGAAAAGTATAGGTGAGTGAGGGGGTGGAAAACCGTGGACCCACCCCTAAGTATAGAACGCAGAGCGCATGTATTACTCTTGTTAGCCACGCCCCTTACAGGCTAGCCAACCCAGGTGCTTTGGGGTAGGTTGTATCCCTTGGAAGGGATAACGGAAAACCGATTTGGGAAAAACTTCGAATAAGAACACATTATTAATCAAAATGAATTAATGAAGTGGGCTGCCAACTTTATTAGGTTGCTGGCTACAAAACATGGGCGTACATATATAGAAAATAATTTCGGGCTGAGACCATTTCCGGGGTATGGAATACTAAACATTTTGAGCTTGGAATAGTTTTAGGCTACTAAAACGCTATTAACCGTAAAATAAAATATTTTATGAACTAACTGATCTTATTTAATTTATTTTTAAGGGTTTTACGACTATTTTTACCATCAACTAAAAAAACAAAATTTCGGGAGGGGCTGCAGCCCCCTCAGCCCCCCCTTATATACGCCCATGCTACAAAACATCTTTATCATTTACCTTGAAATTAATTTTTACTGGAATTTATTCTGTTCCAAGGTCTTTGTTTTCATATCCAACTTCTATAATATATTTTAAAGAATTCTTCAAAAATTTTAAATAACTAGACGACCGTATATAAAATCAAAACGCTAATTCTGAGCAATTAATGCCCCAACTCCGTTTCATGGGCGTGTATAGGGGGGGGCTGCATCCCCCCCTGAAATTTGATCATAAACCCTTTAAAAATAAATTAAATAAGATCCCTTAGTTTATAAAAAAATGTTCTATTTTGGGTATAATAGCGTTTTAGTTGGCTAAAACTATCCCATGTTCTAGATTGTTAGTATTCCATACCCCCCGAAATTGTTCCAGCCTCCCCCCCAGAAATTATTTCCTATATACGCTCATGCTCCGATTTTCGTAAAACTTCACATACTGATTCATTTCAACCTAAATAAGAATAAAAGCGAGTAAAAAACGTCGCAAAGCTCTTTAACAATATTTTACACATTTTTCATTGTTATGATACAACTCGTAAAAACTACAAACCAATCAATTTATATTTAAAAAATACGCTTAAATGCGCTAAACGTTGCTCTTATGAAAAATTGTCAATTTATTTTTTTAAAAAAAGGATTATTACTTAAAAAAATAAAAAATAATAATAATAGTCCTCTTCATCACTATTTTTTCAACAATTCAATTAGCACCTCAACTCCGATTTTCGTTAATCCTACTGAACCAACCTCACCTCTTATTGATTTAAATAGAAACGTCCAAGATTGTGAAATAAAGGAGTTGTTCCAATTCTCAAGATTATGAAGACATTTTTTTCTGTAAGCTTCTAAATTTAACGAATGTGACTATAATTTTTTTAATATTTTTTTTTCTTCATATAAACTAGAAACTCTTCTAGTACTAGAGAGGATCATAAATGACCCGTTATTTCGAGCCTCTTAACTGTCGCTTTTACCACCTGCCTCGTAACCACACTTCAACTCCTCAGATATAAACAGGCTACGGATTATGACGACCCATTTATGGCTTTAAGCGTTCATGTTCCTTTTTTGGACGTAGATGGCATACAACTTGGGAATCTCGTGACCTAAAAGTTATGAATAATCTGAAGGTTTGGGACCTTCTACTTAAGGTATGGGGTCTTCTTGCGTACGTTAGACGTAGCAAGATTCACCTTGAACCTTGCGCGAGGTTGTCCATTAAACACAATCCCTTTGGACCTTTTTGTCCATGAATCATTGACGAACGTGAAATTTAATTACGAACGGATTATACGTTAACTCCCTTTATTTATTTTATTTACGGGGCATCTGCAGCTAGCCCTGGGAGCATTGGGCTATCTAATGGTTCCCACCCTTCTTAAATAACCATGACGGAAGAGGAATATTCCTTCAGCGGGCTTATAGATGATAGAACTTGACCTGCTACAGGCGCGCCTCGAACCCGCATATTCCACTTTAGAATCCATAGTGATCCCACTGGACCACTGGGAATCACTAATTCCCTATATTATACGCCATTTTATTTAGGTAAGTAATCTAAGGCGTTAGGTCCGCCAGTAAATATACTGTTGGCATACCTGTTGGTGGAGACCGTCGTCACTGGCATCCAGTGATGGCATCCTGCACCAACAGTATATTTACTGGCGGACCTAACGTCTTAGATTATTTACCTAACACAGCCAGTCAGGCTAAGGTACTACTAACACGCATGATTAACAAGACATTAAAATTACATAAACCCGATAACAGTAAATCCACCAACTAATGCTCACTGATAAATTATGTTCATGATCTGTGATATAATTAGAGATGTTATGGTCACCAATATCTTTAGCACATCCCAAAGGAATGCAGCTATTGAGGTTGCACTCATGAAAGCATTTTGGATAAATGTCTTCAAATCTTCTATAGAAGATTTGAAGACATTTATCTGCCTACAAAGTAGGCAGAATCGTATACGATTCTGCCTACTTGATAGCGAAACACTTCTGATGTCCACTTGCGATTTCTGTTAAAATAGTGTGGAGAAACCTCACACAAAATTTGAGACCGTACTCTCAGGAGGACGTTTACTTTTTCTTCAGCGTGAAACCATATGATTGGTAGACTATTCTTTACTTTCAATTCAAGGACCAGAATGCATTTTCATTACGCCTGAAAGATCAAACAGAAATCCCGAAATCGAGTATCTACTTGTTAGGAAGGAGTAGATCAACGCCCTCGGACGTTCTGATAAGAATTCATTAGACAATTGTTAAAAGAAATAAAGTCGTTTGATTCTTGGCATTGGTTGAGGAAGTATTGTTGTTGAAGCAGGCTGAGAACCTTTACATCAAACCAGAATCTGGTCGGAAGGAAGCTGTCCTGATGTAGAAAATGCTGATTTTGATTTTGCCGCTGTGCTGGCCTCCTGCCACGGCCTTCAATTCTTGTTCTCCGTCTTTCCTTTTATCACTCATATTCTTTTTAAGCTTAATCCGTTGCGTAACTCGGGGGGAGGGGATGGCCAGAGTTCTCGCTTCCAAATCGACGGCTACTTACATCTTCGACGTATACTAATATTTCGACCCGTCTTTCCTCAGAAGATCAACTGTGGTCAATGACATTGAAGGTTTCTGCTTCTTGAGTAATATTTTCAGTCTGAGAAAGGAGTCCCCGCCTTGTTGGCTTGACAGGCAAAGACGACAGTTTGAACTTTAGTCCAGACTGTGATATGGACCACACTATCCATCAACAACAACCTAAGGTAGACGATTTTTGATCGATCAAAACAATGACCAAATCAGAAAATTTGGGATCTAATTCGCCTGCAAACAATTTACAAGTTCGCAACCTTGAGAGACGCCTGAGGAGCAAAAGATGCCCGTTCACGGCATGCTCGTTCATTTTTCTCTGTTGTTAAAGAAAGCTTTGTCCAGTAAATTATTCATCGAATTTGATTTCAAATACAAACAATACCTAACCACCATTTGTACATTTAACTTCAATGGCCGAAAGTTACTGAAACCTCTTGTCAGTTCCATTAGCAACATTTAAATAGAATATGTACCTTGGCGTTATTACAATATCGGGGGAAATTCCTGAAACATGCGGCTAGCGTCAGTTGACCTCACGGGTGCCAGCTTTATAGTTTTTTTTTTTTTTTTTTTTTTACGGCGCATCTACTTCTAGGTCATTAACCCCAGCTTTATAGTATTGTATATTTTCATATTTAAATGCGGAAATGAAGAAGGTAGACATAGAACCTTGCCACGTTGTGACACTAGCTTAAAATCCATTGATGACATCCGCTTCGAATGTCTGAAAAGGTGTCGCTTCTTTCGTTATCCCGACGAGGTGCCAGTTTGTAATGAATACATGCCTTACTACTTCAAGTGGCTCGCTTAATGGCACTTATTTTCAACAAATTAACTTTCAAAGCAGAAGCGAGCACGAGTCACAGTATATGACGCATACACCGTTGTATGTGCTGCATGTTCCTGCATATACCACGTTTATAATAATATAGAAACGTTTCTTTTCTAATGATTTTTCGAGAAATTAATGATGTTTTCCTTAACACCGAAACCAGAATATATATATATATATATATTTTTTTTTTTTTTTTTTTTTTTTTTTTTTTTTTTATGTACAGAAGACTACAGTGGCACATATAACCCGTTCCACTCAATAAGCGAGCAGTCAAGGTTCTAATGCCTGATATGAATCAAGAAATTGCATATTGACATAGAAAAATCCCATATTGGCAACAAAGAATTAGCATTAGTATCCAAATATTTGACATTTCTGAATGGCATCTCTTTCTTATTGGCAGCAGAAAAGTATAACACCAAGCTTGGAGTGTCCGATTGCCAGATCGTACCTAATGATATTACATTCAAATTTCGATTGATATTTGATGCATACCTATGAAATTTCTCGTCAGGTCAGTAATTTGGGTAAATCACTACGTATTGAAGTATTTTGCCTGATAAAACTAAGAGAAAAATATCTCGAATTGCTGAGGAAGAAGAAGATGGTGTTCCTCAAGGAGGCCTGCTGGGGCTGTTTCTATATTACCTCTACAACTCGCCCCTGACCTTGAACAACTATATCTCTAATGACTTACTTCTTGATTGGATTTTCAATTACCATTTCTCGTCTTTAATTAAATCTTTTTTTAATAAATAACTTGAAATTCTTATCTTCTTTTAAATCCTTTCTATCCCTTGATATTAATATCTTATGCTGCAACATCTTAATTAATTTATATATTTACTCATGATAGGATCTTGAACTATTTCTGTACTATTTGAGTGGTTCTATGATGATGAAGGCGAATTAGAAGAGCACGATCTGTTAGATAGTGTTTCACTCTCTCGAGAGCCACTTTCATCACAATTTCTCTATCAAGGGCTCTTGGTGATCGCGTGCATCACCTCACAATCAATCAATCTTAAATTTGATTGCTTCTTATCTGATAAAAATATTTTACTCATATATACAAGTATTCATTATCTATTAAATGGAATGCTAACATATTTGCGTTGAATATACTCGGCTGGTGTCTTGTTTCGTTGAAAAAACGTCTACTTCTTTTAGGAATTACGAAGGAATGTCTCCATTGAGATTTCACTCATGAAAGAATTTTTGAAAAGCCCAGTTTTTAAAATCAGGGAAGTCTCCGGACACAAATTACTAAATATCCCCTAACGGCCGAAATTTTTATTATATTGCTTTACTTAGGTTCTTAATTAATTTTTTCCCAAACTTTCTACAATATTTATGTTCATTGTGCAAGTAGCTTAGCCAAAAAAGGGGCATGTAAATTGTAGAATAACATGTAAAGCTAATTGTATATTCAATTTTGTAAATACAAATTTCTTCTTCTTGACTTGACTTATTATATTGCAACGGAACTCTGCATACGTTGAGCCCATCTATAGAGAGAAGTGTTGTGAAAATAAACTTATTAATTGCCCCGTACCGGTTTTTTTTTTTATTTTCTTATAACAGAACTCATAGTAGTAAGCATGATGCAAAACTAATGAGAATAAACTCCACTTCATCTGCAGAGACTTAATGCTTACTAAATGCACACTTTTTCGTGTAAGTAGTGAATCTTTAGTCCTTTAGGGGGCTGAGGAAAAACACAAAATTCTGATTCATTGAGAATCAATCAATAGGATTATTGAACTAAATCAGTGTTTTCTTAAATGAAATTTTGGCTATTTTATGATGGCACAATTAGAATTATTGATCAGTTTTTGAGCAATCCTTTCTTATTCATCAAAAAATATGTCTACAACAGAAGATTGGAGATAACTCCTTTTCCCTTTAGAATCGGACCATACTCCAAATTTATTTGTTGGAAATTATATCTAGAAGTACCTCAAAGAGTTTGGCCACTTAGACCTGAATCACCCTGTATATATATATACAGTGAAACCTCCCTATAGCGGACACCTCTGGGAGAACCAAAGTTGTCCACTATAGAGAGGTGTCCGCTATACAGAGGGGTAGGTGGAGATGGATACGTACCGAATTTGTACATTTAATTCATGTTTTAATTAACCATTTAATAATTACCCATAACAAGTTTTTTTTTAAGCATACAGAAAGAAGTTCGATAAGTATAAACTAAAAAAAAAAGTTTTTATTCGAAAAAGGTTAAAACATGAAGAAGTTCTTAGTTCTCGGACAACATTTTTGGCACAATTTTCCGTCCATTTCTTCAATATTTCATCTTTCTTTTTCAATATTTCTGCTGCTTTTGTTTTCCCTTTTTTAAAAAACTCGGCAACTTTACGCACACCACATTTTTCGCGATTGGAAAATGTTCCTCAATTTTTTCTTTAAGTGTCAGAGATTTCCGATTAGACATATTGAAGAGAAAGCACGATACTTACTCAACAAGAGCTAAAAACCAACTGAAATGTGAAGAGAGGGAAGTTCTGCGGATTGAATGTGAACCGAACAGAGTTTTGGAATATTCCCGTAACCGAGATACCTCGTAGGCAAAACAATAGTAATCTGCCTGCGGGGAAAATCATATGCTTCTGCTGAAAAGGAAGGGGTTCCTGTTGTGAAATTCCTACGAAGATATTACTAGTCACTATTCTGTATATATATATATCTTATTCTTACAAAGAGTTTGTTATTGTTAACGCATTTTTCTGGAAACCTACGCCGATGGGAACGCTTCTATAAATAACATTAGCTGTAATTGTCCGTAGTAAGGAGGTAAAAAATCAGGTTTTTCTGTCCGTGTCCTTTGTACAGAGGTGTCCGCAATATAGAGGTTTATTTTACCTATAGAAAAATTCGGGACTGTGAGAAAATGTCCGTTAATAGAGGTGTCCGCTGTAGGGAGGTGTCCGTTAAGGGAGGTTTCACTGTATATATATATATATGTGTGTGTGTGTGTGTGTGTGTGTGTGTATAGGAGTTGCCAGGAAATAATTCTTTAATTGACAATCATTGAACAAATTAACACAAGCAATTTTGTTGCAAGAGATAATGTTCGCAATCATGAGAGAGCGAATTCTTCTTTAAGTACATAGCTATTCTTGAGGCTGAGGCTGGACAAATGTAGACCAGGAGAGAAGCATGACAAAGGTCGCATCACAAGGCAGAAGGGTCCTTGATACTGCAGTCTAAATATAGCCACACTTACTATACTAGTGTCGCTTCCTGTGCTGGCTCTCTGGTCAGGTGTAAGCGTAGGGACGCTTGGAGGATAAATAGGAAAACTAAAAATTAGCTTAGTCGAGATTGATGAACAATGGTGTAAAATATGAAAAATTAAGGTAATACCCGAGAAATGCTGCCAAATCGCATTCATATGGCAATAAGAAAACGTGACCCTGAAGTTGTCAAATCCAGCCACAAACTTTCCACATCCTACCTGGTATAATTACCGTCATCTGGGGTGAGTTCGGACAGGTAGTACGAGTTCGGACAATAGTGTATGGCGCAGGAAATCACGTGACCTTGAGCAATTTTTTTCATTAGGGACATAATTTGTTCTACAAATACGATCGATATTCCATTTTCCCCATACAGTTAAGCCGAAATCCCCGTGAACTCACTTTGAAGTGAGTAACGAATATTTTAATGGGAGTTGTAATTTCCATGATTTTCGAATTGCTAGAAACAAACGTCTGTGTAAGTAATTAAACCCTATTTTTTCATATTGTATAGTAGATTTATATGTTGTCTGGTGATGCATAAATAAATGTATTTATTTTTTTGGTTCAAAAGCTTTTTTTTCTCGTTTAAGTAAAAAACTCGTATACCGTGGGGTGAGTTCGGACATGCATCAATTATACCCGCGTCCTCTTGGCTTAAAGGAAAACAGTATTTATTCCAAAGAGGCTTTGAAAAGTCTGATTGACGATGTCAAAAGCAAGAAGAAGACTCTCAGAAGCAGTGGATCGATGTATGTAATTTGTTGTACAACAAAATACATAAATCGACTTTAAATAATAAATTTAGAGGAATGTACACCAGAAAAAAGTGGTGGCTAAACTAAATTTAGTAAAGAAGAAAAAAAAAATACCAAAGAGAATTTTCCTGCAGCTTAATGTGATTTTCCATTAACTCGATTAAGATATTCCGAAGATAATCGTTAAAAGTTATTAGATAGGTCAGGAAAAAAATCGCAAGATTTTAAGACAACAAGCCTAGACTGGAATGGTGTTACGGCTTCATGAAAAGGATTAGCCATTAATGGAACGCCTTGCACAAAGCATAAATAGGAATAGAGCAGAAGTTGATAAAGAAAAAGTTAAAGAATATTTTGTTAATCTAAAAAATATTATGGAAAATATTCCTCTTGAGAATATCGTCAATTATGACGCAGCTCACTCCAACTATAGTTTAAGTTAAGATTTTTACAGAAATTAAAGGCTGTCCCACACGTAGGGGTGAGTTCGGACACATTTTAGCAATAAAATAAATTGAAAAAATTTGAGATATTCATAAAACAAAATACACTATTCGATAGAGGAAGGTTAAGGGTTCATACATTCATTTTTCCAGATTTTTACAAAAAATCTGTCTTCTGTTATTACGAGAAAACCTCGAAAATGTGTCCGAACTCGCCCCAAACGACGGTAATAGACAGTAAACGCATATGGAGAACACTCCTACTAAAAATATTTGTACCTCCATCAAAACTCATAACACAGAATCAAACTAGCTGTATTCAAAACCATTATTCGAACTATTTGGACTTAAGGAATCGAACTCTAGGAAGCAGCCAATACTTCTAGCATACAGAGAATGCAGGCATTCCATTCCAAAGTCCTTCTAGCATACAGAGAATGCAGGCATTCCATTCCAAAGTCCTTCTAGCATACAGAGAATGCAGGCATTCCATTCCAAAGTCCTTCTAGCATACAGAGAATGCAGGCATTCCATTCCAAAGTCCTTCTAGCATACAGAGAATGCAGGCATTCCATTCCAAAGTCCTTCTAGCATACAGAGAATGCAGGCATTCCATTCCAAAGTCCTTCTAGCATACAGAGAATGCAGGCATTCCATTCCAAAGTCCTTCTAGCATACAGAGAATGCAGGCATTCCATTCCAAAGTCCTTCTAGCATACAGAGAATGCAGGCATTCCATTCCAAAGTCCTTCTAGCATACAGAGAATGCAGGCATTCCATTCCAAAGTCCTTCTAGCATACAGAGAATGCAGGCATTCCATTCCAAAGTCCTTCTAGCATACAGAGAATGCAGGCATTCCATTCCAAAGTCCTTCTAGCATACAGAGAATGCAGGCATTCCATTCCAAAGTCCTTCTAGCATACAGAGAATGCAGGCATTCCATTCCAAAGTCCTTCTAGCATACAGAGAATGCAGGCATTCCATTCCAAAGTCCTTCTAGCATACAGAGAATGCAGGCATTCCATTCCAAAGTCCTTCTAGCATACAGAGAATGCAGGCATTCCATTCCAAAGTCCTTCTAGCATACAGAGAATGCAGGCATTCCATTCCAAAGTCCTTCTAGCATACAGAGAATGCAGGCATTCCATTCCAAAGTCCTTCTAGCATACAGAGAATGCAGGCATTCCATTCCAAAGTCCTTCTAGCATACAGAGAATGCAGGCATTCCATTCCAAAGTCCTTCTAGCATACAGAGAATGCAGGCATTCCATTCCAAAGTCCTTCTAGCATACAGAGAATGCAGGCATTCCATTCCAAAGTCCTTCACAAAATAGTTAATACAAATACTCCTTTTTTACTCTTCCACTAAAACTGTTTTATTTTATGTTTGTACTATATCGACATTTTATGTTTGTACTATATCGACATTTTATGTTTGTACTATATCGACATTTTATGTTTGTACTATATCGACATTTTATGTTTGTACTATATCGACATTTTATGTTTGTACTATATCGACATTTTATGTTTTTACTATATCGACATTTTATGTTTGTACTATATCGACATTTTATGTTTGTACTATATCGACATTTTATGTTTTTACTATATCGACATTTTATGTTTGTACTATATCGACATTTTATGTTTGTACTATATCGACATTTTATGTTTGTACTATATCGACATTTTATGTTTGTACTATATCGACATTTTATGTTTGTACTATATCGACATTTTATGTTTGTACTATATCGACATTTTATGTTTGTACTATATCGACATTTTATGTTTGTACTATATCGACATTTTATGTTTGTACTATATCGACATTTTATGTTTGTACTATATCGACATTTTAAACAGCTGATTGTCAACATTTAAATGATATTAATGTTATTTGGTGGGTTCCCCTACGTTCCTTTAGGCTCAACATATTTTTAAGGTTTCTGAAGAAGGATCTAGGGATGTAAAACATGTAGCGCCGTGTTAATAAATTTACTTTTTTTTTGTTGACCCTTCGCCTACATGAGAAAAATTAATGGGACTTTTACATGGATATGATCTAAATGCACCGTTTGCTAAGTGTAACCCCGTACCGGGGGGGGGGGGGGGGTTTGGTACCGTCTCCAATACTATCCGGCAGGACTAGCCGATGAATATGATCTGCATCCATAATCAAGAATTGATTTTGTTTGAGCTCTGTGAGATGTTAGCATAGAACATATCGTCTATACAAAAGCAAACTAACGAATATGAAAATCAACACTTTTCAGAGTGGAAAAGCATTTATTCATAACTTTTTTTTGGACAGTCAAATATTCGGCAGATTTGACCTTTTGATAGTGGAATACTTTCCCTTTAATAGAGTGAAGTCAGATTGAAGAATTTGCCGTAAATAAGTCCAGCAGAAATTATTAAAGATGGACAATGAAAGATGCATTTTTTCATATTCGTTAGTTTGCATTTGTATCGACGATATGTAACGCCACTTCGTTTTCGCTTTGATCATCAATGGATTCAACGACTTTTTGCATTAATTAAGGATCGCTTTTTTAATGGGTAGCTGTGTAAGATTTGTTTCAAATGCCTAGGAATTCGGTCCGGTCGGTCTGTATTTTTATTTTATATATTTTCTTTTCGTGAGTCTTCCTTTTACTTCAACGTACTTCTTTAAAAAAGAAATTAATATTAATAAACAAACAAGGGCAGTTTGATGAGCTGATCGCCTAAAGTTGTGGACCTTATAAATAAAAAAAATTAAAATAAATGAAAATGTATATTTTAATCTTGTTAATCTAAAATTGTTCTGATGATTGATATTTTTGTTTCAGAGAGGTGTAATGACATCAAACGGTGGTGTCCCATTCAGAATGGGGTCCCATCTTGCATTCTTCCTAGTCCACAGGTATAAACATTTTATTATACAAGTTAAAAATTTAATTCTTAATAAGGATCACATATATACATTTATATATATTACAGTGTATATTTACTTATACCTTACACAATGATTTAATAAGCTATGAAAAAAAGAAAATCGCTTTGGAAAAATCATTTCTTGTAAACCCATTGGCAAACTTTTGAAACCTATTGCTCTTTGCACTGTAACACTATCGATATTTTTTAAAACTTAAGCTCTAGTAAGATTTATGTATACATAAATTTACATTTTTTTTCTTCTTTAAAATTCTATGCATATGTATTTTAAAAAGAGTTTTAAAATAAACAAAAATTGTATTTACTGATTGTTAATTATTTAATTCTTTTCGGTGATGTATCTTTTTAGTTGCGGTCTCACAATAGTTATTTTCATCACTAGTACCAAAAGTGGTTATTTTCGGTGCGCGGTCGAGTTTAACGCGCGAGGCGTAGCCGAGCGCGGAAATTAGACCAAGCACCGAAAACACACTTTTGGTACGTGTTATGAACAATACTTTTCATTATACTGCTCATACTTGAGTACATTAAAACCCTTTTATATTTCATTAATAACTTAAAGATACAGTAAAAGAAATTAAATTGTCACCTTTTTTTTATTTGAAAAAAAAAGTCCGTCACGCAGGAGCTGCATAACTAAGCACTTTCCTCAGAATTTGGGTAGTTTAGACTGCTTTCCAGAACAATTTGCTTAAAATATCCTACATAAATAAAATAAAAACATAAATAGTTCTCTTTTAAATTTGTAATGAGTAACTGATCAATTATTAATTTGCTTCCAGAGTTATGTTTACACATGGTACCTATTACACTACGTAATAAATACAAAAAACCTCATATTATCGTATTTTGATCTAACGCAGGAACAGGATACAGTCACTCTAGTGGTAGAAAGCGCTCCTTGCGGCGGCTTTGTGAACCTACGTCTGGCGGGCTTTTCTATTGAAATATATTACAAATTAAACCCCCGCTTCCCGATTGACCGATTTAGCTCATTTTTACAACACTTCTTTCTCATGAGATACCCACGACGTATACCGCGTTTCGCTACAATACAGCAGAAATTACGACCGGTATGAGTATATTAGGAATTTGGGTCCGGAGTAAACCCCCCCTTCTAATGAACCGATTTAGTTTATTTTTACAACACATATTTACCTGTAGATTACCACTACGAATACCGAGTTTCGTCGAAATATACCAAAAATCACGGCTGGTAGTGGCGAATTGGTATTGTGGGTCCGGAGTAAACCCCCCCTCCTAATGAACCGATTTAGTTTAGTTTTACAACACATATTTACCTGTGGATAACCACTACGAATACCGAGTTTCGTCGAAATATACCAAAAATCACGCCTGGTAGTGGCGAATTGGTATTGTGGGTCCGGAGTAAACCCCCCCTTCTAATGAACCGATTTAGTTCATTTTTATATCTCACTTTTCTCTCTATATTACCACTACGAATACCAAGTTTCGTTTAAATATTACGGCTGACATAGACAAATTAGTGTTTTGGGTTCGGGGTAAACCCCCCCTTCCGGTGGACCGACTTTGGTGGTTAACGAACTCGTTCAATCGTTTGCTAATTGAATGCTATACACCAAGTTTCGTGACGAAAAAACAAAAACTCTGGCCGCTATCGTGTTAACAGACATATATATATATATACAGGGTGTCCCGTAAATGTCTAGTCATATTGTGAGGGATGTTAGAGGACCCTTAGTGGAACAAAAAATGTTCTATGACGATTTCCCGAATTCTCACCCCTAAGGGAGAAAACGTCGTTTTATTGTTTTTTCGAGACAAACGTAGTTTTTAGAAGAATAATCGTTGTAGCTCCGTCCCGGGTGGTACTACTAGAAAGGGGGTGAAGCCTATCGAAAGCTGAGTACATTTACTATAAGACTAGTTGGGAGTAAACGTAAAAATGAATGAATGTAAGTATGTATATCTTACAAAAAGAAAGCTATTCTAAATTTCCTGACATTTTATTGATATTTCTTTCCAGCGTTACTCCTCAATGGGCGGGGTCTGTGATTTCCGGGTTTTAGAAAAACTTTCTCATTTAACCAGCTTTCCATTCATGTATCACAACCCTGTGTTATTGAAGTATTTGAACGGTTTAAGAACCAAAGTTTTTAAAAAAACATGGATCTGTGAAAAGAAAATTATATTTTTTTCTTCAGTTTATTGTAAAATCTGAAAAGAAATATTTATTTTTATAAATGTTTACATAAATATTAAGTAAATATTTACTTATAACAATAAAAAAAATTACTTCCACGAATATAAAAAAAAATCCTAAACCAGTAAATACATAAAATACACATTTATTTTGAATTTATTAATTCAGGTAACTAATACTGGGTCCAGGAGTTGGCCATTAATGAACCCCAACCATAAATTAACCTCAAAAATTACTATTTTTACCTAGATCACGCATTTGAACACTTTTTTACAGGTATTTATATTTTTTAAAACAAATGCTTTACCTTGAATTGATACTGATGGCTATGCTTGTGAAACTCACTGGGATTCTCGTGAGCCCATGCGTTGTTGTTGTGGTAATTAAAAATTCTATCCGTCATAAATAAGACATACATAGTCCTGTAAAAATGTGTTCAAATGCGTGATCTAGGTAAAAATAATAATTTTTGAGGTTAATGTATGGTTGGTGTTGCTTAATGGCCGCCATCTGGACCCAGTATTAGTTACCTGAATTAATAAATTCAAAATAAATGTGTATTTTATTTATTTACTGTTTTAGGATTTTTTTTTATATTCGTGGAAGTAATTTTTTTTATTGTTTTAAGTAAATATTTATTTATTATTATGTAAACATTTATAAAAATAAATATTTCTCTTCAGCTTTTTGAATAAACTGAAGAAAAAAATATAATTTTATTTTCACAGATCCATGTTTTTTAAAAAACGTTTGTTCTTAAACCGTTCAAATACTTCAATAACACAGGGTTGTGATACATGAATGGAAAGCTGGTTAAATGAGAAAGTTTTTCTAAAAGCCGGAAATCACAGATCCTGCCCATTGAGGAGTAACGCTGGAAAGAAATATCAATAAAATGTCAGGAAATTTAGAATAGCTTTCTTTTGGTAAGATATACATACTTACATTCTTTCATTTTTACGTTTACTTTCAACTAGTCTTATAGTAAATTTACTCAGCTTTCGATAGGTTTCATCCCCTTTCTAGTAGTACCACCTAGGACGGAGCTACAACGATTATTCTTCTAAAAACCACGTTGGTCTCGAAAAAACAATAAAACGACGTTTTCTCCCTTATGGGCGAGAATTCGGGAAATCGTCATAGAATATTTTTTGTTCCCCTAAAAGTCCTTCATCACCCCTCACAATATGACTAGACATTTACGGGACACCCTGTATATATATATATATATATATATATATATATATATATATATATATGCATATATATATATATATATATATATATATATATATATATATATATATATAGATATATATATATATATATATAGATATATATAAATTTTAACGGGGGTCATTTTCGGTGTCTACTAGGTAGGATCGATAAAGATTTGAAGAAATTTTTCAAAAATTCCGTCATGAGTCCAACCTCAATAGCTACTTTCCTTCGGAGGAAAGTGCTAAAACCATCTGTTTATTAACCTATAATAGAAGAAAAGTACTTATACATTTACATTAATATTTATAGTACAATTCTGATTATTCATTATATTAAAACCTTTGTTTGGCATTGCCTTTTGGAATACAGATAACTTTTGATTAAAGGAATTATGTTGTATTGCACTTTAAACACACTACTTATTATAAGTAAACAAATATTAGAATGAATCACAGTATCTAAAAGTAACCTCCTTCAAACACATGTTTATTAGTAGCAGGTAAGGTTAGCGCACTAAGAAGATTTTTCGGGCCTAGGCCCGAAAAGTACTATTTTATGGACTCAAACCGAGTATTAAAAAGTCCGTCACGCAGGAGCTGCATAACTAAGCACTTTCCTCAGAATTTGGGTAGTGTAGACTGCTTTCCAGAACAATTTGCTTAAAATATCCTACATAAATAAAATAAAAACATGAATAGTTCTCTTTTAATTTTGTAATGAGTAACTGATAAATTATTAATTAGCTTCCAGAGTTATATTTACACATGGTACCTACTACACTACGTAATAAATACAAAATCCTCATATTATTGTATTTTGATCTAACGCAGGAACCGGATACAGTCCCTCTAGCGCTCCTTGCGGTGCCTTTGTGAACCTATGTCTGGCTGGCTTTTCTATTGAAATATATTACAAAGTAAACCCCCCTTTCTGATTGACCGATTCAGCTCATTTTTACAACACTTCTTTCTCATGAGTTACCCACGACGTATACCGCGTTTCGTTACAATACAGCAGAAATTACGACCAGTATGAGTATATTAGTAATTTAGGTCCGGAGTAAACCCCCCCTCCTAATGAACCGATTTAGTTTATTTTTACAACACATATTTACCTGTAGATTACCACTACGAATACCGAGTTTCGTCGAAATATACCAAAAATCACGGTTGGTAGTGGCGAATTGGTATTGTGGGTCTGGAGTAAACCCCCCCTCCTAATGAACCGATTTAGTTTATTTTTACAACACATATTTACCTGTAGATTACCACTATGAATACCGAGTTTCGTCGAAATATACCTAAAATCACGGCTGGTAGTGGCGAATTGGTATTGTCGGTCCGGAGTAACCCCCCCCCCCCTCCTTATGAACCGATTTGGTTTCTTTTTATAGCTCACTTTTCTCTCTATATTACCAGTACGAATACCAAGTTTCGTTGAAATATAACAAATATTACGGCTGAAATGGTCAAATTAGTGTTTTGGGTTCGGGGTAAACCCCCCCTTCCGGTGGACTGATTTTGGTGGTTAACGAACTCGTTCAATCGTTTGCTAATTGAATGCTATATACCAAGTTTCATGACGAAAAAACAAAAACTCTGACCACTATCGTGTTAACAGACACATATATATATATATATATATATATATATATATATATATATATATATATATAGATATATATATATAAATTTTAACGGGGGTCATTTTCGGTGTCTACTAGGTAGGATCGATAAAGATTTGAAGAAATTTTTCAAAAATTCCGTCATGAGTCCAACCTCAATAGCTACTTTCCTTCGGAGGAAAGTGCTAAAACACATGTTTTTTGATGCAGTATAATGAAAATGTATTTTTTATATGCCATATAAGTAAAGTAATTATTAGATTAATTTTTTTAATTTAGCAGAAATTATTATTGACTTGAAGTTCAGTCATTGAATATATTCTTGGGTCATGACTGTTTCAGTTCAATCTGTTTTACCTTGAACTTCAATAGCCTGCTAGTCAACTTTTTCCTTCGGGATTTCTCTAATTTAGTTTTTTCATTTACCCTTGAATATTTCACTTCTATTATTAGAATTTTAAAAAAACTGTCGATATTTATATAATTTTTTCTTCTATATTTATTTGCTTGGTGTTTTTATATCATTCCTTTCTCATTATAAAGTTATTTGTTTATAAATTATTATTCCAATAATTATGTGATCCAAATTATCAAATCCAATAATTTGAACGAATATACGATTGACACACTTTTATTACTTGACTAGTTTTGCGTACTACATACGTATTATGATGTACGAATAAACCTTCTGTTACAAGGCCCAAGCCTTTACGGGGAAATACAATTTTTAAACAATATATTTTGACATGAAAATGTCATGTGACAGGTGTTCTCCAAATTTTACGACTAGGTCGACACAAAAATGTAACGAAAGTGATGATGTGGGTCACGTCACCGGAAATAGATTTGAGCGGGAAATTAAATAAATAATTTGGCGGGAGTTGATTTTAGATTGCTTATATTACAGACGAATAAATAGTTTCTATTTACTTCCTAAATAACATTTTCATGATCAAAATGATTGCTCTTTAGAAGAAAATAGGGGGAAGGGGTGATTTATTTGGTAAAGCACAATTTCACTTCAATTGAATAATTTCCTTCTGGATTATCGAACTTTTATGAAATGTTAACACATATTCATAATTTCTTTTAATAACTTGTAAAATCATTGTAATTTATATAAAATTTAATTAAATACTGGGGGGCGAGGTTAGCTCAGTCTTAGAGCACTCGACTAATGAACTGGAGGACCAGGTCCAAATCGCGAGCGAGGTTAGCTCAGTGGTAGAGCACTCGACTAATGAACTGGAGGACCAGGTTCAAAACCCGAGCGAGGTTAGCTCAGTGGTAGAGCACTCGACTAATGAACTGGAGGACCAGGTTCAAAACCCGAGCGAGGTTAGCTCAGTGGTAGAGCACTCGACTAATGAACTGGAGGACCAGGTTCAAAACCCGAGCGAGGTTAGCTCAGTGGTAGAGCACTCGACTAATGAACTGGAGGACCAGGTTCAAAACCCGAGCGAGGTTAGCTCAGTGGTAGAGCACTCGACTAATGAACTGGAGGACCAGGTTCAAAACCCGAGCGAGGTTAGCTCAGTGGTAGAGCATTCGACTAATGAACTGGAGGACCAGGTTCAAAACCCGAGCGAGGTTAGCTCAGTGGTAGAGCACTCGACTAATGAACTGGAGGACCAGGTTCAAAACGCGAGCGCGCACTAAAGATGATTTCTTCTAGTGCTGCCGTTCGTGGGTTGGATTTGGGGCCCCAGATCGTCCCTAGGCTCACCCAGCCTTTAATTAATTTAGGGTACCTTGGGTGCTAATGACTCTAGCAGTCGAAGCAGCCAAGGGGAAAATCAGGCGGCCGGAGCTTACTATTCACCACACTATCTCCCTAGTGTGCCGTATGATCAAGAATCAGATACCTCTACAGTATCTGCCCCTCTGGGCCCTTGTGGCCTGTAACGGGACTGATTTTTTTTTTTTAAATTAAATACTGTGTTTTGTGTTTCTTGTATAATCTTCAAGGCATAATTAATTTTTTTCGTGTAGGAACTAATGCTCTAATTATTATTTAAAGAATGGTTGGCATTAAAAAATGTTTAACCACGAGAATAATTATTTTTTTCTTTTTCCCTTAACATCTGAATGAGTGGCAGTGTAACACCTTATGGGGTTATTATTATTTTTGGATTTATAATAAATGCAGAGAGGTTGTAACATTTTATCATACAATATTCGCTTTCGTTTCAAACAGAATATCCCCCAAAAGGCCCTTCAAATGGCTTTAAAGCATTTTTTTAAGGCATACAGGGATTAGAAACAAGTAGAGTCGTTTTAATGGATTGACTTTTGTTTTAATTTTGGCTTTTATTTTTTTACATTCAGTCTACACAAGAAAAATTATTTTTATTATGATTTATATCATTACCTTCCACCAACGAATCCTTATGATCTTCAGCCCAAAACTTGCAAATCTATCATGTTTCTTTTTTCACCGCGAATGACGGAAAAATTCGTAGTATTTTTAATAATGAACTTTTTCTTCTTATACTACACCTAATTTCAATCAGTGAGCATCTGAAGTTGCCAATGTATCAAACACTTATATTCTGACAATTCCGCCAGAATCCTTGTGGTTGGTTCCAATACAGTTAAGCACTGAACAGCGATGAGACGTCGCTCTCTTTCTTAGTTTTCTTCTGATTCAGCTTGAATGTAGTTAGTTTTCGATTCTGACAAAATATTCCAGTTTCCTCCATTTCCCACAATCACTTTTCCTGTCTATTTAGTGACGTTCACCTAACCAACATTTGATTTATTCATTCTGTCGGAATTTAATACTCATAGTAGGAGATCTTAATGCGAATCATAAAAAATGGGGTCCTAACGTAACCCGACTGAGTGTTCAATGAAGATTTTGAAAGGTTTACCGTAAAGATAAATCATTTATGCTTGTCCAGGGCATACGCCCGTTGCTTTTTGGCTGATCATCTGGGGGTCTTGACATGTGCCTTTGTGTTTAGGTGAGAGTCGAGTAGAGGTGTCGGGGGATGGTGCGTGGTTTGCTGGCCCTGTGCGCGAGTCTCTGCGTGGCGGCCTGCTTCAAGAAGGACCTCACTGTTGGCTATCTCACAGCTGTCAAGGGGGACCTCAAGGATCGCCAGGGGCTGGCAGTGTCCGGGGCAATCACAATGGCCATACAGCAGGTTAGTAACATATAGAATTCATTCATTTTTATATCATATTTATATTCAAAGGTATTTTTAAATCCTATCCAATTGCGAAAGCCTTGGCCTACAAAATACTTGTGAAACAATAACTGGAAATAAATGCATCTAACCTGAAGTATCAAGGGAAGGAATGATAGAGTCCGCTCGTAGGAAATGCGTTCTTAACCCCATTGTAATTAGGAAAGCTTAAAATAGAAACAGCTAAAATTTTATCTCAAAATTTCTTGAAAAACACAATTAAAATTGTAAAATGAAATCTCAGAGACCAGTAACACTTAAGGCGCCATAATAGAAAGCTGACCGTATGTCTCAGCTCTTATTAATCAAATTTACGCTTATAACGAATAAATTTAACAGTTTCACACGAGATAGAAGGTGGGTCTCATTGTTAATGGTCAGTTACTAGCTAGCATAAAATGTTCAACAACTCTCTGCAGAAAATAATAATGGTAAAATCGTGTTTGGTAAAATAATCAAATCGCTAATTGACATCTTTCTTACATTAACAGTGTAGAAAAGCGATGAAATTTACTGGATAGCAACTTCAATACAAGCACACTTAGGTGAGACTATGCCGAGACCCGCCAGTACTATGCCGACAGTACCGCCTTGTTTTTCCACTCCAAATAAACTAAGATAATTGAGTTTCATCACAAATATGTTCACAACCTGATCTCACCAAGTTTATGGTATATTTTGGAACCTTTAGAAACCTTCATATATACACGTGACTTCCTTTGGGGGAAAATCAATTTTTCTTGTAATAACTAGCAGGAGGTGCTCCTGGACCTTAAAATGAAATTATCAAAATTATAATGTACCTTAACATGACTTAATTTAAGATGCCTGATGATTTATTTATTCATTTAAATTTTAACGTCCTTTATAATTAACTCAGAATTTTAGGACGGGTTATCTATTGGTCAGCACCCTTTTTTAGCCAGGATAGGGCTGATGCCTTTTCTTTTTTTTTTCCAAAGAAAAGCCACAACCCCTGTAGGGAATTGAACCCACGACCCTTGGCACTGAGTGTTAAGTGCTCTCGCCTTAACACTCTCGGCCACCGGGCCTCCGAAGCCTGATGATGAACCTAAAAAAGTTCGAAACGTCACCATTATAACTTAATTGATTAAACAATTTTAGGGAGCAACTTCTGCTAGTTGTTTCAAGAATCCATTGATCCTTCACTACCCTCACCTTTAACTTACTTATCATGTTTTCAGTGATAAAATAAGTGGTATAAAATATTGTTTTACTTTTCACTAAAAACTGTGGGATTTCTACCTGGTGAGAAAACGTTCGTCAACAAAAAAGTGTTTTGGTTTAAAGGTGTTTTGTAATAAAATGGAAAAGCAATATTAGGCCAGACGCGCTTGAACACCTTTGGTTTGTTTTGTTCCTCCCGGCACCACTCTACGGGGTAGCGGCATATTAAGTTAGTTGTGTTCTTGTCTTATAAGGCTCTAGAGTTAGTACTTATAGGATAAATTTTATAAACCACTGTTTATTACAGAGGACGTTATAAGCCATCAGACAGTAACATACAAACTTTTATGACAGTAGTAGTTCCTTCGCCCGTTTAACAACTTCTTTAACCACCCCTCTCTATTATATCGGACCCTTTGCTTCCTCCTCTTAACAGCCCCCACATTCTTATGTAACCCTACAGTACAATCTACTACATGCTGTCTGTTAGACATTACCCAAAACTGTTACAATGAATATAAATAACATTTGAGGGGTCCAGAAGTCAAGGGGTCTAAGTGACATTTCTGAAAAAAAAAAGGAAGTTATATACAGAAATGGGTTGTGAACGCCGTAATCTTGTGGGTGGTAAAGATATCCAAGTGATTTTCTTGACAGTTGCTGCCACCTAGCTTGTGTTTTCTTGAGTATTGTCATTTTTGTAATATTAAGTCCAGAAAGGGGTCTCCCGTGGTCTAATGGCTAGCGCCTTGGATTCATAAGCGGGAGATGGTGGGTTCGATTCCCAACCTCCGGCAGGAATTTTATCATCCCACGGCTCGCTGGTAAAATTCCTCGCTACACCCTGGATGTTGGCGCTAATGACCTAGATGTAGATGCGCCGTATAAAAAAAAAAAAAAAAAAAAAAAAAATTAAGTCCAGAAAGAAATTAAGGGGTCTATGTGCGGATTCTCCAATTCTTTTGCATATTAATCATAAATCGGATGATGTACCTATTATGTAACATCGATAATAAACCGCTAAGGTCCTGAGGATTCGTCTAGTATGATCGGGACTGTAAAAAAATAGTTTTTTCTATTACCACATATGTTCAACTTCGACTCCATTTTCCTCAAAACATTGAGTTTGTTACTTAGACCCCTTGAAAAAATCTATAATTTGGAGGTCATACTCTTTGACAGCCTTATTCAGCAGCGAATGACTCTTTGATATCTTTGGTCTTCCTCGTCCACTATTCATTCAGTGCTGAATAAGGGTGTCAAAGAGTATGCCGACAAAATTGTAGATTTTTCCGAAACTCTGACTGTTTTTCGTGGCCGAAACCCAACAATTTTTTTTATTGGTCTCTATGAATAATAGAAGCGTCCACAAGTGAAAATAGAACATCACAACAACTGGGAACCCCGATTCAGCGCCCCTGCTCAGCGGTAGAAGTAACAAGCAATGCCCATTTGGCGGAAATTCAATTCGAATATGATACAGAGTGAACCCCAACTTCTAATCAACCGATTTGGTTGATTTTTAAAACACATCTTTCTCTTTAGATACCCACGACATACAACAAAAATTACGACCGTTATGAGCAATTATCATTATTACCGGTATGAGTGATTAGTAATTTGGATCCGGAGTTATTGTCGAGGTTATCCTTAATCTTGCCCTCCTCTAGATTATTCTCAAAACTAAAGGCTTTTCTTCTTGAATCGCCTTTTCCGAAATGAACCTAAACTAAGAAAGATAGAGAGTGCTTCTGTTGAGTGAAACAAGACAAGTGGATGTATGCTAATGTAGGAATAGATTGCTAAGCTAACCTGTTTACTAACAACTCCTAAACATAGGCACTTAGACCGTGGGTATTTTCGATCTGGGTCTTATCTTCTTGCGAGGAGTCAGCGGTTATATGGCAGAAACGAAAATAACCCTAGAAAAATATGAGGTAGAATGAATTCGATCTTACAGAGACATGGGCGTATATAGAAAATAATTTCGGGAGGGGCTGGGAAAGTTTGGGGGGGGGCTGCGACCAATTCCGGGGTATGGAATACAGTAGAACTTGGATAATTCGAACCTCTAGGGACCGATAAAAAAGTTCGAATTATCCAAAATTCGAATTACAAAAGTTTTTGAAAATAAAGGGGTAAAAAATCGAATTTCATATTTTCTCCCATTTCATTTATACAATAACGGGTCTTTTTGCGAAGACCACATCCAGTTACTTTTGAAGTAGCAGTAGTGATTTATAACAGTTACTCGTACTCGCTGATAAGCTTACTGATTAGCTTATAGGTTCTTTGCTGGTTATCTACTTCTTGACTCGTTATCTACGGTTATAATTCATATTAGATAATGGCAAGCAGTATTTATTAATAATACCGTTAATATGATCAAAATCAATTCTCTCAACTATGAAATAAGTTATTAAGCTTTAAAGTTGACTGTTTTGCAGGTTATGAAGGATAACAAACAACGTTATTTGTAAACAAACATATTTTATTCCTTTTCTCTCTCTCTTTTTTGGATATTTTATATTTATTAGGCATTACATGCTATGCGTTTCCGCTCGCTACGCTACGCTCCGCTCACTCAAGAAAATATCAAAACCCTAGTCAATCCAACTCCCAATTAATAGAATTATATTAATTGTAGGGACTCTAGTCTATCCAACTCGCTAAAATTAATAGGATTCCATTAATTTTTCCCAGTAAGAAACCAATCCCTTTTACTTTGTCAGGAACATCGCGAACTAATTGTAAAAGACTCATTTTTCTCACAAACATAAGCAGAGCTTTTTCATAAACAAAAGCTAATTCACTGTTGAAGGTTACTTTACTCCCAGCAAGAACGAATGCAATTGGTCATCCAATCCTCCAATAGGAAGGCAAAGGAGTTATGCGCATGCGCTAAATCACTGATACAATCACTACTGCTACTTCAAAAGTAACTGGATGTGGTCTTCGCAAAAAGACCCACAATAACAAATATTTCATAAATTGATGATTACGTACATATGTAATAAATAATTTATAAAAAAAGTAAAAATAAAAGTCTATTGTTTTGAAAAAAATCATTTTCATGGGCAAGAATTTTTTCATTATTTTTCAGGTAAGTTGATAAAGTGTTAGGAGGAATTCTAAAGTCCTTGGCAATTTCAGATTTTTTCTTTATTCCATTTTCAACTTCTTTAATTGCAGCTATTTTCTCTGGCAACGTTAAAGTTTTATAACTGGAAGGCTTCGACATCTTAAATCAAGAAGTCACTGAACTGCGCTGTACACCGGAAATTCAAGGCACAAACAATGCAACAGATCTAGACGCTGACTCACTTATAACTGAATAAGAAATGAAAATGGGAGGGATGGTGGAAGGGAATTCTAGGATAAAACAGGATGGTGTATGTAACTACAACCCCTGGAAGGGAGGAAGCGCGACCCAACACTTTGCAGAACTCCTAGACTCCAGGAACTAGACTATGGGTTATTCCATGTCAAATCAACACACTTTTTTTTACCTCTCATAGATGGAACCGCCGCGCTTCTTGTCCCGGAACTCCTACATCCGTATCTTACTATCCTTCTTACTCGAGGGGACAATATTTAAAAAAATCATTAAGATCGAACATCTCCCATTGGAGGTAAAGACTCGTAAAAAAATTCAAATTATCCAAAATTTTATTCGAATTAACCACGATTTTTTTACATTGTTTATGCCCTAAATTCTAGGGTCCGAGAGAAATATTCGAATTATCGAAGTTCGAATTATCCATGTTCCACTGTACTAAAAATTTAGAGCTTGGAATAGTTTTAGGCAACTAATACGCTATTAGACGTAAAATAAAATATTTTTTATGAACTAAGTGATCTTATTTAATTTATTTTTAATGGTTTTACGACAAGTTTTTACCATCAAATCAAAATTTCGGGGGGCTACAGCCCCTCCCCCCCTTATATACGCCCATGGACAGAGGCAAGATCTTCTATTTAATAATTTCTTGCACTGATAAAATAAATACAAGTCATGGCATTTTTTTTATAAAATGTTTTTTTGACCGTCAATACTCCTTTAGCATGGTTCCTCCGCAAAACCGACATAAGATGACGCAGTTCCTGCGATTCGGACCTTTCTACTTCAGCTATATATTCCAAACTTTAATAAAAATAAAGCTTCTCATTTTTTATTTTAGCATAAATATGCTTTAGCGGTGAGTAAACTGGAAAAAAACGTTACAAAAAATGTGTCTGCCGGCGTTCGCGCATGCGCAGTGGCCATGCACGAAAAAGAAAACAGTATGTATAAAAAAAAGTGTCCGCTGGCGTTCGCACATGCGCAGTGGACATGTACGAAAAAGATGACTGTATGTTATAGAGTACATTACATAGGTTTGTCGGGTGGACCTAAAGCATATTTATGTTCCTGAATTTGAGCAGAAGGCTCTAAACGAATTTTTTAAATATTCTTTTATTTTTTGTAATTTTACTTTTTCTCTGTTTTTATTTAAATTTATTTTTATTACTACTTTTTCCAAAATTATATTTATTTTCTTAATGATTATAATAATTTATTTATTATTATTTGATTTTGTTTAAAAGCTGATCTTTCCTTAGACTTTCCAATTTGCAAATTGCCTTCATTCTTCATTCCAGCAATAAAATAATAATTTAATATTAAAAAATATTGAGATATTGGGTCTAAATTAAGAATTTTCCGCAGGTGAATGGCAACCCGTCCCTCCTCCCCAACGTAAGGCTCGTCTTGAAGTGGAACGACACCCGAGGAGAGACTGTCCAGACTACTCGTGCTGTCACCGACATGTTATGCAGCGGTGTGTATGCATTCTTCGGACCAGAAGGATCCTGCCATGTCGAGTCCATCATCGCTCAGGCGAGGAACATACCGATGATCAGCTATGTGCGTATAGAATACATATATTATTTCAAGCATCATTATTTATGTTCTTAGTTTCTATTTTGACGTGTGGAATCAACTAATAAATTTTCAAAAAAGAAGAATTGCTTGTATGTCAAATTATTTATTTAATTCATTAAATCGCTGTATACTAATAACGTAGATTGTCTCAAAGAAAGTACTTAGATATCACAGAGTATAGTTCTAAATCTATTTAGGGACTTATTTGCTAATAAAGAAAATAATCAATTGTACTAAAATATATTAGTTTAATTTTGGTTTTACTACAATTAGGAACGTACACAAACTTAAAGAATTTCTTCTATTTCTTTTTCAGAAATGTTCAGATTACCGAGCCTCATCAGTTCCTACTTTTGCTAGAACGGAACCTCCCAATACTCAGGTACAATATAGACATAAGGCATTTTCATTTTGTTCAGGTATATCTTTGAGTACATCAGATAAAGAAAATAAACATCTCGTAGATTTGGAAACTTAAATTATTACTGTTGGTCTAAAAATAGTACATTTCTTACCATATTCGGAGTTCATGATATACAATGAGTATAAAAATCAAACAGGACTGTTATACAAATACTATTTTTATATTATTTAAGAGTTATTTTTGTAAAAAAAAACAAAAAAACTTCTGGTCTGCACTAAAATAATTTTATTTCCTTCTTACAAAGCTTATAGGGTCACAGCTCCATCATCCGTGCTTCAGACTCTGTGATTGTCTGTGAGTCAACCTTCTCCAGTGACGCAAACGTACACATACACACACAACTCACATAGGTAGAAGAAGCGAAGTTAGCTTAGGGGTAGAGTACTCGACTAATGTTTTCGAGGACTTGAGTTCAAAACTCGAGCATGCACTAAAGATTTTATCTTTTAGTGCTTTTGTTTGAGTGTTCGATTCCCAGGCTGTCTCTAGGCCCAACCAGCATATAATTATTTTAATGGGTACCTGCAAAGGGGAAAATCAGAACTGACCACACTATCTCCCTATTGAACCATATGGTCAAGAATTAGATACCTCTACAGTATTAGGGCCCCTCTGGGCCCTTGAGGCCTGTAACGAGACTGGAATTTTTTTAATATAGATAGATACGAGGTGGGACCCCCCAAAAAACAGGAATTTTGTTATAAATCCCTTATTTTTCAATATTTGTACACCAAATTTTGAACGCCTTCAAAGTAATTTCCTGTGTGCTCAATGAACTTCTCTAATCGCTTCTTCCATTATTCGAAAAAGTTTTGATATTAAACCATCTTTAGTTTTTTAACATTGTCGCCAGTTTTTGGAGTGGAAGGGCATGCCGATTGAAATTTCTTTTAAAACATTGAAATCTCTCGTTGATAAGAGTTTTACATAAAGCCATATCCTCACATGCTGTATTGAGCATTACGAGAGTTTCTGCAGGCGTTATCTCCAAGAAAATACAAAATTTTACAGCCTCACATTGTTTTAATCTGTCAGCTATTTTATGGTTTCGCCAAAATTAAAGAAGTCTTTTTATAAAAAGATTCTAATTCTACTATTATGCATATATTTATTTACACTTATATGAATACACACAAACACTCTTTGTTTACTGTTACATTACTTTTGTCCTTAGCCTACAATTTTATCCCAACTGGGCCATTTAAAAACTCACATACGAAAGATTGGACTTCCCTCCTCAAGCATGTCACTCTAATTTCTAAACTTACTACATGCTTCTAAGAAGGGTTTATTTATTAATGTCAAGAGAATTTTTATAAAAATAATTCTTGCCTGTAGAAATTAAAATAAAATTATATTGAAAAATACATATAGGAATATATTTTTTTAAAGTTTTAAATAACTATTTGAAAATTATATTTATAGATAAAATTCTGATTTAACCATTAAAAGAGATTTTTTTGCAAAAGTGTGATAACAGTTTCGGTCCCTGATTGTAACTACTCATAGAAGCAACTAATGAGGGGGCGAGGTTAGCTCAGTGGTAGAGCACTCGACTAATGATCTGGAGGACCCAGGTTCAAAACCCGAGCGTGCACGTAAGATTTTTTCTTCTAGTGTCATTGTTCAAGGGTTGGATTTGGGGTCCCAGATTGTCCCTAGGCTCACCCAGTCTTTAATTAATTAATGGGTACCTGCAAAGGGAAAAATCAGGGGGCCGGATCATATTACTGACCACACTATCTCCCTAGTGTGTCGTATGGTCGAGAATCAGATACCTCTACAGTATCTGCTCCTCTGGGTCCTTAGTAGCCTGTTAAGAGACTGATTTAAGATTTTAAGAAGCTTTTTTAAGTCTAATAGACCAGGGGTGGCCAAGCTCCTTGATAGTCCGAGCCATTTTTCAAAATTTTAAATTTTTTGTGAGCCGCAAATAAATATGTATTTAAATGGTATTAAAAAATTTTCATTAACAGAAATTATATTTATTGATTACATATAAATAAAAGTACAAAATATGTGTATTGAATTTAAATATTAAAAATAAAACACATTTATTTTATTTCTCTTGATAATAACAAGAGTGGTTACAAATTCTTTCGTCCAGAGCACAATGTCAACTGACCATTGCAATAAGAGTTTATAAATTCAAAATTGGTCTCGAGTCTACGATTAAGCCACTGTTTTTGTTCGTTCGCTTAGTTTTTGATGAGTCATATCATTCTTAACTTGGACGGAAATTAAATTTTTTACAATGTTACACTTAGTCTTTCATATTTGTTGTTGGTAATTTAAAAGATATTTTGAAACACATTTGGAACTATAATAATTTTTTTAAAATGTAATAGCACAAAAATGAAAATGGAACTCGGGTACATTTATCGAGAGCCACCAATAATCCTTCAAAGAGCCACAGGTTGGCCCCCTCTGTAATTTACAATAAACTTCAAACAATAAAAAACGCAGTCAAGGAATGGTGATCAAGTTGCCGAGAAAACAACCCTGAAGAAGTAGTTCTCGCTCTACTAAATTTTACTCGATTTATACATAATTTGTGCTATTGTTACTCACTTTTTGTACAAATGTGATTCTTATTCCAGGTAACCAAGTCAGTGATCTCTCTTTTGGAGTATTATAATTGGCGTAAGTTTTCAATAATCTATGAGGATTCCTGGAAAACAGTAGGTAAGAGCCTAGAAAATGAGGCGGCGAAGAAAGGCCTCAAAGTGAACCATAAAATCTGGACGATGGACAGACACAAGTGCTGCGAGAACAACGAGAAATGCTGCCATACGACTTTCTGGTACGAAGTCATTCAGGGAACAAAGAACGGAACGAGAAGTAAGTTTACACACCTGCTTAGCTTTATGGACTAAAGAATTCCTTTATTTATGGCTGCACTTGGCAGCCTTCTTCAGCACTAAAAAATGCCTGTATGTATATCATACATTCAACCATGGTCACCTAAATGTCTTTTTGGTCTTCCTCCCTCCCCCCCTAGGCATTTTTAGTGCTGAAGAAGGCTGCCAGAGTGCAGCCAAAACATCTCCTAGCCGTCTCCCCATCCCTTGACTTCGTTTCACTGCTACGGCTAACTATCTCCATCTCCAATAATATTTTTGGTTTTGTTTTATTATAAGTTTGTTGGTTCTGTTTCATTTATTGGCCTAGGATCAATAGAATTCTGATTCGCAGGAACTGCATTATCTTTCGCATGTCCAAAGAACCATTTTTGTAGAACATTTTTTGTAAGCTTTTGAATAATTTTGTTCCCCTTAGCATGATTTTCCATCCGTTTTTAAGAAAATACATGAAAATCTAAAAGCTGCTCATGTCTGCTAATAATTTTTTTTGTGTGTGTGTGTAATACTTCCTCAACTACTAAAGTAACCAACCTAAATATATCTTAGTTTTTTGTTTTTTTTAAGTCTACGTGTTCTTTGGAACTCCAGTTTCACTGATTGACATGATGACAACGATGCAAGCACTCCAGCTGTTTGAAAATGGTCACTACATGGTGATATATGTCGACACTATGCCATATTCATCACGTGAACCGATGAAATATCTTTGGAGTAAGTATTTCATAATTATTTTAATATAAGTTAATATATGTATACACTCTTTTCATTTGTACCGTACGTATCATGCTCAAATTTCACAACCGCGTAAGTAAATTTTCCCAACTTTTCATTCCCATCATGTCCAGGAGAGAATAAGGATTCTAAAGATACCAATAACTCAATTTCACTAAAAATCGGCTTACCCGATTGTGAAATTTGATTGACGATATACAGTAACATAGTAAGAAAATATACATGTAGTGACTCAACAATTATTAACTGGACACAGAGCGGTAAACACATACTTACACAAGCTAAATATAATTAACAGCTCGGTTTGGCCTTGCGAGAACAGGACACCACCTTATATACAAATGTAATTTACTTTTAAAAGAAAGAAAAACAATTTAAAAGAATGTAAAAAAATTGGCCCAGTACAGAAAAAGAGCTGTTTTTAATCATTATTTATTTATTATAAGTTTCAGAGCTTTTTGTAATAGAGCATGCCTAACTTTAAAGACAATTCAGGACCTTGGAAGAGTAAGGGTGAATCAGAAAAAAAACACCTTTTTTTTATTTTATTTTTTGATTCAGAAAGATGTAGGTAACACGAAGCTTCGCCGTATTTCTCTGGTTCGCATTTAGTTCTCTCAAAGTTTCAGGTTAAAGTGAATAGAAGCATCATCATGAAAAATTCAATGTCCTATTTCAAAGGCGAATCCCGGGTCTGAAACGTCCCTCCTAGCATTTTGTTACCCATAAATCGCTCGTAAAAATTATAATTAAAACATTGAATTTCAATTGCATACTTGTTCAATTAGATTTATGAATCAGCATTTCCATAGAGTAAACATTAGCCCTTCCTATCCTGAAGCACTTCAAGAACTTTGACTTCAATTTCCCAACTTCCAGAATTCGCCCTTTCTCTTCCAACCTCCTGAATTGATACTCCCAAAAAACAGTTGAAATTTAAAAAAAAAAGAAAGTAAGAATGAAATTTGAAATAACAAAAAAAAATAAATTATATTTTTTAAATTTATTTATTATATTTTTAGTGTAATGTGATATACATAATGTGTGTTTTAGTGTATATATAAAAAAATATATATATGATAAAATTGTATAAAATATGTACATTGTGCATGGAAACATAAAATAAATGGACTTTAATATTTATCATTAACATTACTGATCGATTCTGCTAAAATAAGATGATTCATAAATAAGTTGGGAGGCCTGGTGCCGTGACTCCGTGCCAAAGGTCAAGGTTTTGATTCCCACAAGGGGTGGTGGCTTTTCTTTGGAAAAAAGAAGAGGCATACATCCTACCCTGACTATAAAAGGGTAGTGACCTATATATAACCCGTCCTAAAATTCAGTTAATAATAATGGACATTAAAATTTAACCCCTTGGCTGTGGATGACACCACATGTGCATCATCACAAACTCACTCTCTGTGGCGGCATTACGCTGCATGTGCGCCATAGGAGCTACCTGCCAAGCTGGGAGAAAAAGTTAAAACGTTTTGGGGATCGGCTACAAACCTCCAGGCTGGCTTATTCGTTCCTCCGTCGTCTCAGGGAGTGTTTCAAGTGTCTTATTCTGGAATCATTCCGGGCTCAGACCTTTCTGTGAATTTTTGTAGGAGTATCTTCACCACATGTGTGTCACGGTAAAAAACATGTTTCTGAGGAAATTATCCAGAATTTCGAATGGTAAGTTATTTATCACATTAACAAAATTAATGAAATCGTAAAATGAAAAAAAAAGTTACCTTTTTTTGGATGGTTTAGGGTTTACCGCTCCCGTCGTGAAAGTGTTAAATAATAAATAATATGTAAGTTGAAGGTGAGGGTGGGGAAGGATCAATGGATTCTTGTAGAAAATAGCAGAAGTTGCTCCCCAAAATTGTTTAATCAATTAAGTTATAATTGTGATGTTTCAAACCTGTTAAGGTTCATCTTCAGGCATCTGCAATGTAAAATAAAAGCAAGAATAAGGAGAATATTAGTCCGATTTCACTATACTTATACAAATACAATATATAAGGAATATAATACTAATTATTAGTATAAACCATGAGAAGAGGCTAAAATATGAGAAAAGAAAGACGGTAAGGAATATGGGGAGCTCTCGACTGCTGGAGCAGTCAACGGTAGAGAAACGGTTAAGAAGCAACTTGAAGGGTGTGGAATATGTAGCTTATTTAAATAATTGAATTTACCTAGTTAATTCTATTTTTATTGACCTTTTGCCCATCATATATATGCATATAAAAATGATTTACTGCAAATTCTTATAATAATTTATAATATAAGTTTATTTTTTTTAGAAACTGCCATGAACAACGAAGTGGGTAGCTGCGATGAGCAAGTTAGAATAGGCCTGGACAAGCGAGCGAGGTCACTTCTTGTTGTGGTCTCTTCGCCGCCTGGCAACGGCTACGAGGGCTTCACCGAACAAGTCCGATCTTTCAACATCAAGGAGCCATTTTACTTCCCGAATCCACCATTGTTCGTCAATGTCTCGTACGTGAAAGTAAGACAAATTTCCCTCAATGTTGATGCATTCCTTTAACATCCCCCCCCCATCCTCCTATTACATTACTAATCTCAGAATAATTTGAAAAAAATCCATTAACTTTTATGAGTAAGTGTACATTCCTTAAATGTCTCATTTGAAAGTGCTCTTTACCTTTTACTGTAAATTGTAATATATTTTAGACTAAAATTGATTTAGAATATGAAGAATAACAAAAACAAAAACAAAAACATATGGACCAAATATTCTAAGAAATGAAAATAAACAAGGTATACATTAAAAATAATTTTGAATAAAAATTTAATCTGATTTTTTATACAATTATCTTAACCCTTTAACGGTCACATTTTGCTAGCTATGTTGGAATTTTTTTAATTTATATTTGGGAGTGGGGGGGGGCATCCATTTACTAAATATGAACCCAGGATGTTAAAAAAAAAATTGTATCCATAAATACGGGGTAGACCGCTAGAGCGGCCCTTGCCCATTCCAGGCATCGGGAATCCCCGATATGCAATGCCCGCGATACGTCGTAAAGCCGATTCCAAGTCGCAAAGATCCCGAAAATGAAAATGGTTCACTCGATGGCGTTACCCTAAGATTGGCAGGCTTTAAAAAAAAGACAAAAAAAATTATAATAATAGTATAATGTTAGCCCACAATATCATTTAAGACAGAATTGAGAAAAACATTTCATTAGGAATGCCAAAAAAATCGAATCAATGAATAACATGTAGGTAAGCGATATACTCATTTCAATTAAAATCAATTAATTCCTAATATAGAATGTATAAAAGAATTATTACATACTTTGAAACGATTTCCGGATAAGATGAGTGATCCAGAGAGCCAATAATGCGCGACCAACACTGACACAAGACGAGTGCGGGAATGGGCAAGGACCGCTTTATCGGTCAACTTCGTCATACCTCGGCTCCTCGGGCCCAAGACCTCCAAATACTATTTTTTGGCATACCCCGGCATCTAGCAGGAAGCATTGGAACCAATTCCGCCTCACTCGCGTCATTTTTTAATTTCAGCGAGCAGTGTCTACTCAAGCGGCCCTTGCCCGTTAAAGGGTTAAGCACTATCAACTTTGAAAAACTGAAAGAAAGTAGACTGGAACCAGGAATAAGAGTGAAGTGGAAAAAAAAAAACAAAAAACAAATTAGATAGCGTTGCTAAGTGTTTAATTTTTCCTCCTTTTTGAACTCAATCAAGGTGATTCCTCAAAAATTTCATTTTTTTAATAATTTAGTTCTTTCGTTAACATGTCTTTAAGTTAATCCAATTGTACTATTTTTCTCTTTATTTGTTGTATATTCTAATTTGTAATTGTAGAATTTATATAAGTGATTATAATCGTAATCATAATTATGATTATACCCAACTCTCCATAAAAAAACATCTAAACGGAATTAATATTTTTATTTATCATTGATATGAATTCACCGAATATAATACCTTATGTATTTATTCTAAGATGATGTATTTTTTATTTACAGTTTGTATCAATATATGCTGCTTATTTATACGACTCAGTAATTTTATACGCTGAAGCCCTAGACCAACTCTTGAATGAGGAACAACAAAGGACAAACTTTCTCAACGAGACGATTATTGAACAAGTTGCTAGTAATGGAACAAAAATCATTGAAACAATTATCAGCAGGGGAAGCTATAAAAGTAAGATCTGCATTTGGGTTTGTCTCCTCGAGTCTGTCTTGAAGAATTATGCATTGTATGTTTTGAGTTAAAAAGTATGCTACTTCTGCAGGTATTACAGGAGCCACGATAAAATTGGATAAAAATGGCGATTCTGAGGGAAATTTTTCAGTTCTTGCTTTCGAGAAGAACGAAGAAAATCTTGACAATTCTACTTTATGTGGTTTTGATTTAATTTCTGTAGGCCAGTTCCAGCAGCAAGCGGGCGATAATAACCCAGTATGTGTTACTTTACTACTTTTTTATTTCTAACATTTTCATCATTATATTATTAGTTTTATTTTACAGTAAAACCTCTTTTACCTGGATACTTACGAGCAGCACAATCTCTGCTTTAACATAAGAAGTTCATTTGTCAATGTTTCGGCTTGACTCTCAAAAAACACCATCAATTCCTGAATGTCTGCTACTGCTTCTGAGTGATTCATAACCACCATAACTGTCCTTAGAAATCATTTTGAAACAAAAGTCTTCAAAGCGTTTTCTGTCCTTTTTACAATCAGATACGGTCGATGTTCCTACTCCAAACTCTGCAGCAATGATCTTTAACGATTCTCCCTTATCAATTCTTGTCAATGCTTCCATCCTTTTTTCCATAGTCACAACATTGTTTTTAGGTCTCGCCTAAATTGTGGTCAACGAGCAAAACAAACAGCAAAACGATACTGTACCTCGACCGTAATGCTAGGAAAACTCGCGTAATTTACCTACTGAGAATAGCAAAACAAGTCTTCATTAACTTTGCAGAACAACATAATTTCGTTTCCAAAACTGGTCCGGGTTAACGATGTTTTACGGTATATTTTGTTGTTATATTGATTAGCATATTTTGTTTGTATATTTAACTTTTTCTTATGCCTAATGGTTGAGTAGTATGTTGTGTGGAAGTCAACCCAATTTAGTTGGGTAATTTAACTTTCCTTTTTTTAAATGAAGTTTTTTTCTCTCTTTAGGAATACCAGAGTTTGAAGGTTAAATTTCAAGGCTGCAATAAGAGTACCATTCCTTCAAAATATAAAATACGTCCACCTTTGTGCTTTCCGAGTCAAATCTTTATTATGCCCTGATTAAAAAAGCCCATCAAGATTGTTGTTTTTACCTCTACTTGCACCATGAACTAATGCCAAATTTATTTTCAATAATATACTTTCTATTTTATAGCCTGTTCAGTTTGATAGAATATTTCAAATTCTGCATGCGCAAAATTCTGCGGGAATTATTCTCAACGGGTTTGCCATTTGCGTTACTATTTCAATGAACAACACGCTACGTGAAACTGAATAAAAACTGATTCTGCCTCGTTTAGAACTAAGGAAGGCTTTGAGAGGTCAGGCAAGGGAGATAGTGTTTAAGGCTTATCAATACTTAGCCAAAGCCAAGGCTAAAGAGAATTTAGACTATAACGTTTCCTGTTCAAAAAGATGGTTAGATGGAGGGAAAGGGTGTGGCCTATATTCCGGTAAAAAATTAGCGGTAAAAATTCTCTCAGTCATAATCTTGCCACTATAAAATTTAAAACGTTATCAGCCTTAGGTTTGACTAAGTATTGATAAATATTAAACACTTATCTAACCTCTCAAAGCATTCCCTAGTCTTAAACAAGACATAATCAGTTTTTATAGCGATTCATGTTAAATGTTTGAGCATTAAAATGTGTTGCAAATGGTAGAACAGAAGGGAGAGGTACAGGGATAAATTCCCGCCGTTTGTGTAGTCTTTCTAGGTACTCTTGTACTGATTTTCAAAAAGCCTGTGAATATATTATGATCAGTATCAAATCGATTTTAATACTAAGCTATTTAATTATATGCAGGCTGAAAGATTTTTTTTTTTATATATAATTTAAATAAAAGGATGTTCACACAGCTCATATTTTCAGGATTTCAAATCATTTATCCACATAAACTGGGTCGGTGGTGACAAACCTGAGGACGAGCCTTCGTGTGGGTTCAACAACGAACATTGTGCGAAAGACGGCTCTGAGAAAGGGTCCATTATTGTCGCAATTGTACTGGCGATTGTGTTGTTTTGCGCGGCCGTCAGTACAATTAGCATCTACAGGAAGTGGAAGATCGAACAAGAGATTGAAGGCTTGCTTTGGAAAATCGAGCTCAACGAACTACACGGCTACCAGGATAATATTGTATCGTCTCCAAGTAAGGTAAGCATTTGTCTCTCCTAAGAGCATTGTTTCTCAGAGCTCTTCCTTTTTTTTTGAGCTTGTGTTCAATATTTGAGTTTGTGGTGCTAATGTCCTCAGCAGTTGATGCAACAAAACAAAACAAAAAATTTATATATTTTGGTTTGTGTTCTTTATAATAAGGTCACAGTAGAACTTAACATGACTTAATTTAAGGTACCTTATATATTGTACTAGCTGTTCCCCGGCGTTCCATGCTATACCTACTTTCTGCCTATGACTCTCCTCATATCAAGATCTACATTTATACCTAGTTACGTCAAAATCGGTCTAACGGTGTGAATTTGTATATATCTGTCAAGTATTTCATAATGCAGCTGGCAGAGGCCAGCACCACAGCAATTCATAAAACAGCCGACAAAGGCCAGCACCACAGCCTGCTAGTAGATAGCTCTTATCAAAGAAAGGCCAGCACCCCTTAGTTAGACAGTGACTGTTGATATAAAATTGAAATAAACTGCATTACATGATTATATAATGGTGTAAAGTCATCAATGAGTTCGAGTTATTCTAATTATCATGAACATCAACAAATAAATTTAAGACATTATTCAAAATGGCCGTCAGAATCTGAATGGTTCAGTGTAGCCAATTTTTTTTTTTTTTTTTTTTCAACAAAACTTTTGACCTTTTGAAATTTGACTATTTTGACCTAGCCTAGGAGATTTCCCGTATGAAAACCTACCTGTGTGCCAAGTTTGGTTAAAATCGAGCAAACGGTGTAGATTTGTATAAGGAACAAACAGACAGACACATGATTTATATATTTATATATATATATATATATATATATATATATATATATATATATAATTTATCAATCAATTGTTTTATTCTACAATATACTTTCAGATCAGCCTGGTGAGCGCTACATCGTTTGAGTCTAGGTGCGGCCCCCAGGTTTTTGCGACGACAAGCACATTCCGAGGGCTAGTAGTGAGAGTGAAGGAAATCAAGTTCTCCCGAAAGAAGGATATCTCTCGGGACATCATGAAGGAAATGCGACTTCTCAGGGACTTCCGGCACGACAACATAAACTCATTCATTGGCGCAGTCGTAGAGCCCATGAGGATCCTAGTAGTCACGGACTACTGCTCCAAAGGCAGTCTCTATGTAAGTATTCTTTTCGTCCACTCAAGCATATTTTTTTCCTAATTTCTATTATTTTGTACTCCAGGAAAACATGGTTCTTGTTTGTCACTAAGATAATAATGAGTGAGAGCTGCCCAGAGCCCGATCTTCATGAAACTTCGTATACTTATTCATTTTGACCTAATTAAGAAGAAAAAATTAAAAATCACTCGCGGTCAGGCCTAGAACAGTATTTATTAAGCACTAAAGTTGAGTGTTATGCAGGTTAAAAGCTGGTATAAACGACGTATTTGTAAACACGCGCATGCGCGGTAATGTCAAATTAGGAGAGCCAGAATTGACCTAACTCCGATTTTCCTAAAACTTCGTATACTTATTCAATTCAACCCAATTATGAATAAAAACGTGAAAAAAATATCACAAACGACTAATTGTTTTCCCCATTGTTATGATACAGCTCGTAATGTTATGATAAAACTCGTTTATAGCCTGTATATCAGTCAACTTTAGTGCTTAATAATTACTGTTCTAGGCCTGACCGCAAGTTACTTTTAATTTTATCTTTTTAATTAGGTCAAAATGAGTAAGTATACAAAGTTTCATGTAGATTGGGCTCTGGGCAGCTCTCACTCATTATTACCGTCACTAAAGGTGGTGTTTACTTTACATTAGGGACAAATTAAATCTATAAATTAACAATCTACCTCTTACTATCAATCAACCTACAACCAACCATGCCTTCAAAATTTTACACTACTTTGTCTTTTAGAAGCATATATAAAACACTTATAACCCCTTATTCTACTCATATTAAACTTACCAAAAACAATGTTTAACATCTTTTTAACTTCAACACTTTATATACCATTTTATAGCAAAAAAATAATGCAAATTATGTGATCCATTTTTAGACGCACAATAAATTTTATAAAAAAAAAAAAAAAAAAAAAAAAAAAAAAAAAAAAAAAAAAAAAAAAAAAAAAGAGCCATTATACACTACTCATATACATATAAGTTTTTAACAACTGTCAACAGACTAAACATTCAATATGGCTACTAGTGTTCAGATACAGGTTTACCAATAAAACAACAAAACATTGTGAAAATCCAACTTATACAACTCATAAAATTAGAGAAGATACTTTTTTAACATTCCTCGTATGTAAATAAAACAATTATTTTATCTCCGTATTGGTTCATCAATCAAATCACCCACGTAATTTTATTATTATTATTTTAAACCTTTTATAAATCTGGGGTTTCAACCCAGTTATTCTGATTAACAAATGCACCCCTAAGTAGGCCACTGAGTCTTGTATCAAGTAAAGCCAAAATGTCAAATCATCATATTTAAAATTAAATTTATGTGAAGGATTAATAATTAAATTTCATCTAAATTTTAAAGCAAAAGAAATCTCATTAACAAATTATAATTTAAAAATAAACACTCAGAGTTTCTAATTAATTCAATTTTTTATTTCATTTAAATGTGTGTATATTTCCAGGACATTGTTGAAAATGAGGACATCAAACTAGATAAAATGTTCATTGCATCACTCGTTCATGATCTCATAAAGGTAATGTTTATTTTTATTAAATGCCACTGGGTAGAAGCCCTGAATGGCATGAATTCTATTTAATTTTTTAATTACAAATATTGAACAAGTTTTAAGATATCTAAAATTGTATACCTACATACTATAGAATGGCTGTTGTAGTAAATGTAAAAAAAAAAAAATACAACACATTTTTTATGGCTTCTAGTTACACTTATTATAGATAATTTGGAATAATAAATTGAATGAAGCCATTTTTAAGATGATATCTACAGCCATTTTTGAAAAAGTAGATCAAACTGGAATTTTTGATCTGGTAACTCTGAAATGCCAGATTGAGTTGAAAATGTTGCAAAACATTTTTCATTCATCTATATTTCTATATATCTACATATTTAAATTTTTGTTACTTTTGGAGTTGAAGAAGTACTAGAAAAAATGTTTTACTAACAGATATGATAGATTTTTATTTTTGTTTTAAACAGATGGGGAATCTTGGTAAGCAGAAAAATTATTAAATTTTTAGTTTCGTTCCTTTGAATGGTTTTTGTTTCGATTTCCCCCAGTTTTTTAATGTTTTATTATTTAGTTTTTACTTAAAAATATATCCTGTAAAACAGGAGAATATGAACTAGATACTGCTGCTAGTTTCTATTAGAATGCCTTTCTTCTTGCTACTGCAGTTCCATTATCTGACCGAGAACCATCACTGAAAGTAAAGATGCTCTCAGGTTCTTTTTTTTAATTTATTATTTTTAAAATTATATATATATATATATATTTTTATATAAGTTAATGGTTTATCTATAGGCAATGATCTTTCTCCACAATTCTCCCCTTGGAGTTCACGGGAACTTAAAGTCATCGAATTGCGTCGTAACTTCCCGCTGGGTACTCCAAGTCACTGATTTCGGACTGCACGAGCTGCGCCATTGCCCTGAGAACGAGAGCATTGGCGAACACCAATACTACAGAAGTAGGTATAATATTTACTTACTGATATATTTCAGAACATTTGATCAGTAATTATTAGTTCCTTTAAATTCAGCCTATATCTTATATTTTAAATTTATGCAAATGAAAAATACTGATATGTTTATGCCTACGTATTTTGGTTTCTGGTCTATGTTTTCTTTTTAATCTAGGCAAATTTGCAACCTTGAAACTTTTATATCCGAAATGATATTACAATTAATTTTTTTTACAAATTATTTGTATATACTTTTTATCCCTTTAGCTCCTTTGAACTACAGCAAGAAGCTGCTAAGGTAAAGGAAAACAAATGCTATCTTTAGAAATACATATTTTTGAAAATCATACATATATCATTTTTTTTTTGAATCTGCAATCTAACATGGGGACAATAGATCTTTTTGGCCGAGTTGCTTTCCCCCTTAGGGGCCTTGATTCTATCTATCTAATATGGGTGGCAGTAGACCACACATACAAGGTTTTAATGGCCCCTGAGGAGGTGGCATGGAGGCCACCAAACATTTAGGGCAATTACAAAATAAATTAGTACCAAAAAAAAGAAAAAATAAGTACTATTTTTATAGACCTACGTGACATACATCCAATAAAGTGATAATTTTTTATTTTATTTCAAATGTGATAACAATAATTTTTTTTAAAAAAAGGAAAAAAGTTTATTGAAATTAATCTGGTTTCCTAATCAGGCCATTTCTTTATTTTATTTTTATTGTAGAATAGTTCTTATATTTAATAACAAATATAATTTTCTAGGTTTGCTTTGGACGGCACCAGAGTTACTTCGAAATGGAGCAAAGGCTCGTGGGACGCCAAAGGCTGATGTTTATGCCTTTGCTATCATTTTACATGAAATTATTGCTAGGCGAGGCCCCTTTGGTGCCTGTGGTCTTGATGAACCAAAAGGTGACTATTTTTTTTTTTTTATGTACCTTATCGTTTATATCGTGCAATCGATGAAAAGGAGTTTAACATTATATATCTACTATATATATGTCAAATACCACTCACTCACTGACTGGCTGATTCACTGACCTATGATCGCCCAACCCAAACCACTTGACAGAAAAATTTGAAATTTTGCATGAACCCTCTCTTTAGCATGTAATCACTCGCTAAAAAAAAGGATTTTTTTGTATTCAAATTTTTAAGTATTTTTAGAGGGGTTTGAATTGTTAGTTGGTTAGAGCAGGCAAGCCAAGGCAGCAAGCGTTGCTAGGATTATCGTATTGTATTTATTTCTTAATTTTGTTTCTATTTGAGCTTCATTTCAACTATGATGGCAGATCTTGAATTACTAGAAATAAATTGTGATATTGTCCCTCATAGAGTTTACACTATACCTGGTGATGGTCCATCTGGAGGTAATAACATCCCTTAAACAGACTCATCACCCATCATCAAGCATCCCCAGTCAGAGCACTTCTTGGTAATGCTCGCAAATATAATGGGTGTTTCCAAATGACATCTTAGAAAAATAAATTTTTAAATTTTAACGTACATTTATGATTGACAGCGAATTTTAACCTGTACTGGTTAAACTGCTGTTACTGCTAACCTATTGATGATGGGTTATCTCTATGCTATCTGTTTCCTGACACTGGTCCGAAGCGCCCAAATGTCAAGAAACATTATACTTTGATTACTTATCAATTTATGAATAACTTATAGTATGACGAGAACCATGCACAAAATTATGTAGTCGCATTAATTTTGGTGATGCATTATTTAACGCAATAAAATAACTACTTATCTGCCATGACGAAGCACGGGTATTCAGCTAGTATTATATAAAAATAAGAATTTGCTTGGCTAATAAAATATACTCAGAAAAACCCAGACATGTTCCCAATTGTTGTCAGAGTGAGACTTATTTTTCATAGAGAATTGAAATAATTTTGTTACCTTCATCATTAATGAAATTGTTCCATGCATATAAGCTTACATATTATCAAATTCTGGAGGGATATAGCTATTTAGGTTGCACTCGTGACAGAATTTTTGAAATTTGTTTACAAATCTATGTATATATACATACATATGGGCGATCAATGGGAACTGGTGCATTCAATGTGGCTGTGGCCGTTGGCAGCCACAGCTGTAATTCAGGCAAAACATGTACACAACAAGACACTGTCGTCAAATGTGCCTGAGTGGTTAATTTAGATTTGTTTTGAAACTGTGAATTCATTGAAAAGGAATAACGACATAAATAATAACTTTGAAGTAACAAGTGTTTTTTCTGTATCTAAATGATCTCTCTCTCTCAGATAAATAACAATTAATTGAAAATTGATTTTTGCAGAAATAATTGGTATGGTGAAGCGCTGCCCTGATCCCGATGAGATGCCATTCCGACCTGCAATATCTGTGATAAGAGAAAGTGAAGTAGGGTCTGATCTAGTTATAGACGTGATGACTGACGCCTGGTCGGAGGAGCCAGAGCTGAGGCCTGATTTCGGGGTAATTAGGGCGAAGCTGAAGAGTATGCGCGACGGAAAGTAAGTTTTATGAAATTCTGATGTGATTTTGTTTCTATTGTTAGTGACTATTTTCCTAGATCTATGTAATTAATGACTTCTTGCTTTTAGGCAGAGAAACATAATGGACCAAATGATGGAAATGATGGAGAAATATGCGAATAACTTGGAGGAGCTTGTCAACCAACGAACTCTTGAAGTTTATGAAGAGAAGAGGAAAACTGAAGATCTTTTACATAGGATGCTGCCAGCGTAAGTCGTGTATTATTTAATGTAAAGGGTTGGATATGCCATTGAATATACCAGAGGGGGCCAACCTGCGGCTCGCGAGCCACATGCGGCTCTTACAAAGATTATTTGTGGGAATACCCTTTTCATTTTTGTGCTATTACATTTAAAAAAAATATTATCATTCCAAATGTGTTTCAAAATGTATTTTAAATTACTGACAACAAGTGTGAAAAACTAATTCCAACGTTGTAAAAAATTTCATTTTTGTCCAATTTAAGAATGATATCGTCCCTACCATGTCAAACTATCGAATATGCAAAAACTCGTTTTTAAATTCAAGACTTTGCCCTTAGATTGTGGACGATAAGGCGTGTCGTAAATTGTTGCAACTCTAACCCCTTTAGAAGAGCCTTTAATGTCTTAAGTAAAGTTTCGAGTAAGACCATTTTTCAATATATTACTTTGTCCATGGATAGAATATGTTCCTTCTCTAGTTTGCTCCGATTTGCATATTCGATAGTTTGACATGGTAGGGACGATATGATTCATTGACTGCGCGAACAAACATAAACAGTGGCGTAATTATCCGTACTCGTTGACTCGAGACTGACTTTGAATTTGTAAATTCTCATTGGAACGGACATTTGACATTGTGCTCTGGAGGAATAAATTTGTATCACTCTTGCTAAAGAATTATCAAGATAAGTAAAATAAATGTGTTTAATTTTTAATATTTAAATTCAATACATATATTTTTTGCATTTATTTATGTTTTCTATAAATATAATTTCTCTAATTAATACCTTTTTTGCATAACGTTTAATTATGTATTTAATTGTGGCTCGCAAAAAATTTCAAATTTTGAAAATTGGCTTGGACTATAAAGGAGCTTGACCACCCCTGGAATATACTGTTGTAATTTCTGTTTATGAAAACTGTTATGGTAAATGTATTAAGATCTAACTGGCAGTCATCTCAATAAACAGTCAGTCTTTGAATTGTCAATTTGAGTTATAAACTTACAGTTAAAGAACTTGCATTTGTATTAGGCTGTCGGGCATTCCAACCTTATATGATCAATAACTAAATAAGTAAATTTATTAAACCTCTGTATAATACAAAGGAGTGGGATATGCCCTCATCAACTTAATTTTTTAATCTTTTTTTTTCTAAATTAACTCACCGGATTCTTTGAATGAATGAACTTACCATTCTGTGATATTAAGCCCAGTAGTGTAATTGGTAACACTGAAATGAGAGGATTTGAGTTAAAATCCCATAATGGCTTTTTATTTTTTCTAATTATAGAGATTTGAGAAACAAAACAGGTCAGTAAATAAAATAAAAAAATGAGAAATTGGGGTTATTGAAGTATAAAAGTGATAAAATTGAAAATGTGGTGAAAACTAGAATATTTATTTTTATTTTAACGTCCAAGCCAGGATAAGGGTGATGTATTTTATTTTTTTAAAAAAAAGAAAAGCTACCACACCCAGTGAAAATCAAATCTATATTTAGGACGTTTCGGCTACTCTTTGGTAGCCTTCGTCAGCTAAAATGACAAGAAAAAAACAGAAATTAATACAGAAAAAAGTTTATAATTAAGATAAGTAACAGATCTATAAATACAATTCAACTTATTATAAAAGAACAATTTGGTGTTAAATTATTAGAACAACTTAGATATTAGCCGGTTTCTTTAGCCGAATCCCAACTATTCCATCTTTGCTTATCACCTCGACGGCTAACTATCTAATCTTCAAGAATATTACTGTAATATATTCCCCAGTTTATCTTCTTTATTTGCATATACTCTTATTTAGAATCTGTTTTCAATCAGTTATATTACCCCAGGATACTATTGAATATCTAAAATTATTTTAATGGAGGTGTGAGAATGCTTCTCCCCAATGTTATAATAATAGTAACAGTTAAGCAACGTCGGGCGTGGTCAGTACCTGAATGGGTGACCGACCATGCGCTATTGGTATTATAAAAGGGTGGCAACCTGTAGATAGCCCGGCGTTAATAGCCCAATAGTTGATACGCTGTTAAAAAAAAAAAAAAAAAAAAAAAAAAAAAAAAAAAAAAAAATAGTAACAGTAAAATTCCTCCCTTATCTATCTCTTTGTGAAGATTACAAATATGACTTTTTCTTCTATTACAGACCAGTGGCAAAAAGGCTCACTAGCGGCTTTGGAGTAGAACCAGAGTCATTTGATCTAGTCACTATATACTTCAGCGATATTGTTGGGTTTACTGCCATGTCTGCGGAGAGCACTCCTCTACAGGTACTTATAAGGAAACAAAACTTACAATTGGTTTCATTGTACAAAATTAATTATGCCTTCAACTCTGCTCACAAATTAATTGTTATTTCTGTGAATGTAAGAGCAAAATACTACTCATTCATTAAAGTAATTTCAGAAAGATAGTCGCCAAAAGCCAATATTTTAGGGTGCGTTTACACCTGACACTTCTTGCAGGAAATGTATCTCAAGTGTCGGATAGATAACCTCTTGAATGTTTACATACTGACATAAATAGCTAGACATTTATGTCATGGATTCATGGATATGTATACAACAGTTCTGGATTTGTTAACATTTGCTATAAATGTACGCGTTTACACACATACATTTGTGTCCTGTGTCGTACATAATCAGTGTTTACATCTGTTGGTACAGAAGAACTGTCAACAATACAGCCAGTAACCAAGATATTTATCTCTGACATTAAATTCTTCTCTTTTTAGTCAGTGTTTACACCTGATGGTATAGAAGTGTTGACATTTATAGCTCGTGATAGAAATATATATCTCAGACATAAATTGTTCGCAGTTTACATTAGTCACAATTTCTGTATGACATAAATATCCTGCAATAACTATCAGGTGTAAACGCACCATTAGATGGATTTTTGAGCCATACTTATAAAAAAAAAAAAAGGATTTCTAATTCGTCTGACTGGAAGTGGTTTACGTAGCATATTATTATTTGTTTTTGAGATTAGAGTCAAGCAAATGCCACCTTCAAATGCCTTTTGAAAAATTGCTCTTGAAAAAAAGAGTGATGTACAAAAAACATTGTGAAGCTCTTCACACCAATCAAAAAGACATTCATAAAATACAAATACAATTAATTTTTTTTAAACTTTTTTAAAACTTAGCTCATTTCATAAAACTGCTATGTGTATTTAAATAAAATGAGAGAAGAATTACTGAGAACATATTTGTCTCTTTTCAGGTTGTCAATTTCTTGAACGATCTCTACACCATGTTTGACAGCATAATAAGGGGCTACGATGTATATAAAGTTGAAACGATTGGAGATGCCTACATGGTGGTATGTTTATCCTAATTCTCTTTTTGAAATTATATTCTGTCCATTTATTTGTTTTTAGAACTTTCCAAAAGAATGTAACTACTAAGGATGCACTCATGAATAAATTGTGTGATGATAGTCAGTGAGACAGTGAGTGGTATTTGACAAATATATAGTAGATTTATACAGATTATTTTAAGGAAATTCTTCAGAAATTGCGAGTAAACTAACCACCTTGCTGAGGAATATGCTGAGTTATGCAGCTCCTGTGTGACAGACTTCTTATAAATGTTGAAGAATATGTTAAGCTTTAATGAAGTGCTTGTTAAATAATATTCTTGAAATTATTTAAGACAAACTGAATACTAGTTATTTGTTTATTAAGTGATATAAAAAACTGTTCATCCATTTTGTTTTAATTATTGAACAAAGATCATTCCTTAAAATTCGCAAGAATTGTACAGTCTTCTTCTCTGCTAAATTACAATTTTAGTGTAGGAGAAATTCATTATTTAATGGACACAATTTAATATAAAGGCTTTGGCAGGTTTCCGGTCTCCCGTTGCGAAATGGTGGTTGCCATGCTGGGGAAATAGCTTCAATGAGTTTGGACCTCCTAAGTGCGGTGAAGAACTACCAGATTGCCCATCGACCGGGCGAAACGCTCAAACTCAGGATCGGCATACATACAGGTGCGTATTAAAAATTGAAATGCAATAATATTGTAAGTGTGGATTACTGGATTCCATAAGTGTCCAAAAAATGATTCACCTTCTTTCTTATTCTTCTTTCCCTTGCACCATTGTGCCTCTCATCGCGGAGGTATGGCCCAATAACTTCAGTTGCTTTTCTCTATGATCTAAGATAGGGTTTTAACCCTAAGTCCTCTCATTTTCTTTCTGATCAGTGTATTTCATCTCAGCTGAAGTGGCTTTGCTTAAATGACTAGGTAATAAGAAACTCTTACTTCCATTTATAAGCTTAAGAAGGTAAATTGTGTTATAAATTGAGTTATACATTTTTCTCAACTTCAATGTTCTCTAAAAAAAAAGTTGAAGATTCAGTACTATATATTGTTTTTTCTTTTTTTATTCCTATTTGATATTTCCTGTAAAATTGTTCCATTTCCGCTGAAAACTGTACCTAGATATGTAAAGTATTCAAATGTTTCTAGTATTTCTGTTCTGCAACTGATCTGCTCATCCTCAAGTTCTTGCCCAATTAGCATGATTTTGAACTTTTATTGACGTTTATACTCTAGTTTCTCTTCCTACTCAGTTAAAGCTTGCACTACGTCATCCATGTATAAGGCAGAGTTCATATTTTCTAAGAATTATCTTTATCTTCCATTTTCCATTAATTGCTTGTGCTGCCCTTTGTCTTTTTTTTTCTGTGTGTGTCTCCACCAGTGTACTAACAAGGGGAGTATACAGTGGTAGGGTCACTGATTTGGCCCATTTTTTTTTCTGGTTATTCTGCGTCGACACGTGTCCGAGCAAACTTAGAGGGCCAAGAAAAACTCTAAAGTGACATATTTCCTTCCAATCAGGGTGTTTCTCCGTATTCTGGGATCGACGTTATATGCAAAAATGTAAAAAGGCGAGATATTGAATTTCAAAACGTCACGTTACTTTTCCGCTTACAATTTTTTTTTCTATTTTTGAAATTATTATTTTCTGTTTTTGATGATATTTACCACATTGGGGTGATTACTTTAAATTGGATATTATTTTTTGCATAAAAATGTATAATACTAGTTTACTTGAAAACATGAGCTTATTTTTGATTTTTTTTTTTTTTTGACGATATATAAATTATTGTTGAACGATTGTATTTTTCCTTTAATCCACTCTCGAAAACAAACAAATTGGTGAATACTAATGTCAATATCATTTTCTAAACTCAAGAAATAAAAGAAAGCATTTTAAACCTAATTTATTTTATTTCTCGGCTTCTAAGGCACATTGGACAGAACGCTCGGACACGTGTCAACTATTTCTCGATGCAGAAACACCAGAAAAAAATGGGCCAAATCTGTGACCCCACCACTGTATACTCCCCTTAAGATTGAAAATTTGTTGTTAAATTTTTTTAACATACTCATTCACTAGGTATTAGAATTATTACAATGATGCAGGACTATTCTAAAAGCAACGTCCCTTTCCCCATTTTTACAGGCCCAGTTGTTGCTGGAGTAGTTGGACTGACAATGCCAAGGTATTGCCTGTTTGGTGACACCGTAAACACGGCTTCAAGAATGGAAAGTAATGGTGAACCGTTGAAGATCCACATATCTGGGAGGTGCAAGGAGGCACTCGAGAAGCTTGGAGGCTATATCATCGAGCCACGAGGAGCCGTCAACATGAAGGGGAAGGGCCTTGTACACACGTACTGGCTTGTTGGAGCAACTGATAAAGCCATCAAACCGAAAGAAGTTAGTATTATTTTTATGTTAAAATTTATTTTATACATATACACAAACATACCACCGTCAAAACCACCCGTTTTTTAATAGTTCAAATTTTTGGTATGAGTTATTTATTGGTTACTATCCTTTTGTATCCAATATAAGAGTGATGCCTTTGAATTTTTCGAAATAAAATATCTCACTTTTACTGGGAATTGAACCCCCAACCCTAGGAACGGAGTGTTTACTCATTAACAGATACTAGATGGCTTTCAAGCCTTCTAAAATTAAAAACCTCAAACCATAATTAATAACAAAATATTTATTTTAAAATTTTAAGAAAAAAAAAAGAATAAAACATAGCGAATTCCATTTTCAGGTTGACCTGACAGACATCCCACCACTATTCTGCAGGCCAAGAAAAAGCCCAAGGTTGCTGCAGACTGACAGCCGACGGCAGAGCAATGCGATGAAGATCCTTCCGACAGTTCCAGAAACCGTAAGAAGTGCAAAATCTCTCGAAATCTTCCCTGCGATATTGAAACATAAGAACCTCGTAAAGCGTAGCTGCCATTCCCTCCAGGTGAGCTCCCTGACTGTTAATAGGTATTCACTGGGATTAATGTATTGATTAAAAAAATAAAATAAAATGTTTGTCTTCTAATTTGATAAATGGTATTAAAGATAGACAAACATGTCTCTTATTGGTGTTGCCTAAGAAGCGTACCTCGAAAGACATAAGTAATGATTTTTTCCATTGACTTTCATGTCATTGGGGGCGGGGTTAGTTCAGTGGCAGAGCACTAGACTAATATGCTGGAGAACCTGAGTTCAAAACTCGAGTGCACACTAAAGAATTTATCTTCTAGTGACGTCGTTTGTAGGTCGGATTCGGGGCCCCAGACCGTCCCTAGGCCAACCCACCCTTTATATAATTTATTAATGAGTACCTACAAAGGGGAAAATCAGGTGGTCAGAGCATAGTATTGACCACACTATCTCCCTAGTGTGCCGTATGGTTAAGAATCAGATACCTTTACAGTATCTGCCCCTGTGGGCCTGTGACAGGACTGATGATTTTCAAAATTTCCAAAAAATGTGCAAAAACTTTTTGACTGACCTGATACAAAGAGCTTACTATCTTTATTCTACACTATAGTCTGTTCAGATGGAAAAGTTCAATTCCACAAGCGTGAAATTTTGAGGGAAATATTCCCGACGGTTCTACCATTTGCCAACTCCCATTTCAAGGAACAGCATGATACATGAAATATGAAAACTGATTATGTCTAGTTTAAGAGTAGGGAAGGCTTTGAGAGGTCAGAAAAAGGAAATAGCGTCTAATATTTATCAATAATTTGCCAAAGCTAAGGCTAAAAATGTTTTAAACCACCTAGTGATAAGGTTATAACAGAGAATTTTTTCCGCCAATTTCTTGCACGGGGAATATAGGCCCTTTCCCCTCCAACTAAACCTATTATCTATTTGAACAGGCTACAGCTTAAATGGTTTTAGCCTTAGCTTTGGTTAAGTATTGGCAAATATTAAACACTATTTCGCTTCTCTGACCTCTCAAAGCCTTCCCTAGTCATAAACGAGACATACTCAGTTTTTATTGAGTTTAAAGTAGTTATTCATTGTAATGGAACCTTCGGGAATATTTTCCTCAGAATTGTGTGCATGAGGGATTAGAACTATTCCACCTATTATTATTATTATTATTATTATTATTATTGAAGCGGGTGCCCAGAGAGAGGGAGCTACACCAAGACCTACTGTGCCACCCTGTTACACCAATAGCGCTGTATCCGAGATGAACCTTAATAGAGTCCTAAGGTTCAATTCAGGTAGCCTTCTAGGGTCATCTATGAAGTCTGCACCAAAATGCAGGTGTCTCTTTGCTACAAGTGCTGGACATCTGCATATGATATGGTACAGCGTCTCGTCGTCTTCAAGGCACAGTCTGCACCATGATGTCCTGGTCAGCTCCATAGAGTAGAGGTGCCAGTGCATTCTACAGTGACCTGTAAGAAGAGCTGTTACTAGTCTTACCTTGGCCCTGCACAGATTAAGGAGAGTCTCCGTCCTCTTCTTGTCCACAAAGGAAAGGAACAGCTTCGCCTGTCTCTGGGTGGAACTATTCCATCTAACTGAACGGGCTATGACTCTAATCCAAATTATATAAGTCCTTCCTATTACTATGAGGATTATCCCTGTTAAGCAATAAATAAATAAATAATGCAAGAATGAAGTTAAATTAGCGAAATTGAAGTATCAAATTTGCTCATTAATTATTTTTTATGCTTTTAGGAGGAGAAGGCTGGGGCCTGCGGTAATGGAGCCTTGGTTAACGATCCTTTGCTGGCAGAGGAAAAGCGTTGGCATTCACTCGAAACTGTCACACCCGAGCCTTGTTCGAAGAAAGGCACTCGATCGTCACTCCGATCATGGCTCTTCGGCCTGTTTAACAACAACAACAGCTATCGAAGCAGCGATGGCTCACTCAGACGCGGAGGCTATCAGGATCTTCAGCCCGAGAGGGAGAGCATCGTCTGACCTCCTCTTAAATCCTGCTGAATCCTCCTCACATTAAAACGTAATTCTACAAGACAGCAAATAATCGAATGGTGTACGTCATTGTCTACGGCTGTATTTGAGCAGTTCGAACAATATTATTGCCTTTAAGGACCAGCAAGATCCTCTAACGGTAATCCAAAGGAACTAGAAGTATCGGCCAGCTGTTTAATGGCTTCTTTAGTTAGATCTCAATTACATAAAATAAAAGAAGAGGCATGGATTTTTAATATTGAATATTCTGTTTTATCTAATTAGCTTGCAGACTGGCCGAGCTAGACCCTCAACTGTAGTGTCTCGTCAGGGAATTTGTGAAATGTGCTGTGCTATAAATAAACTCATATTAAATTTTAGAACTTGTAAATATTTATACTTTTGAATATGTGTAAATTTTAGATGTATGGTATATAAATTGTTATTATTCTCGTAAATATATGTTTAAAATGTATATATTATAAATAATCTATTTAGATGGTTATATATTAGACTAAATTCCTCTAATAAGCCATAATTTATTGTTTTAAGAAATTAGTTACCTTATCTGTCGATAAACGCATTGTAAAAAATTATATCCATTGATTTATAACAAGAACATTATCAAATCACTGAAGTTATTTTTAAATGCATAAATACAATTTTATGTGTGCAATAATTAAATATTCCATTACAATTTTTCTCTCAAACAGTTTTTAAAAAAAAGTATATATCTGTTCTTGTTCTGATATATTTAGATATTACATTTCCATCTGTTTATTTATTTTACTAACAGGAATATATTGAATATGAATCAATACCAAAGCTCGAAGCACAAGGTACCAAGTTACTACATACTATCAATATAATTATATCTTTAATAAAATTGCCATAAACATACAAATTAGTTACAAATTATTTTATAATGAAGTGGCTGAGAAATTAGGTATAGAAATGATTTGCTAATGTAAGGCCTGTTTAAACGACGAAAAAAGCGCTTTTAAATATTTCTTGTCGAGTATTGTTGTCTGATATTCTTTATATATTAACAGAGTTGCCATATTTCTTAGTTGTGTATGGAACAACAGTGTCTGTATATTTGTGCGTGTGTGTCTTAGCGTGCCTGCTATTTGTGTGCGTGTATTAGAGAAGAATCAATACAATTATGTGTATTTCACCTCATTAAATTAGTTGTGCTAGAACATAGAAGATTTTAAAGTTATTTAAAAGCCCTTTATTAAGTTGATAATGTTTAAATAATCTGTACAACAATTTTACCTTGGTATAATAATTGCTATTAGGACTATTATTTCTGTAAAAAACTTAATATTCTATAATTGTTCTGCAAATTGTTAAGCTTGGTTATCAGAAATGAATTTTTATTTTATACCAAATACAAAATATATCAAGCTAATGAAAGGCTGTGAAAACAAAACAAAAATTATAAGAAAAGAAAGAAAAAAAGAACATTATAGAAGTAGAGTGATTTAGAGTTTGGGCTGGAGAACGGCTCGCAAGAAGTGCCAAGTATTAGGGAGGTTTCATCCAGCGAAATGAGTCTGACTCGTCAGCTATTGTAAATTATCCTAATAAAATTGTATTTTAATGATATTATTCTTATTATTCCTCTTTTACCAAATTCTCATGGGCAACGGCCATTCTAAAGAATATTTGAATCAAAAGCTGTGTTTCTTGACACTGAAAGGAAGTAAGAATTTATTATTATTTAACCCTTTATAAATAATAAAGGGACTCGCAATGCCCGGTACGCTCGGTGCTTATCCGTCTAGCTTCCACTGTAAGCTTGCCAATCTCTCCTCATCGTTTGCGAAATGCTGATGTCTGCAGCTCCCATTAATATTGAGATCTTGTATAGTTTTTACATCTGTATTATGAAGATTTTCAGTAATGTTGTGTTAATAAGATTCCCAGGCACTTTTTTTTTATTATATCTTTTGACTGTGCTGAATTTGGGATACTGAGTATTTTGTCTAATATATAAAACGGAAAGTGGTCACTCCCTTAAGTCACTATCAAGTTCCCCAGAGAATTGTGTGTACATGGAGGGTGAACATAAAGTGACGTCTAAGTTGAATAATGTCCATGTCCTTGAACATACGTGGGTATATGTGTATATATTTAGAAATCGTAAGTCAGACTATTCAGTCTATCTTCGCATTCTCAAGGGTTAACAACCTCCTCCCAATGTTTCATTACATGAATTGTTGATTACGAAAAACCTGCTAAGAAAAGTTCTTAGCAGAAGTATATCTGTTTTGGTACAATGATTCATAGAAAAGGTTCATTTTATAAGGGTATAGCTATGAATTATCATAAAATTATTAATATATAGATATTTGAACATGAACATGGAAAATAATAATAAAAATAAAGAAATATATGAAATAAGGAAAGTTAATGAAACAAAAGAAAATAATAAATAAATTAAGCAAACATGGAATAGTTGGGAGTCGGCTAAAAAAAAAACCTCAATACGATTTTTGTATGATTATATACTTCCACTATGGTCACTTAAGTTTTAACTTTGGTCTTCCTCTGCCTCCCGGCACTTTCATTGCTGATGAAGGCTACCAAAGAGTAGCCGAAACGTTCTGAATATAGATTTTTTACAAAAATCGTATTGAGGTTTTTTTTAGCCGAATCCCAACTATTCGATGTTTGTTTATCACCTCAACGGCTAACTATCTAATCTTCATAATAAATAAATTAGTATGGATACAGTTTACTGTTATGTGTTTTTGCTTAACCCTTTGATGCATGATTTTTTCTTTTCGCATAAAAAAAATCTGAGAGGTAGAAATAGGCCTCAGGATAACGGGAAAAATACAGAAAAAAATTCATCAATTTTTTTTGTCGAGAAATTTATGAAAAACAGAAAGATGCCTGTGGACATCATTATGCGTAGAAGGAGGAATGTTTTTGTGAATGAACATGTATAAGCATTCACATTTATTGAAACATATAAAGAATTTATGAGTTAAAATTAAAAAGAACTCTCTTCTCTTTTCATCAATATCACAAATGGTAATCCTTGAAACATGATTTGCCTTTAGTTAAACAAAAATAAAGTTCACATTTATCACAGTAACCACAAGTTTGGTTCTAGCAGTTTTCCATCCTGCATCACATCTTCTGAGAAACATCAGGCAGTACATCCTCAAACAAATCATTCAAATCGTCGCCATTTACCTCTAAAACATTGGCTGAAAATACGCGAAGATTCGGAAAGAACATTCTCGTCGACATCTTCATCATCCTCACTATCATCTGGTGCTGTGATTATATGAAAAAATCTGTTTCTCCTCTCCCCATTATCGATCAGATAACGGGAACCATCCCTTGGACCTCAGTACCAGATGCACGATGGTGCCCACAGGAAACAAATGAACGACCACAAAAATTGGCACAAAAAAATAAAACTTCAATAAAACAAACTTTCACTTCGTAAAATACACCACTAGTACTAAGGAGTACGATTTTTTTAGGTCAGAATGGACGTTTTTAATAGTATTGTGGCCTTGCGAAACGGGTCCCCTCGGGGTGAGAAACGTGACTCCTGGTTTTGTCAACATTAACTTGTTTAATCCTCCTTGGGAACAAAGTACAATGTTCAAAACAAGTATGTTGGGAACAAAGTGCAATCTTCCTGTCCCTTTGACACTTGCTTACAGGAAACGAAATATAATTTGAAAAAACTCGACATAGTGCTCTGTGGAGTGTAAAATAGAATATGATGCCTGCAGGCAACACGATGCAACTGTTATCCCCGTTTGTAGGTTTTCATTTTCAACAGTTGATGGCTTTTCCTTTTTTCTACTCATTTTTTTTTGTCTCGTTCTTTAACTGATGTTTGGGTGCCTGGACTTGTATCTTTAGTTGTCTGGATCATGGAGTTACTTGTTTGATTAGGAACACAGTGGATCTTCTCACTGAAGTTGCTTGAGGTTTTGAAGAATATTCTCAAGTATTTACAATATTTTATTCATTATATCAAGAAACCCTGATAGCTTGGTTAAAGGATCATTTTCTTGAGCCATCATCTTCTTTTCTTGGGAGTACAGTCCCGATCTTTTGAAGCATGCCTTCTTCTTTGCTTGTTCGCACTTCTTATTTTCTGTTAGACCATTATTTTTCGAATTTCAAATTTCTTGGCGTAGATCAGGCAGGCTTTGACTGTTGTACAATGGGCATTTCCACATAGGCAGCATTTAACTGTTGAGCAGTTATCTTTTCGGAGAGGCTGGGAACACTTCCTACTCTGAATCTTTCTCGCAATGAGACTTATGATGGCCCAAGCAACAGCACCTATAACAGATCAGTGGAGGTGGCACATACTCTCATAGAGGAACAGCAATGTAGCTGATGTACGGCCTTTCAGGGAGTGTATGAGTCTTGAAGGTAGTTACATATAAAGAGCTCTTACTTGGGTCTCCAATGCGCATAATGTTTATCACATTTTTTTAATAATTCCTTGTTAAATCTCTTCTACTGTTAGATAGTTCAGTGCAATAGAAGAGCCCCTAGCAGCTATGTAGTGTCTTATGAGGTGTCACTTCGATACTATAGTGCATGGACATTTTTGGTAAAAATGAAGTTTCACGCCCTCAAAACCGATTTCTTTCAAATTTCGTACAATAACGTATTTTGATGCACTTAACACGAATACGTTAAAAAAAAAACCTTCGCATTTAACTACAAAAGAAGTTATTAAGCAATAAAGTTCACTGTTATGCTGGTTATGAGAGCTAATGTTAACAACTAAATTTGTGACGACTTTAAGGCATACATGCTATGCGTTTCCGCTCGCTACGCTCGCTCAAGAAGATAACAAAACCCCAGTCAATCCAACTCGCTAAAATTAATAGAATATAATATTAAGCACTTAAGTTCACTGTTAGGAAGGTTATAAAACTAGGCGTCAACCATTGAGTTAGTAGATTCAATTCATCCCTTCTAACTCAATGGCGTCAACAGCGTATTTGTAAACACGCGCATGCGCAGATATGTAACATTGGGAAACAGAGAACTCTCATTTGAAATGTTCAGAAACCATTTATTCAAAAATATTGTTAATTTTAAGGGCATCCTCACCCGTCGTCACCTGTCGCTTAAGGGCATACGTGCTATGCGTTTCCGCTCGCTCAAGAAGATATCAAAACCCCAGTCAATCCAACTCGCTAAAATTAATAGAATTCTATTAATTATTCTATTAACTTTAGTGCTTAATAACTTCTTTCCTAGTTAAATGCGAAGGTTTTTTTTTTTTTTAAACGTATTCGTGTTTAGTGCATCAAAATACGTTATTGTACAAAATTTGAAAGAAATCGGTTTTGAGGGCGTGAAACTTCATTTTTACCATATTTTTTATTGAAGCAGCTTTGTGAATGCATTACTGTTTGAGGAATTCATAAAAAAGGAGCCAATAAAGTTGTCTAAGCTTTATTTCCGTCAAAACATGTAGATCCATCTATGTATATCAAAGGGATTCACTCCATTGAAGGTTTTGTTCTCTTTTTTTTTTTTTTTTTTTTTTTTTTTTTTTACGGCGCATCGACATAAATCTTGGCCATTAGCGCCGAGGTTTTGTTCTCATCTTTAATTTCAATTATGAGATATCTTAGTCAGGAAGCATTTGTTGAGTTGGAAGGTTCACTTAAACGAAACCAATCATTCTTAGATGCACAGTTGTAAGTAGTGTTTTCACCTTGGTTTTCCAATTATTTTGAGATGGTTGACAGTTGAAGATAATTGCATTTTTTCACATGCTTTCTTCATAAATATCAAACCAGCTTTTGAAAACAAAATACAAAATAAACATGAATAGTTTTTGGTATTTCTGAGCGAGAGCCCGATCTTCATGAAACTTCGTATACTTATTCATTTTGACCTAATTGAGAAGAAAAAATTAAAAATCACTCGCGGCCAGGCCTAGAACAGTATTTATTAAGCACTAAAGTTTTGTGTTATACAGGTTAAAATCTGGTGTAAACGAAGTATTTGTAAACACGCGCATGCGCGGTAATGTCAAATTGGAAGAGCCGGAATGGACAGAACTCCGATTTTCCTAAAACTTCGTATGCTTATTCAATTCAATCCAATTAAGAATAAAAACGTGAAAAAAATATCACAAACGACTAATTGTTTTTGCCATTGTTATGATGCAGCTCGTAATGTCATGATAAAACTCGTTTATAGCCTGTATAATAGTCAACTTTAGTGCTTAATAAATACTGTTCTAGGCCTGGCCGCGAGTGATTTTTATTTTTTTCTTCTCAATTAGGTCAAAATAAAAACATGAAATCTTTAGATTTAATTTTATTGGTCAAAATGAATAATGTATACCATTGCCGGTTCAACGACCATAACAACACAAAATACCGGATACAGCTGTTTAGAATCACTTCTGGGTGGTATCCATAACAACCAAGATCCTATTGGGTTAGTAGATAGCCCCTACTAACTCAATGCAAGCTCCTGGATTTGGTGGCTCAATTCGAACATGAGGTAAAACTGAAGGGGAGCGTCCTCAGCACCGATTTTTTTTTTTTTGGTACTTACGTATTAGCGTCAAAGCAGGTTAAAGAGTCAGGTCTCAGAGGACTGGATCATCACCGGCTCAGAGAGCTGGATCAAGGAGTCGAATCACTTTTTGCCAATATGGCGACGGGATTATCAACGATTTGGGTTAACTAGAGTTTTTATGTAACCTTTATCGAGCGAAAAGGCGTAGCACTTATATTAATAGAATAATTGCTATGCGTTTCCACTCGCTACGCTCGCTCAAGGTTTTATCTAAACTCTAGTCAATCCAACTTGTTGATAATATAGATCAAGGGTGGTTTTTCGCTGGATAATGGACTGATATTCAATTTAGCATCGCTTCGAAACAGTCTCTTCTTTCATCCTTGCTATTCTGTTGTCTCAGCCCCCCCCCCCAAATTTTCCCAGCCCCTCCCGAAAGTATTTTCTATGTACGCCCATTAGCGAGCGGAAGCGCATAGCACGTCTGCCCAAAAGTCGTCCATGACATTCTCTTAATACACATGTTAATTAATACGCTCGACGCTAATGGCTAAGATTTATGTCGATGCGCCGTAAAAAAAAAAAAAAAAAAAAAAAAAAAAAAAAAAAAAAAAAAAAAATTAATATGCTGTTTACGCCAACTTTTATACCCTCAATAACAGTGAAATTTAGTGCTTAATAACTTCTTTCCTAGTATGGAGCAACTTTTTTTTTTTAGTAACGGATTCATGTTTAGTGCATCAAAATACGTTATAATTTGAAATTTGTGCACGGACAAACGTCACAATTTGAAAAAAAAATCGGTGCTGAGGACGCTCTCCTTCAGTTTTACCGAACATGATAAAGAATAAACCCCAACTTGTAATGAATCGATTTTGTTTTGCTGTTGAAAACACATGTATATTCCTGATTGGTGGGGCATCTTGTCTCCCGAGTTTCACATTGCAAGGAAGTACAAGTAACGGCCGATACATGCAAATTAATAACTTGGTTCTTGAGTAAACACCCTCCAAATTGACCGTTTTAGTTTATTTTTACAACACATCTTTTTCTTCACGTATACCAAGTTTCGTTGCAATATAATAAACATTACGGCTGGTATGGACAAATTAGTAATTTGGTTCCAGAGTAAACTCCCGTTCCTAGTAACCCGATTTAGTTTATTTTTTCGCCACTTCTTTCTCTTTAGATGCTCACGACGTATGCCGAGATTCGTTGAAATATAACTAGCATTGCGGCAGGTATGGACAAATTAGTATTTTGGGTCCAAATTGAACCCCCGCCGGACGGACTGACTTTGCTGGTTAACGAACTCGTTCAATCGTTTGATATGGGAATGGTATATATCGTCGATAGAAGTATCGAATGTGAAAAAACGCATTTTTCATTTTCAATCTATACTGATTGCTGTAGGACTGATATACGTTATGGCAAATTCTCGAAAATTAAAGAAAAAAAATTATCAATTACTGAAAATGAAACTAATTAATGTAAATTAAGTCTAATTAAAATATATAATAAGATAAAATTTATATAAAGTCATCTATAAGATACCAAATCACTTTTCACATTCGATTCTTTGCAATTGTATCGACGATATCAAGTGTCGTGGCAATATATATGTATATATTTATATTCGGAAGTGCTAAAGAAAACGATTCAGCTATTTCGAGCAAAACGAATACTTGGCCTTACATCACTTCAGATTTTATCGTGAAAGAACAAGCAAAGCAGTGAAAAAATGTATATGATATTGCATATTTAAAGTTCTACGACTCTTTGAACACTAATGTAAACAGATGTTCTCCTGCAACCGCGCGTTCATCGTCTTTGATGATGAAGTAAGGTCGCGGATCATTCAAATATCTTACCTGAAAACCGTTCGCCGTTCCAATACCACACCCTCTCACCAACTGAAAAGGGTTCTCTTTCCCTGGCAGCTGATCTGTCATAATGAACTATAATATTTATTTTTTACAAAGTATCCAGCTCATAAAAGAGCTCTCGGTCAACTACCCGGGACATTAAGGAGGTGGAAACCATAGGAATTTCGAAAAATCTACTCTTTTCTCTGCCATACCATCCGACTGAGGGTACAAGGGGATCGACTATACCAAAGCGAATCCCAAATCACGACCAAATTCACGAAAATCACTACTGAAAAAATTCAACCTAACGACTTTGAAGCAATTGGAGTTATTTCTAACCACCTAGAATCATAATATATAAAGCATCCCAACAAATAGTTTTCTATTTTGTTACAAATGGGATTGGTTGGGTGGTGAAGGTTCATTCTAATAAGACCCATGAATTATCTGCTCGCCCAAATAGTTTGTCCCGAGAAAGAAAACCAGGAACCTAGCCAGTATTATTGGTTTTAATCAGCCTTTAATGTCACCACCATATTTAATTGTCACTACTATGTTTCTAAAACCCTTTCAGAAGATTCTTACCCGGATTTAACGTTTACTCTCAAAATTCTAAATTTATAGACCTGAATATGAAATTATAAAAACAATAGTAGAACTTAGCACACACGACTTATATTAAGGTAGCTAATATATTGTATTATTATATGCCTTAGTTATTGTATTGAATTGGTATTAGTGACATAGGAGAAGCTTCCTCCTAATTCTTGTTTTTTGTATTTTACATTGTAGATGACCGAAGAGGAACCTCAACAGGCTCGAAACGTCGCAAATCTATATATATAAAAATCACGTGTCTGTCTGTTTTTCTGTTTGTTTGTTCCTTATACAAATCCACACCGTTTGACCGATTTGGACCAAACTTGGCAGACAGGTACGGGAAATCTCCTAGGCTAAGTCAAAAAAATCTACCAGCTGTCTGTCTGTATGTTTGTGCCTTATACAAATCCGCACCGTTCGTCCGATTTTGAATAAACTCGAAACCGTCTCCACACCGTTCGTCCGATTTTGACTAAACTCGGTACACATGTAGATCATAATCTGGGGAGTGTCGTAGACTAAGTCAAAAACGTCTTATAACTGTCGGTATGTATGTTTGTGCCTTATAAAAATCCACACCGTTCGTTCGATTTTGACTAAACTCGGTACACAGGTAGATCCTAATCTGGAGAGTGCCGTAAGCTCGGTCAAAAACCTCTACCGGCTGTCTGTCTGTATGTTTGTTCCCTATAAAATCAAAACCGTTCTATATGTTTTGATCAAACTGGGCACACAGGTTGGTATTGATCAGGGGATTGTCATAGGCCAAGTCAAAAACGTCTTCCAGCTGCAGTCTGTATGTTTTTTTTTTTTTTTTTTTTTTTTTTTTTTTTTTTTTTTTTTTTTTTTTTTAATAAAAATCCACTCCGTTAGACCGATTTTCACCAAACTTGTCATAAATGTATGTCTTGATACGGGGGTGTTATAGGTTAGGTCAAAGTCGTCTAGGACTCTAAGTTGGGAGGTCACGGGTTCGAAACATTTACAGGTTTGTGTTATTATATTTTAATAATACTCTTTTGGTTTCTAATTTTTTGGGGGCTCTTCTATATGCAGCAAGTAGGTGTAGCATGGCACGCTGGGTAACAGCTAGTATAAATTAAAGTTTTAACACTTTTGGGGAGAAATTCTGCAAAATTGCTTCAAGAACTGTTAGTTTTTGGAGAAATGGGAAATTAAATAGAAACATAACATAGGATGAAGAAATTGTCAAACGCCTCCACTGTATATATATCTATTAATGGAAAAAACATTTTCTATGTCACAACCTCATCCTTGCTGAGCTTATAGGAGGACACCCTGGATAAAGTTCTGACGTCGAAAACGTTTTGTCCAATAAATGAAAGATGTATAGTGGAGGCGTTTGACCATTTCTTCATCCTAAGTTATTTTTCTCCAAAAATTAATAGTTTTGGCTAGGTTTCTGGTTTTCCTAAATCCTGGCCAACCTATTTGAGTGAGCAGATACTTCTTGGATCTTAGGAATATTCGCAGTCGACAACGTCAGGATTAACGACGTTTGCGAGGAAAGTCTAATATATCGTCCCTACCATGTCAAACTGTCGAATATGCAAAAGCTCGTTTTTAGATTCGAGACTTTGCTCTTGGATTGTGGACGGCTCGGCTTGTCGAAAATTGTCACAACTCTAACATTTTTAGAACAGTCTTAAATAAATAAGAGATAATAAATGCCCTATTTTTAGGACATCGACCTGCATTTAATTAACAGCCCTAAAGAAGATCTTGTACTCTACAGTCCGGTTGTCACGTGTTAGGAAACAACAATTAATACTGACAATAAGACTTTTGACAAACCAATAAATGATGGTGGTATGATACGACCGTCTCGTGAATCCCATTCGCCGACAAGCATGAGACCAGAATCAGCTGTTGAGGTCAGCGAATCACCCGATGAGACCACACATCATCGAGGTCAGCTGGCCGAAGGCTCGGTTCACCAATCAGGGCCAATCGGCAGTACGAACAGCCTTATGGTGCTGTAGGCCTATTGATGCGCGAATTAGTGATGGGCGATTCTCGATTAGAATCGATTTTTTGAATCGATTAGAATCGAAATGATCCTTAAAAAAGATCGGCGAGTTAAGATAGATTCAAAAGATGGAAGATCTTCTGAGCTCAGAAGATCTATTTACGATATTGATCGAGCTTCGATATAGATCGTTCTATGATATGGTTCGATTTCATAATTACTTACAATTATCTACGAAGGGGTCTACCGTGGTCTAGTGGCTAACGCGCTGGATTCATAAGCTGGAGATGATGGGTTCGATCCCCACCGGCGGCAGGAATTTTCTCATCTCAGGGCTCGCTGAGAAAATTCCTGGCTGCACCCTGGTCGGCGCTAATGGCCAAGATTTGTCGATGCGCGGTAAAAAAAAAAAAAAAATTACCTACGAAATTCGTATTTCATTTAGGTTCTCATTCAAGAATCGCCCATCACTACTACGAATCGACCTAAATAAGTCGATTTGAATACTTGATAGTATGAAAAATACATCTGTAGCCTAAAATTAGAAACATTTTTCATAAAAAATAATAGAGAACGAATTATTACTGTTACATCATATTAAAATATATGGGTATTATTATCAAATAAAAAAAAAATAGAATAAAATAATAATAATAGAGAAAAATTGTTATAAAAATTACGAGCACAGTTTGAAACCACATTTAGCCATATATTAGCCGTGGCTAATCGAAGAACTACAAAATAGTGATAAAAATTTGACTCGCAGGAACTGCGTCATCTTAACGCAATTCCGTGCTTACCCCTAGTTTTGTATAGAAAAGGTTGATGTTTTGTTTGAATCTTTCGTGAAAAATGTAAACACATCTTAGGGGCCACAACAGGAAACTGACAGTATCCTCAGTGGAAGTTATTCCATTTAAGAAGCGAGTTCTCCAAAGAAGATAGCATTATCAAAAAGTCCGATTGGATGAATGTCAAACGTTGGAACAAGTTTCAACTAAACCAAACGTTTCCGAATACCAAAACTGAAAATTAGTTTGGAAAATGATTTGTATCACTTTTTCTCGTAAACGGTTACAGATATCGCTTTATTAATGGTTTCATTCGTTTTCCTATGTTAAGAAACCTACATAACTAGTACCTGCAAGCATATGAACTCGAAAACGGATTCTGCTGGTTAACAATCTTGAACTTTCGAATTAGATTTCTTTACCAATTTTCGTCAAAATAGACTACTTTTGAGACCACGGGAGAGCGAACACACACACACACACACACACACACATACACACACACGCACACACACACATATATATTTAAAAAAAAATCCCTGACTCCCTAAGGATAGCACACCCTTCACCAGGAACATGGGATGAGTGGTTGTGCGTTACAATAACATGGTAGGGCGCTGACGACCGTGAGGTTTTTCGCCCCATATTATCTAAACAAACAACATATATATGTATATATATATGTATATATATATATATATATATATATATATATATATATATATATATGTGGTTCTGAAACATGAAATTTTCTTTTCAAACCTTTTTCCAACCGATTTCCAAAGCTACAGCCTACGATCTTGCGATACCCTGGGTGCTCACGGGGTATCCTTATCTTTGATGGCCGGGGGGGGGGGGATAGACGAGGGGCCGTTTTTAGGGCTATAAAACGCAGGGCACGAGCCCTTTCCCCGTTTCCACATTCTGAGGCGCACACTACCTTCAACGCTCCATCCTCATGAGAAGAGATATTCCTCTAAAAGTTGACAGCAATAAACTAACAAATGCCTACGGAGGTTGTGACGTATTGTTTCCATTCTTTGTGTTTACAAGTATCTCAAGGGGTAAGGTTGTTATACAAAACGAGCTTAACCCGTTCACTGCAGTTCCCGCACTGGTGCGTGCTGACAAAGAGACTCTTCCCACGCTGCGCCCGCACTGATGCGGGCTGATAAAGACGCTCTACCCACGCTGCTCCCGCACTGATGCGGGCCGATAAAGACGCTCTACCCACGCTGCTCCCGCTCTGGTACGGAAGACGCAAGTGAAGTGAATCCCAAAATTTACTCCAAATTTCCCAATGATTTTTATTAAAGACTATTTTATAAAAAATATAGAAATTTACCATAGGATTTTTTTTGGTATCGATAAGTCGTTTCTCATTTTAAGTATCATGTTTTACTGGAAAATTAATTTTACTACTAAAACCAATTATGAAAACAACAGCCAATAGCGAATTTACGAAAATAAAAACAAAGAACCGTTCAAAGCAATGAAACCAATAATTTCAAAGTTTTAAGCCTTTATTTGTCAGAGTGAAATAATCCCATCGAAAATTACTTCAGATCCGTTTTTTTGGAGACTTCCATTCACCACGATTTGCCAACCGTTTTCGAGATTTATGAAATTATATGAAGAACCTAAAACTTTTAAAGCCTATTAATAACACTTTTTTCCCCCCGAATACCTCCTTAATTCCAAATGTAACAAAAATTTAAACATCTCGGTTTAGATGAATTACAAACATGTAAACAATATCTCAATTGAATCCCAATATTCTAAGAACCCAAACAAAAAACGAGTTTGGAAAAGTAGTTGTATCAATTTTACTAAAAAATAGTTTAAGATATCGCCTTAAAAATGGTTCCAAATATTTTCCTTTCCCAAAGAATCTATAAAACCAGTGCCTGCATGCATATGAACTCGAAAACGTAAGCGTAAAACCATGTTCCACTGAACCAATTTTATTGGTTAACAATCTTGATTTTTCAATTTTTTTTAATACTATATTTTTCAATTTCTTCCGCGGAGGGAGGAACCGCGCTAAAAATAATAAAGTAATGATTTAGAAATTAGTTGATCTTGATCAGAAAAATGAATAGAAAATAAAATAAATATTAAATAATGTACAATAAAATAATGGAATAATTCGAATAATATTTATCCTTAATAATATTCCTGTAAATAAAATAAATCAATCCAAAATCCGAGAGTTCAAAAAATGGTGATTTGAATTAAAATTGTTTATTATTTGTATTATTATCATATTTTATTGTATGTAAATTGAAGTCACTGGAACTTCATTCCATATTAAAAATAAATGTTCTGAAGCAATAAATGGGTTCTATATGTTGACATTTTGTTGCTTATACTAGAGAAATATTTTAAATAAATTAAATAAGCATTTGAGTCCAACTATTTATACACAAACTGATAAAATAATCAAAACATTTGCCACAGCCATCTGGATTCCGTTTCCTTCGCAAAATAAGGTTGGCAATATTGTTGTCAAAATGGAGGGGAGGTTGGTGGGCCTGGGGGCCAGCGATGTCTTGCCTTCAGTAGGTGCGCGACGCTCGCCGGCGATGGAGCTATGGGGAGTCTGTGTCGCCCTCTCTCTTTAGCTCTCGCGTGTTCTTTTGCACTTATCACAACCTTTGCTCTCTCCCAATCCCAGCAGCTGATCAACTACAACGGAATCCTAGCAAAACAAACCACCGACAGGTTAGCTCAAGAACCAAATTTTCATTTTTTAAAATACAAAATATAGGTAATGAAAAACCCAGAAGTAATTTTTAAATTTAATTTAAAATTTTTTTATTAACTTCGCCACCAAAATATAGTGTTTAAATATAAGTTACTCTATTAATAAAACTTATATACATAACATAATATTTAAAGAAAAAAAAAATAATATAATGTAGGAAGAGGTAATCAGCATCATTAAAATATAAGCAATAAAGGGGGGAAAAATAAAACGTTTTTAAATATTTATTCTTTTTAAGAATAACTTATTTTAACGATTCCAAAGAACAAAAAAATGCCATAATAATTCCATAAGGAAGAACAAACATTTATTTATTTAAATTTTTAACGTCCATTTATTATTAACTACGAATTTTAGGACGGGTTATCTATAGGTTACCACCCTTTAAAAACATTTAAAATTTTACATTTTCAATAACCAAAACGTTTATAAAATATTTGCCAATCACTGCATAAGGTACGTTGCCAAAACAATTAATTCATATAAAAGAAAGGAGAAGATTTAATTTTTCTTTCATCAACAATATGTTATTGAGTCAATTAAATTGTCAAAAGATTACATTAGTTTCCATTCATCAAAATTACCTAAAAATTAGAAATGTATAAAAATATTTCCAATAGCTTGTAAATGTTGAATCTATATATATAAAAATCACGTGTCTGTTTGTTTGTTCCTTATACAAATCCACACCGTTTGACAGTTTTTGACCAAACTTGGAATAATGGTAGGTCTTGATACGAGAAATCTCCTAGGCTAGGTCAAAAAAATCTAGCAGCTGTCTGTCTGTATGTTTGTCCCTTATACAAATCCATACCGTTCATCCGATTTTGACTAAACTCGGTACACATGTAGATCTTAATCTGGGGAGAGTCGAAGGCTAAGTCAAAAACGTCTACCAGCTGTCTGTCTGTATGTTTGTCCCTTATACAACTCCACACCGGTCGTCGGATTTTGACTGAACTCGGTACACATGTAGATCTTAATCTGGGGAGAGTCGTAGGCTAAGTCAAAAACGTCTACCAGCTGTCTGTCTGTGTGTTTGATCTTTATACAGACCCACACCGTTTGACGGATTTTGATCAAACTGGGCACACAGGTTGGTCTTGATCAGGGGATTGTCATAGGCCAGGTCAAAAACGTCTACCAGCTGCTGTCTGTATGTTGTTGTTTCTTTTTATAAGCAAGACCTATTTTTACCAAACTTGGCATACTCGTATGTCTTGATACGGGGGGAGTTATAGGTTATGTCGAAGCCGTCTAGGACTTACAGTTGAGAGGTCACGGGTTCGAAACAGTTACAGATTCGTGTTATTAGATTTTAATAATACTTATTTGGTTTCTAATTTATTTAGGCTTTTCTATATGCAGAAAGTAGGTGTAGCATGGCACGCCGGGTAACAGCTAGTTATTAATATAAATTACTAGCAATAATAATACTGTCAGTAAATTCTATTTCTGTGTAATTATTTTGTGGGTATAAATAAAATTCTTTGAAATGAATGTTCACGGTCTGAGCAAAAGTTAGCAAGTGTTTTAGAGCGGGTAGCTATCAAATTGTATATTCTAGCTAAATTTATTGAAATAATTTTGCTAAGGCGTGCTATTCTGGAAAATTGATGTTTGATAAATTCCTGTAATATTTCCACAAATCATGTTATCCCTTTTGGTTTTAATAATTTTTTTTGGCGGTGTTTATGCTTTTATCATTCCATTAATAATGAGTATTAAAAAAAGTCCCTTTTAGAGGGGTTGATATGGTAGAGGATATCTCATTATTGGCCATAGAGCACACTTGGGGATAGTGTGGTCAGTACTATGTATGATTTGTCCCTTTGAAGGTTCTTCCAGAACGGCAATATGTGCTCTTATCGCTCCAAAACATGGCAGGAAGTTTGCATTATTAGGATGGATGGATGGATTGGGTGTTCAAGGGTAGAAAACGTCTAGGTCCTCACCGCCCTGAAGTGTAATGTTAGAGAGATGTGTATATGTCGTGAAAGGGTTTGTAATTTTGTGTTTAGGACAGTGCATGACAATGAACTGTTATTTTGATAACTTGTATTCAATTTTCTTTTTTTACTAATATCATAGCTTACTACTAACATGTTACTTACTAATAGAACTATTTGCACTAAAACTAATATACAGTATAGCACTAAAAATACAAATAATAGACTACATAACTATATTAATATTTACTTATTTATTTTTTTCCCCTCTTGTATATTTTTTTTATTTTATTCTTAGGACTAGCGCTAAAGATGCGCAGTTCCTGCGTGTCGGACTTCAATTTTTATTCTGCTTGTGTTATTAAAACCTAAAACAGAATATTTTATAGTGCCGCAATTAAAATAAACATGCCAAGAAAATAATACAAATAAGCATAACAATAAATTAAATTTAACGTAATTGAAATAAACATGACAAAAAATTACATTTACTCCAAATGCATATCCGGAGTTTTATATCAAATCGGGTTAAGATTAAGAAGTATTGATAAATATCTTTAGCAATAAAATCCTTGATAACCTCTTTTGTATCTGATTATCCCCCCCCCCATTTTTCCTCGGAAAAAAATAAAATCGTGGCTTTCACGATGGTCCTCGAAGAAGCATAAAATTACTTGTGAAGGTAATCATCACATTTCTTTTTAATTTTTTGTTATTTATTTTTTGCGACGGATCAGCTTTTAGGCCATTAGCGCCAGGCTATCTACAGGTCGCCACCCTTTATAAACACACATGGAATCATTTCGTTCCCATTTATTTATTAAAAATATAATCTGAGGTGGCGTAAAACATACCATATATTGTATTTGCGTCAATTTTCACTTCTAGTTTCACTACTCGATTATGATTTTTTTTAAATTTCCGACGAGTCCCTAATTAAGAGTCCAAGTGATGCAATATATCAGGTCATCACATAAGTAATGTTGGTTTATGTCGGTGGACTGTAGAATGTGTCGATCCAAGTTTTTCTACTAGCAGGAGTTGGTCGTCAAGCTCTGTTGGTTGACCTGTACGAGGATCGTCTTAAATGGTTTCCCGCTCGAAATCTTTCAAACGACCGCCGAACTTGTCGCTCACTACTGACATTTTCGTCATATATTTCTAAAAGTTTTCGATAAGTTGAAGCAGCATTATCACCTCGAATTCCCGAAGTATAAAATGGCCTATGTGGTGTCTTGGAAGTTCCATTTGAAATGAAATTTCAGCACAGAATAAATAAGTTTCACCGACAAAAACATGATAAATAGAAGTGTATTTAATGATATAATAAACAAAAATAATTTGAGAAAGCGGGATTAGTAATATAAACATAAGCAAACAGAATATTAAAAACCGACGTTACTTATGGGATGACCTGATACAAAAATAATAGAATATTCTGGAAATGTTTTGTTAATTTCTAAATTATAATTATTTACAAGTTAGATAATATTAGAAGTTTAATCATTTATAAAATATAGAAGAAATTATGAAAAATCAATTAATGGAATTATTTTTATTATTTAAAATACACATTATGTTTTTGGCATTGTAATTAACCAGCACTTGCCTAATTTGATAAGAAAATATCATTTCTCGAGCCTTAGTATTTTAAGTTTCACCGCTAAAATTTGGCAAGAACATGTTTGACAGAATCGTGTAAAGAAGACATTTTAAGTGAAAAAATAGGACAACCCCACTTGTTTATTATACAAAGAATATTTCTTAACGGAAAACTACTTTCAAAGTATATAAATATGATAAAATAATGTAATAAAATGTATTAATAATTTTTAAGCATAAAATATTTTCTGCTCCTTCGTTGCTAATATTATTTCCAAGTCAAAATTCATGCCGCGTCCAATTGCATGATGACTTGGTAGTTATAATTACAGAAGATTAGCTCCCACTTGTCCTGACTGTATCCTCAGTTGAAGGAAAATTTTTTTCAAGGATTTTGTTTTTTTAGCTTAATAACATTTACTTTTAAATTTAATTTATTTAAGTATTTTTTTTCTGTAAATATAATCAACGGCTCCCTACCTATATCCTTGACTCTACAGGAGGGTTAACTTGCCATGTTTACGAACACCGGTAACATATTTGGTTGAGGAACCTGCGCAGAGAGCTGAGAAACTGGGTTCAAATCACAGACTAGCGAGTTAATTTTTCTATACTTATAAGTATGAAATTCTAAGTATCTGATGCTTTTAATCGTAAAATATAATAAAGTTAATGGAGCTGTTCTTAGCAAGCATCTTAAATCATATTTTGTACAAAACGTTAAACATCTACTCTCATGAAATTTTGAAGATAGGTGAAATTTTGGCGCCATTATATGCTGAAAACTTACCCTAGGGAAACTAACTCACTCGACCTCTTCGAAATTCTGCTCGGAAAGCTAGATTTCAAACAACCAACAATTCGTTCACATTTTAGGTATCTTGTTTTACTACCAATAAAACGCTAAAGGAAAACAAACGTAAAGAATCGTTCGAAGCAAATAAACTAAAACTTTCGTGGTTTAAGCACTAATTTTTCCGTCTGGGATCGTCCCTTCGAAAATGTCTTTAGAACCGTTTTTGAACAACGTTTTGTAACCTTTATAAATTAAACCATCCACATACCACGATTTCCCAACCGTTTTCGAGATATTTAAGAAAATATACTAAAATACCAAAAATGCTCACGTCCAGACGTAACCGAAATTAAAATATCATAGTTTGTCTAAATATCAAACATCTTTACTAAGCTCTTAAACTGAAAATTAGTCAGGAAAACTAATATTATTCACTTTCCTCCAAAACAGTTACAGACATCGCATTAAAAATGCTCACATGCATTTCTCTACGTTAAAGAACTTATATAAAGAGTACCTAAAACCCTATGAAAGCAAAAACGTAAGCGTTAAGATTTCTAACGCGCTTATATCACCAAAAAAATAATGTTCTGGTCGGCGGATTTCACTGTTTAACGAACTAGACCATTGAAATGACAAAAATTTTTGTTGTACCAAATTTCATTCAATCGGTCTATTTTTGAGCCAGCTACAGAGCGAACATGTCGTCGATACAAAAGCAAACTAACGAATATGAAAAAATGCATCTTTCATTGTCCATCTTTAATAATTTCTGCTGGACTTATTTACGGCAAATTCTTCAATCTGACTTCACTCTATTAAAGGGAAAGTATTCCACTATCAAAAGGTCAAATCTGCCGAATATTTGAATGTCCAAAAAAAAGTTATGAATAAATACTTTTCCACTCTGAAAAGTGGTGATTTTTATATTCGTTAGTTTGCTTTTGTATCGACGATACAAATGATGATTGATAATGAGAAATAAGTCCAGCAGAAATTATTAAAGATGGACAATGAAAGATGCATTTTTTCATATTCGTTAGTTTGCTTTTGTATCGACGTTATACAAATTTGAATCGTGATCTATGGGTTCTGAAATGTGAAATTTTCAGTTCGGCACTTCATAAGGTCAACCTCATAAGCGAGTTTCCTCCCTAAAAGCGTTACTCGAGCTTGATTCGAATCAGCGTCATTCTTTAACTTCTGATTCCCTAACTACTTCCACAAATCCAGGCCATCTTATTACATTGCCACAAGCGGGCGTAATTTTGTTTTCTTCCAATATAATAGTAATTTTTAATAAAAAAAAATCAGTTGATTTGTAGTAGAGGCTTACTATATTTCAAAATTATCAATTTTTAAGTTGCATCCGTAATTTCTATTACTAGATATATATTGTGCCCAAATAATGTAATTAAAACGATGTATTGTAATATATACCAAACATTTTCTATTAGAAGCTACCGTTCGCAAGAGCCACATTCTAAACTAAAATATTAATAACCTCCTGGGGGCCTTCCTTGTTGTATTGTTTCAAGAAACCTAGCAATAATGTTCCAAAATTATAAGAATATAGTATTTTTGGGGTCTATTTCGGAAAAGGGGTCCCAGCGATTTTATCAGTAACTGTGATTATAATATACAACATATGTATATTAAATAAAATACATTTTATAAATAACCTCAAAACACATTTAATAACCTCAACTGATAAAAACAATTTAAATCTTTGAACGGAAATCGACGATTTTCTCTAAAATCTTCCGAAACAAGAACTCCTTCTCATACCTCTTCCTCTAAATAAATTCTTACAGATATGAATCCAGCATGCTAATCCTAGTCCCGTATTCTGCATTCCCTGTTGTAACAATACCACTAGTTTTCTTCGAGCCGTAACTTCACGTCCTAAGCCGCAAACCTTTCTACTCGGTATGACCCTTTTGCTCTGTAGAAACCTAAGAACATTGTCTTCAGTCCTGATATGGTACTTTTCTGAAATATATTCATTACGTTTGAGCCAGCCAAGATCACAAATGAAACTCTAACAAAATTAGAAAATTTTGTGAGTTTACCGCAACATGTTTACATATTTTATTGAGTCATTATTTTATTGAGTTAAAATAATCACAGTTACTGATAAAATCACTGGCACCCCTTTTCCGAAATAGACCCTATTTTTGTAATGATGAGAACAATATCATGTTCGTTTGCGTTACTGTTCTCATGCCATTTTTACTATACTTAGACTGACAAAGGCCCAATCCGCCACGCAACTCTAGGTCGGATTGAGACGGTATAAGGTATACATACCTTGATACCTTGACTTAACCCTCCGCACCCTTCAGAGTTTTTGCTACGGGCCTGACTCTCCTCCCCTCTTGTTCTGACAAATCAATTTCAGTGGGTCACGGATTACAGCCCTAATATGATAGGACTGTATGATTTCAACTGAGATTGTAGTTTTATGGGTTGACATGTGTATTTGACTTTCATCGATATGAAGTTTACCTTATGACGCAATCTAAAAGTGCCGACTACACAATTTCATGTTTCAGAACCAACAGATCACGAAAATAGCTCTATTTGTCATCAAATCAAATTTATATATATATATATATATATATATATATATATATATATATATATATATACATTTGTCTGTTCGCTCTCTCATCGGCTGAAAAATTTCGCAGTTCCCGCTTATGTGACATATAATTCTTGCTCGTCGATTACATCGGTCATCAGCACGAGACTTTCATTACTTTCACAGCCGCTTTTCGGACTTAAGCGTCTGGCAACTACAAGTTGGTTCGCTTTCTAAACATTTAAAATAAAAACCAACAACATGAAATCTATTGACGGTATGCTAAGTGGAAATCACTCCTTCCAACTTCTCAAAGTTAGAGCATACTTTTGAAAAAGGAAAAAATGAATTATTACAATGATGTTTCTTATTTTCTTACCTAAAATACTCATTTTATAGGTACATGCGATTAAAATGGGTCCATAGAATAAAAGTGGCAGCCTGTAGGTACGCTGTACCTACAGGTACAAAAAAAAAATAATTAAAAAAAAAATTGAAGAGTTAGGTAAACAGAGAAAAACCCATTCAAAAGAACGAGACAGACATATTTGAATTCCAAGCACCGATACCTTCGAATGATATCGCCGTATGGACTTGCATGACATGGTCGTATATAGGAAATAATTTCGGGGGGGGGGCATTTCCGGGGTATGGAATACTAACAATCTAGAACTTGGAATAGTTTTAGACAACTGAAACACTATTACACCTAAAATAAAATATTTGTTGTGTACTAAGTGATCTTATTTAATTTATTTTTAAGGGGCTTTTGACACATTTTACCGATCAAGGCAAGATCTCGGGGGGGGGGGGGGGGCTGCAGCCCCCTTATCCCCCCCTTATATATGCCCAAGTTGCATGTAAAAAACCTATTAAAAATAAGTAAGCTACGGCACATAGCAAAACCGTTATAAAATATGAACGTCCTTATTTCTATTTTATTGGTTGCTTGCAACGGATTTGCTTAGTTTTAGGGATGGCCAGCACTTGTCTCCAATGTTATCCATGTTCTTTCTTAAAAATATTATAAGAAATGTCAAGCATACTCACAGATAAATGCCTAAGAATAAATTCTTGTGGTACTCGTTTTTGGAAAAATGTTGATCGGATCGCTGAAGTTTTTAATAAATGTGCTACAACAATGTTATCAACTTCAATACTCCATTCCTTCGGAATTTGCGTAATACATGGAATTCATTGTGCGAAAGATGGTCATGACAAACGATACTGCAACCATGCTATAGTTAGAAGATAGCTTTTCCGGGAAGAGAATTACCCTGAGTCAGCTGACATTGTCGCCCGGCGCCTTGGGCGTTCACAGCTCGGCACAATTATCTTAAAGTGTCGGCATTTCTTGATCATCATTCATGCGAACATTCTTGCGTCAGTTCTTCGAATGAGTGAGCTATGGTTCGATGATTTTCCCACTCTTTTTACATAGTTTAAAATAGCCTATATGGACGAGATTAGCAGAGTTGAACACTCAGGTTCTGGTGAACGTGAGACTCATGCGCGCACTAAAGATTTTATCTTCTAGTGTAGTCGTTCGAGAGTTGGATTTGGAGTCCCAGATCGTCCCTTGGACCATCCAGCCTGAATCAATTACTTGAATACGCACCTGCAAAAGGGAAAATCAGGTGGTGGCCAAAGCATAGTATTGACTAAACTATCTCCGCAGTGAGCCTTAGAGTGTCAAGAATCAGATGCCTTTACAGTATCTGCCCTGTGGGCTCTGCTGGTCTGCTACAGTACTGGTTTGTTTCTATCCCATAAACGCATACTCCGTCTACATATTAACCTATCAGCTAATCATTGCGTTTGGCGAATCATTCCGTTCACTTAAGTGCAAATAGGGTCCCGGACACATGGAACGCGGTATTTTTCTGTGGGGCGTAGGACGTCAAATGTTGGCATTCGTACTTCCAGTTCAACCAAGAATACTAAGGATGAGTATAACCTTACAGGGCTGTGAGTAAGCCTTGGGCAATACTCTAAGAAGAGCGTTGGTAACCCTGGGTCACTCTAGCGTTTGTAACCGATTCAATATAAATATTGAAGAGCGAAATCGACCTTGACTGCAAAGCTATTCGAAGGCCAAAGTTGCAGGACCACCAGCTAGGAAGCTTAGAGAAACGATTTTAGCCTGTGGATAGTACTAAATAATAACCGAAATGCAAATGTGGTGCAAAAAGAAATATCAAATTTCTGCAGTACCGCCATTGACTAAAGCTCTTCCAGGTTACTGAAGAGGACTATGCATCGTTTCCGACTAACAAATCAACTGATAACTCAATATCCTTTGAGTTAAATGCCCAAGTTTTCAACATTATCTTTGACTGACTTGAACTGCACTATATTTTAGTATAATTATTCTGTTGAACTGCATCAACTGCTGAATTCTGTACGTCCCTTCATATTAAAATTCTCCAAAATCACAGCTTCTCATTGTGAATTCGTCCCGGCTTTTTCTCCGCCGGTCTGCATTGGACATTGCATGCGCCAATCTGCGTTATGTAAGGGAAACCTTCGTACTGCGAATTAAACCGATGCATTCCTCCCTGTTCTACAAATAACAATTCGATTCACACATATCTGACCTTGAACTTCCTTCTAATTCACAAAACCTATTCCTTTTAATTAGTTGTACAATTACAGAAAGAAATACTAATGAACCTTTAAACCCTGGAATGTCTTCTTAGCTCAATGGTATGTGTGATAATATTCTCTTCTCTTTCTGACCAGGAAATGTTCGACTTTTTTTAACCTTCATTCTTTAGGCCAGTGACAAGTATAAGACTATCTCGTTTATAGAATTCGATTTTTTCAGGGTGTGGTGTCTTTTCATTCTTACACAAGCTAGAAAACCTCGGCGAAACCGCTCCAAAACGAATTCTGTTGCTATTTATTTATTTTGTTTTAATTTCAACGTCCATTCATTAATAATGTGAATTTTTGGAATGTGTTATGTACCTTCTTCCAGCCAAGATAGAGTAGATGCATTTGAAAGAAAAGCCAGAACAGTCAGAACGAAATGTTGTAGGCCTTCCTTCTATTCAAATAATTAGATTACCGAAAAATGTTAACTAAAAAAAGTGAGTTTAAAAAGGGCGACTTTTGATGAACACATAAAGTCAACATGTTTTTTTCTTCTGCTTATGACAATTATTAATATTAACATTAATTAATATATCCTTAGTTTCCAAAGTGGTCCAGGGGAAACTTTACGAAGATCTACGTTGACGTGACAAAAAAAAAAAAAAATAAAAAAAAATAAAAAAAAAAAAAAAATGGGAGTCCAAGAAAAATTATCTGTTTTCGATAGTTAAGAAAATATTTGACCTCACCTGTCAATGTAGGCAGATAATATTTTAAAAGGCACATCGACTGTTACTTGTAACAACTTTTAATTATATTACGACTGTTATCATATTAAAACGTAATATGATAACAATAATAATTAATAGTGTAATGATAACATATTTGAATAAATACAACACAATAAAATATAATATTTTTATTTTTATTTTAACCAATCCGAATGGGAAGTTTTCTAGATGAAATAGCGTCGATACAAAAGCAAACTAACGAATATGAAAAAATGCCTCTTTTATTGTCCATCTTTAATAATTTCTGCTGGACTTATTTACGGCAAATTCTTCAATCTGACTTCACTCTATTAAAGGGAGAGTATTCCACTATCAAAAGGTCAAATCTGCCGAATATTTGACTGTCCAAAAAAAAGTTTTGAATAAATACTTTTCCACACTGAAAAGTGTTGATTTTCATATTCGTTAGTTTGCTTTTGTATCGACGATATGTGGGAATTGATTGGTTCCTTGTGCTGTGACTAGATGTAAAAAACGTGGTGTTGGATGGAATCACTTTTTTGATTGACAAACTTTACTTTTTTGAGATTCACTCAAAGCACAATTAATGAATTATTGGTTGGAACGTAGCAAATTTCCATAGTTTGATTTAATTTTCACATTTTTTTTGTCGAGTTTTGAGAATATGGTAAAAATGTAGCTGCGGGGAGTCAACTGGAACCAGCTAAATTTTAAAAGTGGCCTATGAGAAAAAAGGTCTGGGAACCACTGACACATATGATATTTAAGATATCAACTCCATTGGAAGATGGAGGCTTGGGTGTAGATAAAGAACCCTTTTGTCACATTTTCTATTTATAACTAGTTTATTTTAAGTTTTTCATTTTTCGCCCGACGTGTTTTGTTTCTTTTTGCACTTCTTCTGGGAAAATTCTCTCGTTCCCATGTGATCTGAATGGCGGATGGTTTAGATATCGTCGATACAAATGCAAAGTATCGAATGTGAAAAAATGCATCTTTCATTTTCAGTCTTCACTAATTTCTCCTGGACTTATGTACGGCAAAGTCTTGAATCATAAATCACTCTATGAAAGGGAAAGTATACCACTATCAAAAGGTCAAATCTACCGAATATTTGACTTTCCAAAAAAAAGTTATGAATAAATGCTTTTCCACTATGAAAAGTGGTGATTTTCATATTCGATACTTTGCATTTGTAACGACGATATGCCTTATGTTATGTTTTTACCACATTGAAATAAACAACACTTCAAGTAAACCAAAACATTACTATATTCTTTTTCACTGACTCTTACAAAGCAATTCAATTGTTAACAAAAGAACATCTGTAACCATAGCAACAATTACAGCTGAGAAGACATATCACCTTATAAACATAAATAATTACATTGCATGATGATAAGATTATGCGTAAAGTTATGGGAATTCCCTCAAATTGATGTGAATTTTTATAAATAAGCCCTGTAATTGACCATTTATTGTAATCTGAACCAAACTTGTAGAAAATGTAGAAATCTTTGGGTATAAAATTGTTTTTGATACTTTACTCATTGTTTACATGGTAATTCTAACAAAGATCAGTAACAGGTTGTTTTCGTCCATTATCTGACTCATTGATTCGGCGATTCATCATTGTATTTCCTCAGGTGTATCGAACTGGTGTTGAGCCTTAATGAGTCACGGGATGAAATGTCTTCATTCACAGAGATTCGCTATAAGTAAATTATAGAGTGAATGAAAAATTTAAATGTACTACCGTAATATTTACACGCACAAATCCCTCATCTAAAGCGTTTTGGGCATGATATTTCGCTGAATGTCTACCCAGCTTCTCCAGACTGTAGGTGGTCAACAGAGATACGCTATATGTTTTAATGCACATTTCTGTATATTTTATATATATATATATATATATATATATATATATATATATATATAGATAGATATACTCAGGGCCCCTATAGGGGGAAAGCAACTCGACCTAAAAGATCTATTGTGCCCCAGAATATATAGTTTTGTCTATATATAGTGTGGCGTATAAAGAGAAATATTAGCTTCTTGGAAGAATCCCAGGAAAATAGATTTTTCCGCATGCTTATATGAATTCCATAGCTAGTCAGCTGTTATAATCTGTGCTCATCAATAAATCGTGTATTAATATATTATTTCATATATTCTTTAGTATTAACCCATTCGAGAGAGATAGCTACTTTCGTGACAACGGGCAGCTTGCCCCGTGGCCTGATAGCCATTTTCGTGACAAGGCCATTTCTTCGTTTCGGAACTGAAAGCCACCGATGTTACAGCTTTTTACGATACCTAGTGGTAAGTTTTGTAAGCTCTAGTCACTCTTGTATCCGCTAGGGCTCATTAAAAACGCAGTTTGAGCCTCTTCGTAAACGTAATTTTATAATGACATTCTGTGGAACCAGGAGATTGAAGCGGGTTCCGCTCAACGAGTATCTTTCGTGCAAATAAAATTAATTATTTTAGAAGTATTACTGAAGGTGAACTAGCTTACCAGGTCAATGAAAAAACGTCTAGTTCCTTCACAATAGTTTATTTCCACGCTGAGCGCTTTCGGTAGCTCTTGCTACCATCCTCAGAACTATAATGAGTTCAGCTTCACTGCTGAGGGCTGACCCCTGAGGGAGTCAGCCCTCAGCAGTGAAGCTGAACTCATTATAGTTCTGAGGATGGTAGCAAGAGCTACCGAAAGCGCTCAGCGTGGAAATAAACTATTGTGAAGGAACTAGACGTTTTTTCATTGACCTGAAGATCTTCCTTCTCTGCCAGCAACCTCAAAGTTTTTGGAACTAGCTTACCCTCAGCTAAAAACAATTATATGTATATATCGAGAAGAATAACCCAAAGACGAGCTCAGGCTAATCTACTCCAAGATTTTTTCCAATAGGAAAATTATTATTCGTTTTCATCTGTGGTCCAAAGGATTCTACCATGAAATAAATAAATACATTGAACAGAATAACGATATCATTTCGGGTTGTGTCATATTGTCAGTAGAAACCTATAAAAGCGTGTTTCTCGTTAAAAACGTACGTCATATCAGAAATTCAGGAAAAACGCTGTCTTTTGCTGTTCAGCTTCCAAGAAAACATACCCGACAGCACGCCGGCGATTATCTACAGCCCGGAAAACGATTTGTAGTCAACTAACGCCACTCCTCGACCATTTTCCTTGTCTGCTCCTATTTGTGCATCTAACCTCATAGTTTCCTCAAAGATAACCTTGTTATCAACTTTTAATCAAAAACACCATCAATCTGACTCGCCTGATCAAGAACAGCACTGGACGAAAGACTGGGAACTCAGTTATCTCTTTATTTTCCTTCAGGAAACTGGGTATTCGCCGAATTACGCGAAAGGATGCCAAAAATGGCCGAAACGATATCATTAATAACGTCACTCTTCCACACATTCACTTTTTTTGAAAGGGAGATAAACTTATCAGGCAATTATAAATAAATCACGCAAAATCGTCTAAATTTATCGCAATCCTTAGAAAGAGGATGACAACAATAAATATGAAAACTTTTGCTTTCAGACAAATTCCTACTTGCATTGTTCAGATTTTGCAGGTTCTTAAGAATAAATATTCCAGATCACGAAAAGTGAAGAACAGGACAACCCCTACAGAAAACCAAGCTCATAAGCCCTTTTGAGACAAAACATTTTCAGAGATATAAGGAATGTACAGGCCCCCTAGGCATGGGCTTAAAAAGGAAATAATTTCGGAGGGGGCTGGGAAAATTCGGAGACCATTTTCGGGGCATGGAATACTAACAATTTAGAACTTGGAATAGTTTTATTCAACTAAAACGCTATTACAACTAAAATAAAATATTTTTTATGAACTAAGTAATCTTATTTCATTTATTTTTAGAGGTTTTATGACATTTTTATCGATCAAGTCAAAATTCGATGCAGCCCCCTCATCCCCCCCCTAAGAATTCGCATCAGTGTGATTTGAGTTTGCTGTGAGAGTCGCTAGAGTGCACTAACTGTAGCTTCCCCCCTTTTCGTTAACGGCAGACCGACTATTAGACCATTAGCGCCGACTTACATGGTACAGCAGGAAATTTTCTCAACGGGCCCTGAAATGAAAACATTCTTGCTGGAGGCGGAATTCGAACCCAAATCTCCCGCATGAAAGAGCCTATTGGCAATAAATATGAAGCTATATATGGTCTCCAAGTTTCTTAGCAGCTTCGAATAGGTTTTTTCATCTTTGGAGGTTGTTCCTTTCACCGAGGATGATCTGAACTTCCACCAAGGACCCATATCTACGCAGATCTTTAATATTACTTTCTACCGATACATGGGAATTTACTTGTAAATAAAATACAGCCAGTAGAGTGAACTTTACATTTTCACCTTGGGTAGGTACACTGTCTTACCGAATGGACTGGTATTTGTTTACAAGGAAGGGAAGTTATTTCACTGTGAATCGAAGACATAAAATTTCTCTACATCCACGACTTGTGGACAAGAAGTATGATAAAAATGAATAAGTGCCAACGACCCACTAAGAATCTAATCCGCCATAGCATCTTCTTTTTCGTCGCCCGTTGAACTCTACCTGCTTCTTGTCAGAACAAGACGGATAGACTATCCCCAGATCGCTGCTTTCTCCCCTAAGATCCTTCCTACTGATAGCGTGCCCCAGACTGCCCTGCCTTGAGATATTTTAATTGGTTCGTTGTGGTGTGGATGTTGTGCCGGGTTGTAGTGTTTTGTATATGTAAGACAACATTGGACCAATTACTGGAACGACTGCCCTGAGGGACTCCATCCTAGGTTAGTTCGGCTACCTTAGCTCCCACCTCTTTTATATTCCTACTTATACTCCAAGTTCTAGTTCCTTTATCTTTTTATTTATTTATTTTTTATTTAATATCATTATTCTTATTTTTTATTCATCTTGTATATACCAGAACTTCTTCGGAAGAATCGTTACGCATACTGTCCATCCATTATCATTAACTAGAAGTTGGAGGATTTTGCATAAAAGGACACTTACGTTCCTCCCTCCCTCCATAGGCAGGAACCCCGCTTCTTAGGTTGATCTCATGACGCAATCCGGAAGTGCCGACTAGAAAATTTTGCGTTTTTAAATTTGTATATATATATATATATTTGTCTTTCCGCGGTCTAGCACAGCGAATAATGGTCCGATTTTGATGAAATTTTTTGAAATCTTTCGTATAATTTGAAAAGTCAAGTTCCTTAATCAGCAGATAAGGATTTGTCTAGTTTTATTCCTTCTTATTTGTTAATTTCTTATAGCTCAATAATGTATTTGACAATTACATTTCTGAGGTTAAGTAAACTCAGAAAAACAATTTATTGTAAGAAATATAGTTTTCCAAGAGAGATATTCGAAGACGTTGTAGCGGGGGCCTTTCTGGGGTTGGCCGACCCATCCAGATAAGGTCACAAATCAAGACCTTTCAAGAAAGGTGGAACCAAAATAATACCTGTTTTTATTTTAATCTTTCCAAATGAGATTAGGGATAAGAACGGAACCGTGCTAAGATGATGCAGTTCCTGCGAGTCTGACTTTTTAGAAAGTGTTTGGTTTGTTTGGATTTTAGTCGTCATTTATCCTGCTTTCTCCAATTTTTTGAAACCATTTCCTTACACTGATAGTATGTTCCCCAGTTACATTATTATTATTTTTTTTTTTTTTTTGGTTGAATTTAAGGCGTGTCAACCGTTGGGATTATTTATTTTCGTCACTGTATATCTGTAAGATTCGTCACACTAAAATGAAAATGTAACTCAGCACATTCTTATTGATTACGAAAATTGTTGACAGACTGACTAATACGATTAGTCAGGCGAAAAGAAGTATCGAAAGGTTGAAAATCATTTTGGTCTAATAGTGAGTCATAGTGAATCCCACGCATGGTTTTAATGCGCACAAACTTATTGACTCCCCTAATACTTCCTAATTAGACAATAAATAGTTTTAAAGAATGAAATATGAGGTTCTAAACGTGCGAAACTAAACCTGGCCAATATGATAATATGTTTATTTTCCCAATAAAACAAAGATGTTACACCTAGAAAAGGGTATTATGTGAGTTACAAAATAGAATTTACTCTGTGTTTTATTTATTATATCATTATCAATTTTAATGAAAAATATATTTAATTACTATTTTGAGTCTAAAAAAATTGATAAAATATCCCAATAATATTAATGACTTATGTTTTTGAATATTTCTCTTAAAACACTAATGTAAAAGTGCAGTCTTTTCTTGTTGAAATTTTCGACGGAAAATAATGTATAAATTCGGAAATTACTTGTTTGAAAATTAGTTTTGAAAGGTTATTAGTAAGGGTTAGCGGATGTCGATCTTCGTCAAAGAGAACGTGCGAAGAAGTACGTTTCTGGAACATGTTCAACTCAAAATCTTAAAAAAGTTTGTCTCGTGTAGGCAGAAGGTCACACCTAATTTAGGATTTACCTAATCGTTAATTTACTTAACAACTTAAAAAAAAATCATGACTGAAAATCATTTACACCAATCGGCTGTTTTTGTAATCAGCTGTTTATAACTAACATATAACTTATAATATTGGTTAAATTATATAACATAAAAACTGATATAATATTAATTATGATTCGGTTATAATACAACAGCTGATTGCTGTCGTGTAAATGATCTTCAGTTATGACGGGGCCCTGGTACCGAAAGGTCCTACTTAGGTTTCCGTTCCATTAGGGTGTACATAGTATTTAGGCTCCTGAAGATGCATCCGAGGAAATGTCGAAACATTTCAATTAATTTTGCTAATTCTTACACACGGTAAAAATATATTTATTTTTACTTGATGTATAGTGTTTTAAGTGAAAAATAGAATTCGATTGGATTTTAGTGTTTTCTGTGGTCCGGTAGCACAGAGTGTTAAGACATTATACTCCGTGCCTAAGGTAGCGAATTCGATTTCCTCTAGGCGTGGTGGTTTTGGCCTGTAAAAGGAAGGCAATCTTCGTTTTCTAGAAAGAAACCCCCTCCCCCAAAGAAAACGTCGTTAATAATTTAATTAATCTAAAATCGAGAGTTACCGCCTAAATATTGTTGCCACACTTGGATCGGGCGTTCTCTTCCGTTGGACAGGTATCTTTCTTATCTATGAATGGGACATCACCTCAATGGAAGGCCTCAAACACACATGCACACTGAATGAAGGTCAACGGCAACGGTTTTGAGCTCCGCCTAATGACTCAGAGATAGGGTCAGAGATAGTTCTAACTCTGACCCCTGAGTTATAACTCTCACACGTCACTTCAGCTCATGAGATTAGCTTCGAGTCCAGGGTAACCATCAATTTATAATGGGATCAGTTCTCCACTGCATCTGACAATGAGTACCAACTTCTGGTGTTGCCTTAAAAATGATTTTAATAGAATCCGCACGTCCAATTACCTATAAAACGTGTACTTGGAAGCCATGAAAGCAAAAACGTAAGCGTTAGGATTTAACTTGCGTAAATTTCGCAACAAAAACCATGTTCCAAGACGCATTCTGCTGGTTAACAAACTTGGCCTTTAAAATCACACAAAGCATTTTTGTACCAAATTTCATTAAAATCGGTCCATTGTTGAGCCAACTAGAGAGCTAAAAGACAAATACATATATACAAAGGATCTCCCAAGACACGCCATGTTATGCTTATGGGAATTCGATAAAGAAGAAAATGCTGATTCAACTTATCGAAAACTAGTAGAAATATATGGCGAAAATGTCATTAGTGAGTGACAAGTGCAGCGGTGGTTGGATCGATTTCGAGCGGAAAATCTCAATCTTGAAGACGAGGGTCGACCAACAGAGATTTTCGACGAACTCCTACTGTAGAAGAAAATCCTGTTCTAACAGTCGAAGAGCTAGCAGAAAAACTTGAATCGACACATTCTACAGTCCGCCGACATAAACAGACATTACTCGTGGATACGGATTTATATATGCACGCACAATTTTGTATCAACGAAATTTTTGTGATTTATCGGTTTTGAATATATTTAAATGTAAAATCTTCTAGTCGGTACTTCTGGATTGCGTCATAAGGTCAACTTAAGCGGGTTTCCTCCCTTTTTTGAGATTCGGGAAGGAGTGAGGAAGCGCGCTATAAACTGACGCGCAGCTATAAAGAAAGCGTGTATTTAAAATTTACAGTGTGACATTAGGACTTGGGTGACAGTTTGAGCATTCCCGACTGCAGTATAGGTTGCTTGTCATCTTCAGGATTTGGTTCTAGTGGTAACTCCAATTCCGACCTTCTTCTCGTCAGATTGTAAGGTTCGTGGCTTCTCTCTACCATCTGCTTTACTATTGATGCTTTAGTACCCACGCTGTTCGTCCTGTTCTTGTTCTTCGATGGTCCCATCTTTCGTTTCAAGTGCTGACCGATTGGGTTGCTCTGCTTTGCTTTGGTTCTTACGAGTGTTCTCTTGAATGTGTTGTCTTCCTGATGAGTTGTTTCATGATGTTCGTTTTCCAATAGTGATTTCGGATTCCACTTCCAGTACTCGTCTCTGATCTTAGCTTGAGTGCTTAATTTGTCTTTTGGTTGGAGAATTGCGCCCTTTTCGCCATCGCCTTCCAGATCTTCTGGTCCAAGCTCCAATACAGATTTGCATCTTTCCATCATGTCAGACAAGTCAGTCGATGCACTCGCCTTGTCGTCAGCTATAGATTTGAGTTCCTCCCGGCTGTTCTTCAAAAATTTGAACGCGTCTTTGAAATCTTTGTTCAATACATCTTTGTCCTTCTTTGGGATCTCGATCCAGTCATCAAGCGCTTTCTTCGATTCCCCCTTCGGCCCCTCAATACGCCAGGCGTTCATCTCCTTCTCTTGCGAGTAGTTGATGTCCTCCCATTCTAGTTCGGACAGATCGAAGGAACTTCTTGATGTGACGGAATCTGCGGATGAATCCGCAAGGATTTCCTTCTTCCAGTTTCTTACCTTTTTGATGAAATTCATAAAATGCTCGTTCTGTTTCCTCCATTTCTCTATTTTCTTCTCGGATGGCAGCTTCATGCCCCCGAGGTATGAATTTGGTTTGTCGCCACAGGAAACGCTTGACCAACCATCGCTACTGGAGTCCTTCAACTCCTCTTCCTTTTGGTGACTTAACCTTATTTTCCGAGCATTTCCTTTCTTTGTTCTTAGCATTTCTCGTATGCTTCGTTCACGAATAGCCTTACACTTCTATGTTTCCAATAGCAACCATTCGCCTTACCGCTCTCTCTGCCTTTGTATAATGCCGGTCATATGTTGTCTTACCGCACGCTATCTTAACGCAGCTTAGGTTAAGTTTGAAAGAGAAGAACTATTATTAAAAAAAACACACACACATGAGGACTTTCGGACTTTTCGCAAATTTTGTAAGTGGAACTTTAGTACCCACCCCATTAGTGGAACTTGACCGGGCAAAAGCTAATAAATTTCCGACAAACAATTCTTTGGCGTAAAAAAATCATTGTATTCGGTAATTTCATCTGTTTACTCCATTCTTAATCTATTGTGAATAATTTATAATTTGATCATTTGTAAATTACTAACTGTTCTGATCTAAAATATTAAGAAAAACAATACGTTAACACTAGCTGAACCTTTTGTCAGACCAATGTGGCCTATGTGGAAATCATGGCGGATGTCTGAGGAATATATTTTAATAATAATATCTATATTGTATAAATTAGCATTTAATTAATTAATAAAGTGTAATGAAAAGGTTCACTTTCACTGTCTATTTAGTAGATAGATCTCTACGCTTCTGGGCTGCTCCAGTTCTTCAGAAGAACAAATAGTAATAATAAAAATAGGAGGCTCTCCCGTGGTCTAGTGGCTAGCGCCTTGGATTCATAAGCGGGAGATGGTGGGTTCGATTCCCACCTCCGGTAGGAATTTTCTCATCTCAGGGCTCGCTGGGAAAATTCCTCGCTGCACCCTGGATGTCGGCGCTAATGACCTAGATGTAGATGCGCCGTAAAAATAAAATAAAAATAGGAACCGTATAATGAGGTCATTAGTACAATGTGGTGAAATTGTTCCAAACCTATACTGCAAGGATATTTTCATTTAACTGATACCAAAGGGTCGAACTTTACCCAAAGAGTGCGAACAGGCAAATATATACATATATACTTGTCTATTTGCCCTCAGATAAATACATAAGTAATATGGATTTGTACCAATTCCACCACAACGTACTAATGTGATTCCATGTTATGGTAATATTATGGTATTTATTAGTTTATTGTTTGGCAATGCTCCACCAAAACGAAGGCGATTCTTGTATGCCAGAATTAATTTGCCTCTGCTCCACGAATTTCTTCTGAAGTCTCATGACGCAGGACGTAATATTACGGGTCTGGATCATCAGCGCAGGCGTCAATTAAATTTTTGCAAATGGGGCGCGGAATTATCAAAGATTTGGGTTGACTAGAGTTTCGATATAACTTTCAGGAAACGCGTAGAACTTATGTAAATGGCATAATTGCTATTCGTTTCCGCTCGCTCAAGGTTATATCGAAATTCAATCAATCCAACTGTTTGATAATATAGATCAATGGTTTTTCGATGGAAAATGGGCCGATATCCAGTTTAGCATCTTATTCAGTTGTAGGCAAATCCCAAAGACGCATTTTCCTAGCACAAACAACAAAACAATACTAAGAACACAAACAACAAACAATGATAAGAAATCGCGTAAAAAGTACAAATGTACAAGTGAATTGCGTTGAAAATAGAAAGTAAACAAGTCGTTTACTACAATGAACGCCCAACAGAATTTCCTATAGAAATGTTAATGAGTTATGCACCTGCGCTGATGATCCAGATCTCTGAACGAGACCCACTTCTCTAACCTGACTTGAAGCTAATATATATATATATATATATATATATATATATATATATATATATTATTTGATTAATATTGCTTTAACTTTGAGGCACATTAACTTGTAACTCTGCCTGAGTACTGGCCATCATCAGCGACAAGGTAGCGATAAATATAGAAAATTCATCCAAGCAAAGGCCGTATAAAATTTTAAAAGATTAGAATCAAGTTCTTATAAGTGAAAGATAATAAAAAAAAACTAAAGATGATCGATGGGATCTTAGGAAATGTAATTCATTTAAGAAAAAAAAAACTACTAATAAATGTAAATTATGTAATGACGAACTATTCTAATTAGTGTAGTAGTAAATTGTTGATAACAATATAACTAGTATATATATATATATATATATATATATATATATATATATATATATATATATACTAGTTATATTACTTGATTAACATTGCTTTAACTTTGAGGCACATTAACTTGTAACTCTGTCTGGGTACTAGCCATCTTCAGCGACAAGGTAGCGATAAATATAGAAAATTCATCAAATTAATCCAAGGAAAGGCAGAATAAATTTTTAAAAGATTAGAATCAAGTTCTTGTAAATAAAAGATAATAAAAAGTCCATCACGCAGGAGCTGCGTAACTAAGCACTTTCCTCAGAATTGGGTAGTGTCGAGTACATTCCTGAATAATTTGCCTTCCTGAATAATAACCTATATAGATAAATAAAATAAAAACATAAATTGTTCTACTCTTTTGCTTTTATGAGCAGCTGTTTCAATTATTAATTTTGTAATTAATTTCCTTCCAGAGTTTTGTGTATGCGTGGTACTACACTACGTAATAAATACACAAAGCTTCAAATATTCATCTATTGATCTTGATGAGTTTCGCGAACCTACGTTTGGCGGGAGAATTCAATTCAAACATAGTACAATATTAGGTAGCCAGGAAGTTTACAGAGTTTCATAACAATAAAACAGAAATTACGACCGGTATAAGGAAATGAGTAATTTTTGTCTGGAGTAAACCCTCCCTTTTAGTCAACCGATTTAGTTTATTTTTACAACACATTTTTCTCTTCAGTTGAACAGAACGAATACCGAGTTTCGTTGAAATATAACAAAAATTACGACTGTTATTGGCAAATAACTACTTCGGCTCCGGAGTAAACCCCCCGCCCCTCCGGATAGACCGATTTTGTTGGTTAACGAACTCGTTCAATCGTTTGCTAATTGAACGCTATATAACAAGTTTCGTGGCGAAAAAACAAAAACTCTGGCCTGTATCGTGTTAGCGGAGACATATATAACTATGTATATATATATATATATATATATATATATATATATATATATATATATATATATATATATAAATTTTAACTGAGGTCATTTTCGGTGTCTACTAGGTAGGATCGATAAAGATTCGAAGAAATTTTTCAAAAATTCCGTCTTGAGTGCAACCTCAATAGCTACTTTCCTTCGGAGGAAAGAACTAATGATGATCGGTGAGGATCTGAGGAAATGTAATTCATCAAAGAAAAAATAAAATAAAAAAAGCTACTAATAAATGTAAATTATGTAATAACGAACTATTCGAACTAGTATAGTAGTTGATAACAATGTAACTAGTGTTAATATTCATTTCTATCGACGTGTGATGAATAATAATGAGATGATATAATTCATATCACTGGGCAGGTGATGCTGTCACGTGAGCTTTCCCCCACTTCTTCCTATTGTTGTAATGATAACGTCTCATATCTCATTTCTTATCTATGTGTATGATCTGATTTCTATATCAACGAATTCATCATTAGTATTTCGTAGTGATTTTGCCAAATAAGAATAAGAATGTGTCAGCGTAACCCCCCCCCCCCCCGTGCATACGTCTTATGGGATTTGGGTTAATCTGCGTGGTATTTTTAAAAAATCTGTCAAAAAACTTTTAAACTTCAATATGGACAAATTTTCCTAACACGTCTTCTCTCTTTTAGTACTTTCCTCCGAAGGAAAGCAGCTACATATTAAGGTTGCACTCATGACGGAATTTTTGAAAAATTTCTTCGAATCTTCTCCTACCTTGTAGACATTTCTCCTACCTAGTAGACAACGGAAATGACCCCCGTTCTAATTTATATATATATATATATATATATATATATATATATATATATATATATATACACACATATATATATGTATATATATATATATATATATATATGTGTGTGTGTGTGTGTGTGTGTGTCCGTTAACAAGATACAGGCCAGAGTTTTTGTTTTTTCGCCACGAAACTTGGAATGTAGTATTCACCCAACAAACGATTGAACGAGTTCGTTAACCAACAAAATCGGTCTATCTGGAGAGGGGGTTTACTCCGGCGCCAAAGTAGTTATTTGCCAATACCAGCCATATTTTTTGATATATATCAATGAAACTTGGTATTTGTTGTGTTCAACTAAAGAGAAAAATTTGTTATAAAAATAAACTAAATCGGTTGACTAGAAGGGGGGGTTTACTCCAGACAGAAATGACTAATTTCCTTATACCGGTCGTAATTTCTGTTGTATTGTTACGAAACTCTTTATACGTCCTGGCTATCTAATAAGAAAGAAGTGTTTTAAAAATTAACTACATCGGTTAATTGGAAGGGGGGAGGGGTGTTACTTTGTACTATGTTTGAATTGAATTCTTCTGCCAAACGTAGGTTCGCGAAACCCATCAAGATCAACAGATCAAAATGTGAAGATTTGTGTATTTATTACTTCGTGCAGTACCCCGCATACACAAAACTCTGGAAGGAAGTGAATTACAAAATTAATAATTTTTAAACAGCTGCTCATTAAAAATGCAAAAGAGTAGAACAATTTATGTTTTTATTTTATTTATCTATATAGGTTATTTTAAGCAAATTATTCAGGAATGCACTCTACACTACCCAATTCTGAGGAAAGTGCTTAGTTATGCAGCTCCTGCGTGACGGACTTTTCAATTCTCAGCAGTTAAAAGACGGGTCACAGAGACAAGAAGATGTATAAGCGAATGAAATAGGAAATTAAGAGAGCCCTCTGAACCGAAGAAAAGAGGGAATTGACAAAGAACAATAATACTATAAAAGAAGAAAAAGAAGAAGAAAAAAAACCTAAGACAAACCTTCCTAACATCGGTTCCGGAAAGAGAGATACAGCGGGACCCAATTAACGAGACAATCTGCCAGTGCAAATATTTGTCTGGAAGCTACTCCAGAATCCTGGAAAAAAATTAATCTTGTTCCCTAGCTGTTGGTTCAGCGCCACTTAGCGAAGAGGTAAAAGGTGGGGGTGGGTCTCCCCTGCTGTCTGTTTGGAAACCAACACTTAGTTCGCTCTTCCGGTATTAGGAGGTCTCCTTTGGTTCTCAGATTTAGCGAATTATTGTATGATTCTTCAAGCTTTTGTCCCTTCAAGCAATCGGTCTTTTAATGTTATTACTAAATGTTACCCGGCGTGCCATACTACATCTACTTTATATTATATAAAAAAATGCTTCAAAACGTTTTGTTGCAACATTGTTGCTAAACTCCTCTAAGTTTTACCCCTTCTTTTTCAACAGAAATTAAGAAAATTGATCATAACCAGCACGCTGTTTATATATATATACACACACACACACACACACACACACACACACACACACACAGATAATATACAGGGTTTGCCCAAAATAAACGGACAAACTTGTAGGACAACGGAATTGTAGCAGGATGGAAAAAGAAAGGAAAAAAGCCCTTTTGCATATATCTCGTTCTTGCATCGTTTCCGAGATAAACGCACGAAATTATTAGAAGGCAGTTTTTCATAAGGCATATATAAAAATCGTTAAAATTATGCGTTTTTTCTCAGAAACGAAGCAACAACGAAATGTATGCCAAAGGACTTATTTTCTTTCTTTCTTCGTCCTCTATTTTGGGGACACCCTGGATATTCACAGAATAAAAAACCTGTTTCATTAAACGTTTAAATAATAAATGTGCTCATAGTTTGTTTAAAAATAAATTAGAAACAAAATAAGTATTATTAACAGCATTTTCATAATTTCTTTAAGTTTTTAGCGTTTTTCTCGGATACGAAAATAAAACGAGATATATGCTAGGGGACTTTTTTTCTTTCTTCAGAAAACACATGTTTAACCTGTGAGTTAAAAAGGTCACTGAAAAAACTTGTCAGCTTAAAACAATGGAAATGGCTGATAGAAAACAGCAAACAAAGAAAAACGTAGCCACAGAAGAGCCTGAACCCGATACTTCCTGGTTCCAAGCTTGTCTGAATGAGGAAAGTCATTGTGATAATTTCTCAGTATTTTTGACGATTAAAATGGTCGAAGAAACGAAGAATTTCAACACAGTTAATCCATTTACGATTGCCAAATGGATTTCGACTTATGGAAAAGATATCACGGTGAATAAAAACAGAAAAGATGGAAGTCTAACCATAAACTGCAGTAACTTGTTTTCATGCAATAAATTACTGAAATGTGATTCGTTCTATGGCCAAAAGATTGCGATAGCTCCACATAAATCTTTAAATACTACAAGAGGAGTGTTCCGCTGTGCCGAACTTGAAGAAGTGAATGATGAGGAAATATTGGAGAATTTAAAGAATCAAAATGTTCTTAAACTCCATAGAATTAAACCAAAACGAAAAACAGGTAGAACTGTTTTTGTAGTTACCTTCATGAATGCTTTTTTGCCTGAAAAGCTTAAAATTGCTTACATGTCTGTGCCTGTGCGTCCATACATCCCGATGCCACTCCGCTGTTTTAAATGCCATAAGATGAACCATACAGCTCGTTCTTGCAAGGTATCCAAGCAAATTTGTGGAAAGTGTGCAGAAGAAAAACATGAAGACACTTGCAAGAAAATTAAATGCTGTAATTGTGGATTGGATCATTTCGCATGGGACAAATCCTGCGCAGTCTATCAAAAAGAATCATCTATTGTCAGGAAGATGACTCTAGAAAAATTGTCCTATGTGGAAGCAAGAAGAAGACTGGAAGCAAGAGATACAAACACTTATGCCGAAAAAGCTAAATGCGTTTCTGCAAATGACCGTAACTTGCTCGAGAGGATACAAGAAATTTCCCAAAAAATGGAAAATATCATGAATTTACTGAACAGGATGCCACTATCAGACAATTCAAGGAAAGAAGAGGCTTCAAGAAACGAAACCTTGAAGAATTCAGCAAACGACTTTCAAAAAATAGAGCCTTTCTTTGCACAAATCCAGAAGAGATTAGAAGATATAGAAGGGAAAATGGCAACATCCGGACTTTCCAGTGCTACAGGAGGCTCAAGTCAGAATAACAAAACAGGAGGACTAAAAATTACTAACAGACTAACACGAACGACACATAACGATGAAATATTAGGGAAAACAGGTAAAACAAAAAACAGAAAGAAAACTTAACATGACAGAACATACAACCTACACTACACAGTCGAAATTCAATTCACTTAATGGATTTTATTATCTTTCTTTTAGATGCATATGTCAATACTCCAATGGAATATAAATGGTTTACAGAGGCATTTTGAGGAGCTGTCGTGTTTAAGACAAGAACATGGCTTTGAGGTTATTTGTCTTCAGGAAACTCATTCATGTCCCGGTAAGCAAGTTTCCATACATGGCTATACTTCTTATTTTAGGGATTACATTCTAGGTGATAAAGCTTGTGGTGGTGTCTGCATCTATGTGAAGGACTCCATACACTGTGAACCAATAAGATTGCTGACTACGGTCCAGGCTGTTGCAGTGTCTGTATATATTCCCTTCAGAGTGTCCGTATGCTGCATCTATCTTCCACCTAGTGAACCGGTTGACGTACATACACTACAAGACTTAATTCTCCAACTTCCTGCTCCAATACTCCTCGTAGGAGATGTGAATTCTGAGAGCGTAATGTGGGGATCAAGGAAGACTAACTCTAAAGGAAAACTATTGCAGACACTTCTCGAACATAATGACTTAATACCATTGAACACAAACATACCTACACACCTCTGCCCTCGGACTGGAACTTACACCAACATTGATATTTCAGCTACCTCTTCATCTATATATACACGACTGACTTGGGGAGTGACTGAAGATCAATATGGAAGTGATCATTTCCCAATTGTTATAAAAACAGATGTTCCTACAATTTCCTTCTCTACTGATTCCAAATTTAATATTAAAAATGCCGACTGGACAAAATTTCAAAATAATTTTTTAGTTCACTTACAAAATCAAAGAACGTACAATTTGAATGATTTCTTATTATTAATCACTCAGGTAGCTGACATGTCCATTAACAAGACAAAGCCCACCCATAAAAGACCCCCGGTTCCTTGGTGGAACAATGAGTGTAAAAGAGTGGTCAGAGAACGCAGAAGAGCACTTCGCTTATTCAATAATAATCCATGTACTAATTTTTTAATAGATTATAAAAAGAAAAAAGCTATTGCTCAAAATGTCATAAAGAGTGCCAAAAGAAAATGCTGGATAGACTTCCTGTCATCAATTAATCATTCTACACCACCAAGTATAATATGGAACATGATTAATAAAATCACTCATAAAAAATATAGGGCGCCAATACCAACAATTAAACAAAATAAGTCTCTTGTTCATGATCCCAAAGAAATCAGCAACATCCTTGGACTCCATTTTAGTCAAATCTCGAGCAATGAAAGACTCTCACCTCAGCCATTGCAGTATAAATTAGCATTAGAGAAGACACCAATACCTCCATGCATAAACACATACTGTCCATTAAACGAGCCTTTTTCTATGCAAGAACTACAGCATGCTCTTTCTCAGGTGAAACTCACAGCACCAGGGTCAGATGGCATTTGCTATAAAATTCTGAGGAATGTTCCTTTTGCTGGATTATGCACTCTTTTAAAGGCCTTTAACAATGCATATGAGACAGGAGAATATCCCAGTAGCTGGAATGAGTCAATTGTCATCCCCATATTGAAAAAAGACAAAGATAAAACTCTCCCTACTAGTTACAGACCAATAGCTCTAACCAGCTGTATCGGCAAGCTATACGAACGAATGATTAACAAACGGCTCTTATGGTTCCTTGAAAAAAATAAGCTCCTTTCAGAATATCAATGTGGCTTCAGGTCGAACCACTCGACAATGGACCACATAGTTCGCTTTGAAAATGAAATTTTAAATGCATTTCTTAACAAGGAGTCTATCATAGCCGTTTCATTCGACATTGAAAAAGCATACGATACAGTATGGCGCCGGACTATTGTGTCGAAATTGTATGAATGGAATATTCTGGGAAATGTATTTAATTTCATAGAACATTTCCTTTCGAATAGGACATTTAGAGTCAAAGTAGGGGGACAGCTGTCGGACTCATTTATCCAGGAAAATGGAGTACCACAGGGTTGCGTTCTGAGCACGACCCTATTCAAGATCGCAATAGACACCATCCGCGAGTGTATCACGCCAGAAGTAAGGTATAGCCTGTATGTTGATGATTTGCTTATTTACAGCAAGGGAAATGACATGAAACAAATGCAAGACAAAATCCAGGAGGTAATAGGCAACCTGCAAAATTGGAGTTCCCGTAATGGGCTCAAAATCTCAAATGAAAAAACACAATTTATTGTGTTCACTAAGAAAAGAATTATCCCGCAAATAGAATTGTTGCTACACTCCAAACGTATACCTGTATCCGACACAATAAAATTCTTAGGGATGCATTTTGATTCAAGGCTTACTTGGGCACCTCACTTGAAAAGAATCCTTGAAAAATGTAAAAAGTCTTTACATTTCTTGAGGATCCTTAGTAATACCCAGTGGGGAGCTGACAGAAGCTTAATGCTAACCTTCTACCGAGCGTACACCAGGTCCATACTGGATTACGGAAGTATAGTGTACTCATCTGCCAGACCCAGTACCTTGAAGATGCTAGATCCCGTGCATAACACTGGGCTCCGTCTAGCCACCGGAGCTTTCAGGTCAAGTCCAGCAATCAGTTTGTATGCTGAATCGGGAGAACATCCATTGGAGTATAGACGTATGTTAAATTGTATAAAGTTCACATTAAAATCTAAATTTTTAAACTGCCCTTGCACCCCAAACAACATTGACGAAAGAATACTTAGAAAATACCAACAGCACCCAAAAAGACAAAGACCACTACACCTACGATACCTGGACTACACGAATGGTACATTAATAGCAACAACGCCTGTTCTCATGAACCCTTTATGTAAATATATCCCGTGGAAAATAGAAAATTTAAAAATTAATCTAACCTTGTCAAAATTCAAAAAGAAACAACCAACTTCTAGGCATTTTTACACTTCGTTTTTTCAAGCTTTTCTCATAGAAAATAGTGATTCCCTTTTTGTATACACTGACGCGTCAAGAACTCCACATGGGACAGGCGCAGCTGCTATTATTGGTCAAAACTGCTACTACAGAAAACTTCCAGACGACACTAGTACGTATTCAGCTGAACTGGAAGCCATAAAACTAGGACTGAACAGCCTACCAGACACACAACATAAGAACATTGTACTATGCACGGACTCACTCAGTTCAATCCAATCATTACAAGACTATTACAGTACACACCCAATAGTACGCGACATTTTTGAAATAATATATCACACAAACAAGAAATTCACAATGTACTGGCTACCCGGCCACGAAGACATCAGACAAAGTACTACAGTAGACGAACAGGCTAAACTAGCCACTCGACGACCAGGACCAGACGTACATTACATGACATACCAGGATCTTCAAGCCTTATCTAAGAGATTCATAACTGATAAATGGCAAGAATCCTGGTACAACACGACTGACAACAAGCTTCGAGAAATCAAGCACACTGTACACGAATGGTCATCCAGTAAAAGACCAAATAGACGAGAAGAAGTGGTGTTATGCCGTCTAAGGATTGGCCATTCACGACTGACACATTCCTACATAATGACCAGACAAGAGAGACCGACATGTACATACTGCAATACTCACCTAACGATAAAGCACATACTGACAGAGTGTAGACTCAGGACAAATTTTAAATTACCCTACAATTTGACTGAATTACTTTCTGATAATAGCCAGTACATTGTTGAAATTATTAAATACCTCATACATACACATTTATACAACAACATTTGAAAAAGTTAAAATAACAACAGCCATTTAGTGAATTGCGTTTTTGGGGAATTAATCCAACAAAAGATATTCTCTTTCTGTTGGATTAATGTAAGAAAACAGACAAAACATTTAACAATACACACAATATTCAACAGACAGAACATTTATTAATCAACAGACAGACACTTTTTTTTTTTTTTTTTTGTACTTTTTGAATTGTGAATTCAGGAACAGAGCCGAAGTTTTGTCACCAAATGGTGAAAAAACTAAAATATATATATTCTTTCTTTCTTTTTTCATCATGCATCGTTTCCCTAATTTTGGTCGTTTATTTTTGGGACCCTCTATATATATATGTTATGCGCCATATATCACTATTATACATTATATAAATAAATAAATAAAGCCTTTATTGCATAAGAGGAACAATACAAACAAAGAAAACTATTTAAAAAAAAAAAATAACGAAAATAAAAAGTAATAAAAAAAATTTTAATTATTTTCCTTTTAAATTACTATTTACAATATTTACAAATACATGTTTCTCATGCAGGCCTCCCCTTGATGGGGGTAATGGTCTAACGTCCCTGGAGACCAACCCAACTAGGAAGTGGAGTTCCCTGTTTCATCCAACAATGCTTTCCATATACCTTATATATATAATGTAAACATATTTTATATGCAAATTTGGATATTTTTAAGTGAAATTTAGGAGGAAAAATAATTAAGCAAATCATGAAACATGAAAAATAAACTCCCTCCCTATAGGGCTACTATTGGGAAAAAATAGAGAAGATTTCTGAAAACGTTTTTCGAAAATGCAACCTCAATAGCTTTATTCTTTCGAAAAGTGCTAAAATGAGTCCGAAGACCAGTACCTCTAGCATTTCCTCAACATGCATGGCATCCAAGAAATCTCCCGTCCAGACTGAAGGCATGTCCCGCTTTCGCTCAGATCAAAGAATTCCTAAGAACCAAGTGTAGGAATGTGAGTATATCTACACACCCTGGAATCTTGAAGTGTCGCCGATGGATGATGTAGTTAGGAGAATCTTGGCTTTCTTCCCGATAGGAAAACCATCAGGAGAATATGGGGGTTGGCACTACTGGCAAGCAGGCGGGCCAACATCTCCTTTTCAAGTATCGGCATTCTATTAACCCTGCTCAGCTGGCTGGCAACACTGATTTCAGCCTATAACCTTACTAGAATGTGGAGAAATATATATATTTTTTTTTAATGGAAAACTACTAAAACTTACTACAGCAAATATTTGCCAGTGTACGATTCTTGTTATCTGGCAAAAATAAAAAACGAATTTTGGAAAAAAAACGTTCATAACCAAACAACAGGTGGCTACAACTCTTGAAATCGGCGTTCAATACATTTGGTGACTGAGAGACGGAAAATAGTTGAACTTTAATCTTAATTTTAGTTTTGTTTTTAAACAATTCATATTATCTATTTCTATTCATTTATAATATATATATATATATATATATATATATATATATATATATATATATATATATATATAGCTCATTCTTTATTTTATTTTCTTCATAGTGAGAATGGCCAATGGCATTGCAGAATACTGGCATATATATATATATATATATATATATAGGCCCTTAGCTAAAGGGGCGTTTTTTGAAAGTCTAAATGTTGCTTCTCCCACCCCCCAATTCTGTTCCAATCAACAAAAAAACAAGCTGTGCAAAATTTCAGGGCAATCAGACAACTGCTAAGCGACCCGCAAATGGTTTGAAATTGAAACATAGTACACGCTACGATTAATTCCGTTAAAAGGGATTTACTGTTGTATCTCGATCATTTTCTCAAAAAACATTTACGTAGTTACATCAAGGCGACCCGAGAAATTGTTGAAAATTATTTTCAATCATAAGTCGATTCTAAAAAGTTTTGGAATAACATGGACAAATTTAAAAAAAAAATATGAGAATTTTACTAATCCACACTAGGGTGGCCCTTAGCTAGAGGGTTTTTTTAAAGTCAAAATTCTGCTGCTCCCACTTCCCAATTCTGTTCCAATCAACAAAAAAACTAGCTATGCAAAATTGTAGCGCAATCGAACAACAGCTAGGCGGCCCTCAAATGTTTTGAAATTGAAACATAGTACACGCAACGATTAATTCCGTTAAAACAGGGATATACTGTTCTATCTCAATCCGTTTCTTATTGCAATTTATTTAGAAGCATCCAGTCTACCCAAGAAATTCTTTACTATCATTCTGAATCACATATCTCAAAATTGAAATCTAAAAATTACAGAGATAACATGAAAACCTTAAAAAAAAAATAAGGTTTTTAATAATGTACACAACTTATATAAGACAACCGCATTTTTATTTGAAACAAATATTTCTATAGAAACAAGGCACAATGTGAACAATAAAAAAATACAAATATTGAACATTATGTTTTCCTAAGGGTGGATTTAGTAGCAGTCGGGTATTTTTCCCGGTCCCCGGCAACGATCTGCAAAACAATATGAAAAAATCGATTTTTGTGAAGGAAGAAAAATCATTTTGGTGGAGGACGTACTTATTCAGTTGTTTTTTTTTTCTTCTTCAGCATTGTCTGTTTTCAGCATAACATGAGCTATATTTGCTTTAACCGCTGTTGGAAAATTTTCATCAAATAAAGATAAAGCCACGGTTTCGGGATCTAAGCACCAGGGATGATTGGAAAAAAGTATTATAAGATAGTGATCCTATTTTTCAATATATTTGTCTGTGGCAGAAGGTCAATTTTATAAAAAAACTTACTTTCTTCTGTACTCTTTTATTAGGCTCTACATGTTTCACGTCGCTGTGACGCCTCTTCAGGAGCACTTAAACTAAATACAATAAAATATGGTTACAGCCTATCCATTAGAGAACCTTCCGCAGGCAGGGCCATGTCTGGACTCCAGTCCTCAGACGAATATATGGAAAAAAGTTGTTTGCAGCAGCCTTACTAATTTCTGGATCAATATCCTGATAATGTATCAATTGATGAATGAATAGAAAGTCCTGATATGGTGCTTCATTTGGGTCTTATGATAGAAACCAGGCTCATACGTACAATCGCGCAAGAAAAATACATGTTCTTCTTAAAGACTTTTTCTCACTATGAGATGCCTGGCATTTATTTGGGAACAGGTAGATTTTGAATGGATAAATCGCCTTTGGCATCCACCTAGCATGACTTGCAGCTCCTGGTACTCGAAACGATTTCTTCCCCATGCCTCCTTTCTTCTCGTGCAAAAGAATGCGTTTTCAGGAAGAAGGGACAGACTTGATTGCTTATCTTTTTACCTAATATTAACAAGAACACGTCTAATTTCATGCCCATTACCAGTGCTTACCTGCTCAAAAGTGATTAAAATTTAAAATAACTTAAAAAAAAAAATTATCTGCAAAATTACTTTCGGACGAAAATGTCAATATTTCAAGGTCATTGCGGGTCGCCTTGGGGTTGTTTGATTTAGCTAAAATTTTGCACAGTTCGTTATTTTGTTGATTGGAACAAGATAGGGGGGTGGGAGGTAAACTTTTAGAAACTTGAAAAATGAGGGCCAACCTAATATATATATATATATATATATATATATATATATATATATGTATATATATATAGGGTCATAAAAATGTCGGTATCTAATTGTTGAATATTTTACTAACTTTTAAGTACTATACTTAGCTCTCAGTTAAAAAAAAATGTGAGACCTTTGTTTCAATAAAGATGAATCAAATGTAAATTGATTGATGTTTTAAGAAATTAGAGCTTACAATTATTAATAACAATTTAATCAGTAGTCTCCCCGTGGTCTAGTCTTAGGCTCTCATGGGGGTTCGATTCTTTTACTTGAATCCAATTCGTCTTCTTCAGCTACAGACTTAAGTTGTTAGCTATTAGTTAAAAATTTGGGGAGCTTCGTTTCAAGTAAAGCTCCATCATATATTAATTGATTGGCGTTTCAAGAAATGAGAGCTTCCGAGGTCTCAGGAAGACCTCGGTAAGTCGCATTACTTGGATTTGGAATATAGTCATCAATCTTTACCAAATTGTTTTGATGACTGAGTGATTGGTGACCTCTATCATGCATTTTGTCAAGGAATCAGCCAATCTGCCTATAATAACTTATCCTTGTATGGTTCAAAGGAGGATGCTAAAAAAAAACAAAAATATATCATATTATAATGATATATACCTATATTTATGTAGTATATGATGTCGGTCTGGGGGCGAGGTTAGCTCAGTGGTAGAGCACTGGACTAATAAGCTGGAGGCCTGAGTCCAAATCCCGAGCAAGCACTAAAGATTTTTTCTTCTAGTGTCTTCGCTCATGGGTTGAATTCGGCCTCCCTGACCGTCCCTAGGCCAACCCAGCCTTTAATTAATTTAGTAATGGGTACCGGGGTCTCCCGTGGTCTAGTGGCTAGCGCGCTAGATTCATAAGCGGGAGATGGTGGGTTCGATCCCCGCCGGCGCCAGAAATTTTCTCATCTCAGGGCTCGCTGAGAAAATTCCTGGCTGCACCCTGGACGTCGGCACTAATGGCCAAGATTTATGTCGATGCGCCGTAAAAAAAAAAAAAAAAAAAAAAAAAAAAAAAAAAAAAAAAAAAAAAAAAAAAAAAAAAAAAAGTAATGGGTACCTTGGTTGGTGCTAATGACTGCAGCAGTCGAAGCAGCCAAGGGGAAAATCAGGCGGCCGGAGCATAGTACTGACCACACTATCTCCCTAATGTGCCGTATGGTCATGAATCTGATACCTCTATAGTATCTGCCCCTCAGGGCCCTCGTGGCCTGTTACGGGACTGATTTTTTTTTTTTTTTATATATGATGTCGGTCTCATCAATAAGTCGAACCTTATTTTCGTCTTGTACCATTTCATTAAAATTTGTCCTACTTGTTTCGAGAACTCCTTACCACCTCTTCAGGCTCCAAAGCAATTTCGACTTTTTTATGTGACTTAAGATATTCTTAAAATGGGCGTTTGCAAATGGTGCAACCGTGGGGAATATTTTCCTCGAAATTTCGCGCATGCGGAATTGAGCTATTCCGTCTATCTGAACAGGCTATAGAAATTATAACAATGACTGTCTGAATATCGGATCGGTGACCTCTATAAGACATTCTGGCAGTACGGCTTCGCTGAATTAACGAATATGTACTTACCCTTCATTGATTGAAAGGTTTCCGCCATCGGTAAAGTGGAGTACCTTGGAGGGGGCGCGCCGTACCAATTAGCTGACATTGACACACTTTTCCGGAATTCGAGAATCAGCTATTAAACAGGAAGTGCTGAGAAATGCATTTCATTATCTCCAGACAAGCGATTATTATCGCAAAAATCAGAAAGTGGCTAACGTTAAACCTTTCAAAATTACACTACATTTTGGTATGTTTTTTTTTTTTTTTTGTTTTTGTTTTTTAAATATTTTATATAGACCAAAGGAATTTTAAAGTAAACTTTTCTAAGCAAACAGACATTATCATAGTTATTACAAAAAATTAAAATTACCCAATACTCTGGTATGTAATCATCCACCTAAAAGAAAATCATAATCTTGAAATTGTAATTTCCAAAAGGTCAGAAATTATGGTTGTAATAGTATTCTTATTTATGGATGACCAAGTTCCGGCCTACACACACTGTTTTTATATTACACGGAGTATTCGAGCCGATTTTTAACCTCTTATAAAATTGAACCAGTTAAAGATAAACTAATGACATTTTACACAGGTATTATAGTAATAGATGTGAGTAAAATTCGAAATTTTCACAATTCTACATTAAAGCGTTTATGAGAAAATACTCTCTCACTTATTTGGGCAATTCTAACTCGGCCAGATTTCGATAAATAATGATCGTTTTAACTTACATAGAGTTCATACTGCCTCGATCGTTTTAAGTCATCAGAGGGTTCATAATAACCATAACGGCCTGAATCTTTAATGTCAGAAATTGTATAATAAAAATCCGTTCATTATAGCAGTCATCAGTAAACGAAACCTGTCCAAGTTGGAATTGTATAAATAAGTAAGCGGGTATTGTTAGGCTATTGACAAGGTATTAAGAGCCTAAAACTTGGCCCAATACTATGATATCATAAATTTCGTATGCACCTTAACGATGAAATACTTAATGAACTTCAAACGTGATAATTAAACATATTTAATAAATTGAACAATCCTAGATTTGAAACCCTAATCATAAAGGCTAAACGTCCGACTCAAGTTTACGTGTTTATCCGTATGTTTTTGCTTTAGGAAGAGCAACACTTTTTCTGCTATCTAAGTAAAAGGACCTCTTGCTACTTTTTCTGGAAAGATATATTGATAAACTGTTGTGGCGTGTTTCTTCATTAATTTTTTTTATGGAGTGAACAATGAATGTTGGTGAATCCCCTCGCTCTCAATGGCATTTTTAATCCAATCATTGACACAATCACCAATCACCCATGGAATGAGGCCACATCCAGCGAATCTAGCAAAGAATATCTCTCCGGCCAACGCGACATTGACTCAGTAACACAGGATTGAAGCGTGACGACCTCAATTGATTGATCACGGTTCTACAAGCGTGTCCAAGACCCGCTCCCGATGTTTGGCAGACGGAAAGTATGAACAGCATAGTACCTAGTGTAGCACCCTGAGTGACACCAGCTTTAACCAGCCCGGTAATCCTGGAGACCCCTTGGCAGGTAGCTCCCTGCAGATGGTGCTCCGGAGCAGGTACTTGTCTTGTCTGCTGTTTCAGCTTTATGCCCATCCTCGTCTCTCTAGGAACGACAAAGCTCATTTCTACCTCTTCCTTGGAATGCTTTGCCCTGTTACCGAAGAATTCCTTTAACAAAGAGAAACATTCTCCGACCCTGAAGGAAGCCCTCAAAATGAGACATCTGGTACAAACCCAAATATTCCTCAGACTTCTCATATGTATTTGTTCAAAAAGACCGCAAAAATGTTCGACACAAGACTTTTGTTGAATATTTCAGACCGGTTTGGCTATTCATTTGCACGTTAACACCTAAATTGTAACTTGTAATATATTCAAATGAAATTTACTTGAGTAAAATAAATAAACTCAGAATAGTTTGCAGTTAAAATTTCTTTTACTAATTTGAATTCTTATAGTAACAACTTTATTTGAAATAAATGAATTCTGTATTAAAATATGAATATTTACAATATCATCCTGATTTCTTAGAAGACTTCCTTCGGTGTGCTTATCGTCCACAATACGAAGCACTTAAAATAAATAAATTTACTTGAAACGTTTTTCATGAAACTACTAATTACTCTTTGTCAGGAATTGATACTCATTTTCCTACCACGCTGGGGATTTTATCAGCTACTTTCCCCAGCGGTGTTGTTAGCATGTATGAAGTATTTCACCGTAAGAGATATACCATTTATTGAAGATAAAAATGATTAATTTTAAACCGTATATGTAGTAAACTCATTTATGTCATTGATGCGAGCCCAAAGTCCGGATTACCTACATCAAATTTGTGTATGTGTTTCATTTACACAGTATGATTCAGGTCTATGTAGCCAAAATCAGGTAGGTGATTTTAGACATAATTTCGGACATAAAAGTTCATTTGAAGTATGGTCTGATTCCGAAGGAAAAGGAGTTATGTCCAATTTTCTGTTTTTTTTTTTTTTTGTTTAACGTAGACATATAATTTATTGAATAAGGAAGGAGTGCTCAAAAACAGTTCACGATCATTAAATTCTAATTATACCATCATAAAATAGGCAAAATTTACTTTAAGAAAACATCGATTTAACTCACTAAACCCATTGATAGAAGATACTTTCTGGACGCCCGATAACGCACTTCTGTTTTTCTCGACCAATCAGAGGATTCTCGGGATTTTTTTCCTAAACCCCCGAACAGACTACAGATTTACTACTTAAAGGAAAATTTCTGCATTTAGTAAGCATTAAATCTCTCCAAATGGAGAGGAAGTTTATTGAGGGACAGGTTGAACGATTGACTCCCTTTTGTCAAAAAGTGTGGAATGGAGTTTTGTTACTTTCAAATACCTCGTGTTAAGATGTGCGTTATTGAACGTCCAGAACGGGGTTAATAAATTAAATCACTGTTTTGTTATAGGAATGTTGTCAACTTTATGATGGCATGATTAGAGTTTAATTGAAGGGCTCAGTGCCAAAGGTGACTTACCCACAATTAGAACAAACTGACAAAATTAGAGTTAAAGCTAAGAAGTGGTCCACTTAAAATCATTTCTCTCACCAACACTAATTTTTTTCAGATTCTTCTTAACTCTTAACTCCAATTTTCTCAGTTTGTTCTAATTATGGGTTAGTCACCTTTGGCACTGAGCCCTTCAATTGTCTTAAACAGTTTTTGAGCAATCCATTCTTATTCAATAAAACATATGTCTACGTTATAACTCCTTTTCACTTCGAAATGGGACCAACTTCAAATGAACTGTTGGGTCTCAGATTCATGATGCTTCAGATTCATAATTCCCTGTTATCAAGATATCCCTTTTGTTGGGGATATTTTTAATTAATCTTTATTTTTTATCTAAATTTATGTACATACATTTATCTATCATCCAGACAGAATAATTTTGTTGCAAGTGTTTTCTCAAGAGCCGAGCATTATCCAGGTATTGTCTAGACTCTTCGTGAGCGGAGTGGGGGACACCTGTTGCTAGTCTCCTCTCGACCACTAACCGCAATAACAATTTCTTTCTGTATGAATTCCTTCTTCCATTTTTTTATTTTCCTGCCAAGTTCAAGGCTCTTCGTTCGCAGACTCTCATTTTCCCTCCTAGCCAAGACAATTCAATATAAGTGCACAAATATAAACTAAAATTAATTCTCCTTTTAGTCCGAAATCCAATGAAAACTGAAGGCCAGAAGTATAAACTAAAATTAATTCTCCTCTTAGTCCGAAATCCAATGAAAACTGAAGGCCAGAAGTATAAACTGAAGACAAACAAATAATTGTATAAACTTCTATTTATTTATTTTTAATTGATTCTATTTTTTTATTATTTTGATTTCCTTTTTAGCGCGGTTCCTCCCTCCCTCATAGGGAGGAACCCCGCTTATAGGGTTGATACAATGAAACAATCCGGAAGTGCCGACTAGAAAATTTTGCGTTTCAGAACCTCTGGAAACCGAAAATGATGGTATTTCAAATTTGTATATATATATATGTATATATTTATATATATATATATATATATATATATATATATATATATATATATTTGTCTGTTCGCTCATTTCTGGCTTCCCTGATGGTCCGATTTTGATGAAATTTGGTACAAAAATCCGTCGTCCAATTTGAAAGGTCAAGTTCGTTAACCAGCAAAATCCGCCCACTGGAAGATGGCATTTGGGGCGAAATTCGCGCAAAAAAAATCGTAACGCTTACGTTTTTGAGTTCATAAGCTTGTAAGTACTCTTTTTATAGGCTTCTTGGGCTAGGAAAACGAATGGAACCATTTTCAAGGCGATAGCTTTAACCGTTTTCGAGAAAATTGGAAAAATAATTTTTGAATACCGTTTTTGGTTTGGGTACTTAGAATTACGGGATTCAGTTGAAACATTATCTGCATGTTCTACTTTCATTAAAACTAATATGTTGAAAGTTTTGTTACGTTTGGAGTTAAGGAAGGGTTAGAATAAAATATTTTATGAACAGACAAGAAAAGTTTTGGGAACTTCGTATACTTTCATTAATATCTCGAACACGGTTGGGAAATCGTGGTAAGTGGATAGTAACTATTTGAAAGCTTTCTAAATTCTCTACAAAAAATATTCTAAAACTATTTTTGATTAGGTTATGTCAATCGGAGAAATAAGTGCTTAAAACTTCAAATACGCCTGTTTTGTTCTTAAGAACGGGGTTTTGTCGTTCTTTTTGTAATTTTTGTCTCTTTCCCTTTGTTTTTTATTGCTTTTTATTTTTGTAATTTCTTATGTTGGGAAAATTTTGTGTGTAAAACAGGATATGAAAAATGAGACCAATTTTCTGTTGCTAGAAATAATGTAAATTTTGGGAACTTTCATTAATATCTCGAAAACGGTTGAAAATCTTGTTAAACGGAAGAATACCATTAGAAAGCTTATTAAATGCTCTACATAAAAGGTTCTAATGAAAGTTTTGAATAGGCGATGACAATCGGAGAAATAAGAGCTTAAAGCTTTAAAGTAATTGATTTCGCTTATTCGAACTGTTCTTTTTGTCTGTTTTTTATTCCTTGTTATTTTTTAATTGCTTTTAGTTGGATAATGTATTCGAAAATAAAACAGGTTTAGTAAAATAACAAAAACAATTTATTGTTAGAAATATAGAGTTCCAAGATTCCAAGACCTTGTAACTAGCGGGAATGTTTCTAGTGATACCGACCCTTCCAGGTAAGATTGTAAATCCTACCTTTCAAGACTGTTGGAACCAAAACAATAACTGTCCGGGTTCGGCCACTGCTACTTTTATCGTAAAAATGGTTTTATTGTGCCGACGTTTCGGCTTGAACTTCAAGCCTTCATCAGGGCTGTAAATACAAGTAGGACATATTTAACACTAATATATGCACATATCTATGTAAATATACCTAACACACATATATATATATATATATATATATATATATATATATACATATAATATATATATATATATATATATATATATATATATATATATATATATATATATATATGCATATACACATACACATATACACGCACACATATGTACATATATATGCCCACATACATACACATATGGGGTATGTATTATTAAGTAGCAGTGACCGAACCCGGACAATCCCTACCTTGCATCATCAACGGTCAACGATCTCCTCTCAACAAAATAATAACTGCTTCTATTTTAATCTTTCGAAATTAGACTAGGGATAAGAACGGAACCGCGCTAAGATGAGGCAGTTCCTGCGAGTCGGACTTTTTTTAGTATTTTATGAGGAAAATTATTATTAAGAACGAATGTACACGGGAACGGTAAATGTATAAATAACCTTGTAATATCTTTATAATGGAATTTGTAGAAAAAACAATTCTCGCAATAAAGGGGTACTACATTGTGAAAAACATAAAAAATAAAAATAAAATAATAATCATCAGAAGGAGCAATATCATAAAATCTCAAACACGTTCAGAAAACTCTTGAAAACCCGCCAATGGGGTTAATCAAAATGTCTTGTACGGACTAATAGGTATTATCTAATAAATACGCATTTTTATTAAATTTGGAAAATATAGAGAATCAAAAAATCTATTACATTAACAAGCGTGATTAGTTTTTAAGCTTTCATTTATTTGGTCAAATATGTTTAGTAAATGAATACTTTTTCTGATAAAGAACTAAGAAAAAATGCTTCAAAAGTTTGCTGTTGAGCTTTTTACTTTCTTGAATTTTTCTTTTAGAATTTTACAATTTTGCGTTACATTTGGCTCTCTGAATGTATTAAAATTTTATTTTCCAACTTACTAGCTTTGGCGGTACATATAATAAAATTGGGACAATTAAAAAATCAAATCTTGAAGCGTTCCACATTTTTAAAGTTGTTTTTTTAATTGAATAAATTTGTTTTTTTTATATATATGTATATTTAAGATTTTTTTTATAATATTTACTTGTTGTGCGGAAAGCAACTCAATTTCATTTTCTTTTCGGAGGAACTTAGACTGCAAATGGTGTAAGTCAAGATTTTTTTTAATTGTACCCTACCGCATATTATAATTTTTAAATAATTAATAATTTTGTAGAAATGGTTCACACATAGCAATAGTAATTTACAGTCCACCAAAAGAATCATTACAAATGATGAATGTAATGCATGTTAAAACAGACATACATCACTTGCATTCTGAACCCTCAAATTTCGTCAAATATTATGAAAACGTTTGAAAATTTTAGGCGAGTGGTTTCTTCCCAATCAACGCATCAGTTTTTTTCTTTCATAGACTTCTCAAATTATCTTGTCTCTAAACGAAAATAAATGTGAAAAACTTTCTTTATTCTTACAAATGCTAACAAAAAAATGTTTTTCTGTGCATCGTGACTTAGAAAATGGAATACAATAGAAAGGAGCGATAGATAAAAAACAAACCCCGGCAAAAACATAAACACAACTAGAAATAAGATTTGTGATACTAGATAAGAACCCAGCTCGCACAGGTACAATTCGTGACCGTCTGGGAGGTGTCTCTGGGTTCGATGCTATCTCCTGCCCCATTCAGACTTCGTCTCGCCTATTAGCTCTTCATTAACTTCTTCCCAGGCTTCTAGCTCTTCTATTGGGGAGAATCTTAGTGGAGTCTAGTGGGATGTTCGTTCACTTAGTCAGATCCTCGATGCTCTTCGAATTTCCGAACAACTCAAAATAAAACTCAACTGAAAATGAGTCACTCTTGCCAATGTAGGGCATAGTATTAAATAGAGATGGGCGAATTTATTTGTATTCACGCATATTAAATATAAAAATACAAATAAAATTTTATTTGCAAATTTTCCTGCGAATACAAATAAATTCACAGAAAAAATTGTAAATATTCACAAAAAATGTGAATATTCACAAATAATCAAGTAATTACAAAAAAATTCACATTAAAATATATGAATACAAATTTATTCACATTATAATTTGTGAATAAAAATTTATTCACAAAAAAATTCGCAAATAAATTATGAATTTATTCGTATTAACGATAAGATGATATTACGAAGGTGATTTTTTTTAAGTTGCTTAACATCTAGCTTATCAGTGCGTAGATTCTTTTTTTTTTTTTTTTTTTTTTTTTTTAATAAGGTATCTGGTGTTAGAGGGAGGGAGGTGCGCCCACACGCCGAACCCCGAGCCGGCCGATACCTTATTTTGTTTTAAATTAATTTTCAAAATTCAAAAAAAAAAAAAAAAAAAAAAAAAAAAAAAAAAATGAATCTAAGCGCTGATAACCTAGACGTTAAGTGACTTAATAAAAGAAGAAGAAAAAATCACCTTCAATAACTTTCATAATATATATCATCTTATCGTTAATACGAATAAAATAATAATTCATTTGCGAATTTTTATGTGAATACATTTTTATTCACAAATTATAATGTGAATAAATTTGTATTCGTATATTTTAATTTGAATTTTTTTTGTAATCGCTTGATTTTTTGTGAATATTCACATTTTTTGTGAATATTTACAATTTTTTCTGTGAATTTATTTGTATTCGCAGTGAAATTTGTGAATAAAATTTTATTTGTATTTTATATTAATTATACGTGAATACAAATAAATTCGTATTCACACTTATGAATACGAATTTATTTATATTCGTATTCACAAATATATGAAGTACGAATAAATTCGTATTTTTATTTATAAATAAAATTATGCCCATCTCTGGTACTAAGACAGAAAGGGTGAAACAAGTGCCCTCTAGTGTACAAGACTCTGTAGCTAGGTACATACAGATTTGATGGTTGATAAACACATATTTACCAATGTCTTTCATAGCCATAACTGAAGAACACAGATTTTTGATAATACAGACCAAGATGAGGAATAACCCTTCAAAGCTCAAAATATACTTTTATTACATCATCTCGACGTTTCGGACTATTCGTCCATCTTCAGGAGTGCTAAAAAAGTATATTAATTATTAGATACTAAAGGAATACCATTTAAACATTATATAAATTACCATTAACCAAGCTATTATATCATATTTAAAACCATTGATAAATTTTAATTTCTTAAGTTTTAACTCACTTTTTTAATGATTCCTAAAAGGAACCAAGTCAATAAATACAAATTAAAACATTCATTATCCCACAGCCATATTAGAAGACCTAATCAACATACTTAGGCCTATTATATTTTTTTATGACTAAATTTACATTAAAATATTAAATTTCAATTGATTAAAATGTATGATAATTTATGTATGACATATAAACAGATATTTTGATTAATTATTACTTAGCATTATTTTTATTAAAATATTTAATATAAAATACACTGAGGTATGTAACAAAGGTATTTAAACTATGAAAGGAATTTATTACAAGGTCATCAGAAATTAATTTTATTAAGTATGTCAACATAATGTTGTCCTATTCCTTTAACATCTTGAAATTAATAGTTCTATTGATATTTTTTGTAATATAAATGGATTCAGTTAATTTTATAGATTTATTATCATTTACCACCGTTTTTAAAATTTTAAAATTATAATAATCAAAACTATGCTGTTTGGTGAAGGCATGATTTGCCAATGCTGTAGTATTGATATTTTTAATGTTATTAAAATTAGAAATGTGTTGTTTCAGCCTATTTTTTTAAATTTAACAGTAAATAACAGATTTTTGAGTTGTGTCAGAAATATTAGTGTGATGTGTTGATTTCCTTTTGTATTCTTTAATGTTCGTTTACATTTTTCTTGTGTTTCATATTGCCAGCTTTTTCCCTGATAACTGTGATCAGTTAAATTGGTTCTGTTTTTTTGTTTAAATTAGAGCAAATCGCCTTTCTTGCGAATCTTCTGAAATAAATAAAAATCATTAAATGAATAATATAATGGTTTTCCACTGGCAGGATGGTTAGCATGCTGAACTACTGAGGAGATGTGGGTTTGAATCCTCACTTTTAGTCAGTTGACATTTTCAACGAAAGGCTTGCTAAAAATGCCTTTAATTAACCACAGATGTTTATAATGATTGATAGACAGTTTGGCCATTTATGTTTATGTGCTTAAAAAAAACAAAACAAAATCAAATAATAGATATTGAAGTTAGCAAATGCAATACCAATATCATAATTTTCATTGTTTTCTTTTGTTTTATTAAGTGGCACTACTATAGAAAAAAAAACAGAAGAACAGAATTCGTTGTGGGGGTTCTAAAAGAAAAGAGCAGAATGATTGTGGATGGCCAGTGGAGGAATCAGTTTCCAGACGATTAAAGAGCTCCTGACGTCTGTCCAGATTGCGCGGGAGAACAGTTCCCGCCAGAATTCCCGCGTACTCCACATTGAAATAATAACTTTTTTTTTTTACTCTAGGCTTCCTCGAATGCTCGCTATCAGCTGCGGACGTCAAGGGCTCCTTGAGACTATTATCAGTGCAATAGAGGGGAAGCTACCACTGATAAGGGAGGTCAACATGCAGAGCTCGTCTTAAAAACACAATTTTTCTTCTTCTCTCCCTTCTAGTTTTCAAACAATATAAAGCCCACTGTATAATTGCATATTCAAGCAGTATAATTGCATACTGGGCAGTAAAGGAAGTTGGATATTAATAACAATAAAGTTCAAGATCAGTATTATTTTTTTAGTTACAGTAGAAATCGACATTATTTAAAGGTGGGATAATTGATATACTGGTCTTCGGAAATAAACTGTAAGAAAGGTACGAATTCTTGTATTACCCATTGCTGGTCAATGATCACGGATATTGGGTGGCGTCGGGCAATAGTCAAGATTGTCGTTTGTGGGCCGGTTGGGGATTCTTGACTCGGGGTTATGAGGAGCTTGTTTCGCGGTATTTATTAGGGATGTTCAGGGAAAGTCATTTCGGGGGTCGTCGAGGTGAAATGTTAAGATTAAGCAGTATACTGGTTGAGTAGAAGCCGTTTGTAGGACGAGGATTAGGGATGTTTAGTGGAAGCTGGTTGTGGGATGATGGTCAGACATGCTGTGTGGAAGAAATCCTACGGAGAAAGAAGTAGCTGGTTGACGATGAGAGATGTTGTAGGTAGCGTTTTGTTGATTGATGATCAGGATTGGTAGGAGTTTGCAGGTTACGCGGTGTGAAGAAGCCGGTTGGCGTCTGATGATCAGAATTGATGAGTGGAAGAGGGTTGTGGACTGACGGTCAGGAATCCTATGGAGAAATAAGTAGCTGGTTGACGATGAGAGATGTTGTAGGTAGCGTTTTGTTGATTGATGATCAGGATTGGTAGGAGTTTGCAGGTTAAGCGGTGTGAAGAAGCCGGTTGGCGTCTGATGATCAGGATTGATGAGTGGAAGAGGGTTGTGGACTGATGGTCAGGAATCCTATAGAGAAAGAAGTAGCTTGTTGACGATTAGAGATGTTGTAGGTAGCGTTTTGTTGATTGATGTTCAGGATTGGTAGGAGATTACAGGTTACGCGGTGTGAAGATCCGGTTGGCGTCTGATGATCAGGATTGATGAGTGGAAGAGGGTTATGGTCAGGAATCCTACGGAGAAAGAAGTAGCTGGTTGACGATGAGAGATGTTGTAGGTAGCGTTTTGTTGATTGATGATCAGGATTGGTATGCGTTTGCCGGTTACGCGGCGTGAAGATCCGGTTGGATTCTGATGATCAGGATTGATGAGTGGAAGAGGATTGTGGACTGATGGCCAGGAATGCTATGAAGAAAGAAGTAGCTGGTGGATTTATGAGAAATGTTGTAGGTAGCGTTTTGTTGATAGACGATCAGGATTGGTAGGAGTTTGCAGATTACGCGGCGTGAAGAAGCCGTTTGGCGGCTGATAATCAGGATTGATGAGTGAAAGAGGGTTGTGAACTGATGGTCAGGAATCCTATGGAGAAAGAAGTAGCTGGTTGATGATGAGAGATGTTGTAAATAGCGTTTTATGGGATGATGGTCATATTTGTTAGGCGTATGAAGGTTGTGTATTGGGTAGAAGGCGGTTGAGGATTGATGAGTTGAAGTTGCGGAGCACAGAAAGTTGAAGATGATTGAGCATGGACGGTCAGTGATTAGAAGAGAAGCGTTTTTTTTGGATGTCTAGCCAGGATAATAAATTTGGGTTAGTTGGCCGGCATAATGCTTATTGGTCAGTTGGTCTTGTTAATAGATTTGTTTGACCTGGATAATAAATTTCTATAATTGTGCTTGAAAATAAATGTAATGCTACTGACATCTTTCTTCTTCTTAGATATCTACTATCTCCTTGTTATTGACAATCTTTTTTTACAATTCTATAGAATGACCTTCAGTACACAATAAATCAATATTGACGTAAAACCGTGCATTAAAAGACGTATTGTCATTCTTATTACAAATACTTTCTTATTCTATTGTTGCAGATTTTTTATCGGCAGTTATTGCAGCCTTGCTATTGTGGTGGTTGCTATTCAAAAGAGAAACATTTGAACAATCAAACCGGTGAACTTGAAAAGAATTCTTTCAAAAATAGTTTATCAGAAAGGAGAATTGAAGGTTTATGATTAAATCGTAATATGATTTATATTACTTTCGTTATAGATATTTAAATCTACCTTTTGTTGTGATTAATTGAAAGGGTCGGGGCAAAAGAGTGCCGAGAAACATTTTTAACAGACCTTAAATGTAGCTGCTATATGTCGGATATTAAGTGGGACTACCAGTTGAAATGTTTAGGGGCAACAAAATTAAGTAGCATACAGACCTTGTAGTCATATTTTAGTATCATTTGCATCATAGACTGATAGTCCCGCATAACATCCAACATATAGCAGCTATAGTTAAGTTTTGTAAAAAATGTTGCTTGGCACTGTTACCCAGTGTGCCATGCTACACCTACTTTCTGTCTATGACTCTTCCCGTATCTAGAGCTACCTGTATATCCAGTTACGTCAAAATCGGTCAAACGGTGTGAATTTGTTTATATCTGTCTAGTGCTTTCTGAAACAGCCAACAGAGGCCAGCATCACAGCAATTCATATAACAGCCGATAGTGGCCAGCACCACTGCCTGCGAGTAGATAGCTCTTATCAAAGAAAGGCCAGCGCTCCTTAGTTAGACAGTGACTGTTGATATAAAATGGAAATAAACTGCATTACATGATTATATAATGATGTAAAGTCATCGATGAGTTCGAGTTATTCTAATTATAAAGTACATTGAGACATTATTCAAAATGGCCGTCAGAATCTGAATGGTTCAGTGTAGCCAATTTTTCTTGACAAAACCTTTGACCTTTTGACCAAATTTTGAAATTTGACTATTTTGACATAGCCTAGGAAGACCTACCTGTGTGCCAAGTTTGGTCAAAATCGGTCAAACGGTGTAGATTTGTATAAGGAACAAACAAACAGACAAACACACAAACAGACAGACACGTGATTTATATATATATATATACATATGTACAACATATGACCAATTTTTTTTTTTTTTTTTTTTTTTTTTTTTTTTTTTTTTTTTTTTTTTTTTTTTTTTTTTTTTTAGTAAAATCTTAGTAAAAACTGATGGACGGATTTTGCCGGTTAACGAACTCGTCTAATACGGGAATACTTTATGCCATATTTTGGGACGAAATAACAAAAATATTGAATATTTTAATGTGGATCATTCTCAGTATCTAGATAACATCTCTGAAGAACCTCATGAAATACATTGGTTCAAAAAACGCTAAAAGCATGTATAGTTTTTTTTTTAATAGAAGCACGTGAAAAACGTTATTGTTCACGAAAGCTTCCGTTGATTATCTTTAGGCTTATCTGAGCAGGGATGTGCACACAGCGCACAGCTGGGCCAACAGCAAGGATGCTGCCGGAAGTATCAAAGACATTCTACTTCCTGTGAAATGCAGTAATTTAGTCTGATAAAAAAATATGAAAGAAGCAGTATAGATAGAATTTACTACATGGGGCATAAATTTCTTTGCACATTCTGGAGGAATCCAGCTAGGTATTGAGGTTTTATTCATTAAAGAAAAAATACAGAATGTTTTTAGTCCTTCTCACCGGTATTAATAGTGTGAATAATTTTTCTGAGCAAAAAGAAAAATTGATTTTTTTTTTTACAGAATTTGTTGTAACCCCTTAAAACGAATCGTTTTGGCGGCCAACACGTCAATATTGATCCACACTGGCTGCAAATGTTTTATAAACATGGTGATAACGAAATGTCCAAACAACCCCCAAAAACACAATCAATAATAGTGATTAGTAGCAATTTCAACATCAGTTTCTTATATATCTAGTAATAATGACAATTTATAACTAAAATCATTATATTAGCTCATCGATGGCCAATATCGGACTTGAAGATAAGATTCTCAACGATTCTTTGCCCTAATCTTTGGCTAAGAAAAGAATGGAGCAAAGAGCACAGCTAAAACCGCTACGTCAGTTGAGTTTAAATCGTTGCTTTGCTAACTGGTTCACTCAATTTCTTGCACGGGGAATATGGGCCACACTCTTTTCCCTCTAAATAAACCTACATCTATTTAAACAGGGTATAGCTTAAATTGTTTTTGGTTGGGGAATCGACGTATGTGGTTGGTAAACAGGCTATAGCTTAAATTGTTTTTGGTTGGGGAATCGACGTATGTGGTTGGTAAACAGGCTATAGCTTAAATTGTTTTTGGTTGGGGAATCGACGTATGTGGTTGGTAACCATTGCAATTGGAGAAACAGTAGGTACTTAAAAGTTCAAAAATGTTAGCTTTGTTCTTTTGAACGTGGCTTTTTTCTGTTTACTTCACTTTTTTTCTTTTCCTTTTTTTTTAAAGTAAACTGTGAAATGAGTATCTAATAAAAAAGACGTAAGAAAATGAGCAAGGTATTGGTAATAGTATTATCGTAGAGCGAACACTGATAGAGACTGGAGTAATTTGAGCTTGGGATATTGTCAGTTTCCTGTTGTGGCCACTTAAATATCCCTTCTCTTCGAGATTTCATTTCATATTTCCCAAATGGAAAGAAAATTCCCAAAAGGAATATAGGCCACGCCCTTTTCCCTCCGACTAAACCATCTATTTGAACAGGCTATAGCTTAAGTTGTTTTTAGCCTTAGCTTTGGCTAAGTATTGATAAAGATTAAACACTATCTCCCATGCCTGACCCTCATCCTAAACGAGACATAATAAGTTTTTATTGAGTCTAATGTAGCGTATTGTTTATTGTAATGGAAATGCAAATGTCGGAAACGTCGGGAATATTTCCCTCAGAATTTTGCGCATGCGGGATTACAACTATTCCATCTAACTGAACGGGCTATGCACTGAATGGCCCTCTTCGGGATACAATATGTAAAAACAATAAAAAATTCTTTCGTTTGGGGCCTTCTGCTCAAATTCAGAAACATAGATATGCTTTAGCTCGACCCGACAAACCTATGTAATGTACTCTATAACATACAGTCTTCTTTTTCGTGCATGGCCTCTGCGCATGCGCGAACGCCACTGTGCATGCGCGAACGCCACTGTGCATGCGCGAACGCCACTGTGCAAGCGCGAACGCTACTGCGCATGCGCGGACGCCATTGCGCATGCGCGAACGCCAGCGGACATGCCAAAGGACAAACAAGGCGATGAAGAACTTGAAAGCATGAAATATTCTAAGGATACGCCGTTTTGTCTTCACATCGGACATACAGTTAGTATATGAGGTGCTTCAATAATGTCTGACTCAGCTGTGGTTTAGCTTGTGGATCACGCAGCACATGTAAACACGACTATTGCTTGCTGATCGTAACATTCCAGACGTCAGTGTCTGGAGTGTGAGTCATTCTGGAAGTCTGGAATGGTAAGATCGGCGAGGGATTTTTAGCCATCTCAAACCATGCGGGGCAGGTGTTGCGATATTCTTTGTGCTAGTATTCATATTCGCTAGAATTGCTTTTTTTTACGGTCGTAATTTTTAATGTGAGTGTTGCAATATTTACATTTTTTTTTAATATATAACTTGGACATAAAGCGGAACATAACTGACTTAATGATAGCAGTCGTCATATCGACACTATTATTATACACTTAAAAAATACATAAATATACGAAAAAATATAAAAACATTCGCAACTTCTTTCATTTAAAAAATAAATGCACTTTTAGATAACGCAGGTCATAAAAAAAAAACACTCGGAGCGGTATGGTCCATACGGGGTTTATCGGGTCGCTGATTACGATTCAAGGTCAAATAGAGAACAAATCGTACGAAAAATCTGAAAAAAATTCACAAGTTTGTTTTTGAGGTACACGAGTCCGGTTTTTTCTCTATTTGACCTTCATACGACATTGAATCTGATATCATGGAGGTTAAAAAACAGCTTATTGTAATTATTAACTCCTAAAAACCCATAAGGACTATACCGCTCCGAGTGTTTTTTTTAGTGCAATAATTTAATAACTATTTTATTTTATCTGTTGTTTTAGCACTTTCCTCCGAAGGAAAGTAGCTATGGAGTCATGACGGAATTTTTGAAAAATTTCTTCAAATCTTTATCGATCCTACCTAGTAGACACCGAAAATGACCCCCGTTAAAATTTATATATATCTATATATATATATATATATATATATATATATATATATATATGCATATATATATATATATATATATATATATATATATATATATATATATATATGCATATATATATATCTATATATATATATATATATATATATATATATATATATATGCATATATATATATATATATATATATATATATATATATATATATATATATATGTCTGTTAACACGATAGCGGCCAGAGTTTTTGTTTTTTCGTCACGAAACTTGGTATATAGCATTCAATTAGCAAACGATTGAACGAGTTCGTTAACCAACAAAGTCAGTCCACCAGAAGGGGGGGTTTACCCCGAACCCAAAACACTAATTTGACTATGTCAGCCGTAATATTTGTTATATTTCAACGACACTTGGTATTCGTAGTGGTAATATAGAGAGAAAAGTGAGGTATAAAAATAAACTAAATCGGTTCATTAGAAGGGGGGGTTTACTCCAGACCCACAATACCAATTCGCCACTACCAGCCGTGATTTTTGGTATATTTCGATGAAACTCGGTATTCGTAGTGGTAATCCACAGGTAAATAACTGTTGTAAAAATAAACTAAATCGGTTCATTAGGAGGGGGGGTTTAAACCGGACCCACAATACCAATTCGCCACTACCAGCCGTGATTTTTGGTATATTTCGACGAAACTCGGTATTCGTAGTGGTAATCTACAGGTAAATATGTGTTGTAAAAATAACGAAAAATCGGTTCATTAGAAGGGGGGGTTTACTCTTGACCCAAATTCTTAATATACTCATACCGGTCGTAATTTCTGCTGTATTGTAACGAAACGCGGTATACGTCGTGGGTAACTCATGAGAAAGAAGTTTTGTAAAAATGAGCTGAATCGGTCAATCGGAAAGCGGGGGTTTAATTTGTAATATATTTCAATAGAAAAGCCCGTCAGACGTAGGTTCACAAAGCCGCCGCAAGGAGCTTTTTCTACCACTAGAGTGACTGTATCCTGTTCCTGCGTTAGATCAAAATACGATAATATGAGGTTTTTTGTATTTATTACGTAGTGTAATAGGTACCATGTGTAAACATAACTCTGGAAGCAAATTATTAATTGGTCAGTTACTCATTACAAATTTAAAAGAGAACTATTCATGTTTTTATTTTATTTATGTAGGATATTTTAAGCAAATTGTTCTGGAAAGCAATCTACACTACCCAAATTCTGAGGAAAGTGCTTAGTTATGCAGCTCCTGCGTGGCGGACTTTTTATATTCTATCAGTAATTTAATTTATTTATTTATTAATGATTTCTTAGTATTTTATTGACATGATACAACAAATATCACTATGAGGAGCAATTAACAGCCGATGAGTGATTCGATGTCACTTAACGATGTTTCATTTTGTGATTCGATGTCACTTAACGATGTTTCATTTTGTGATTCGATGTCACTTAACGATGTTTCATTTTGTGATTCGATGTCACTTAACGATGTTTCATTTTGTGATTCGATGTCACTTAACGATGTTTCATTTTGTGATTCGATGTCACTTAACGATGTTTCATTTTGTGATTCGATGTCACTTAACGATGTTTCATTTTGTGATTCGATGTCACTTAACGATGTTTCATTTTGTGATTCGATGTCACTTAACGATGTTTCATTTTGTGATTCGATGTCACTTAACGATGTTTCATTTTGTGATTCGATGTCACTTAACGATGTTTCATTTTGTGATTCGATGTCACTTAACGATGTTTCATTTTGTGATTCGATGTCACTTAACGATGTTTCATTTTGTGATTCGATGTCACTTAACGATGTTTCATTTTGTGATTCGATGTCACTTAACGATGTTTCATTTTGTGATTCGATGTCACTTAACGATGTTTCATTTTGTGATTCGATGTCACTTAACGATGTTTCATTTTGTGATTCGATGTCACTTAACGATGTTTCATTTTGTGATTCGATGTCACTTAACGATGTTTCATTTTGTGATTCGATGTCACTTAACGATGTTTCATTTTGTGATTCGATGTCACTTAACGATGTTTCATTTTGTGATTCGATGTCACTTAACGATGTTACATTTTGTGATTCGATGTCACTTAACGATGTTTCATTTTGTGATTCGATGTCACTTAACGATGTTTCATTTTGTGATTCGATGTCACTTAACGATGTTTCATTTTGTGATTCGATGTCACTTAACGATGTTTCATTTTGTGATTCGATGTCACTTAACGATGTTTCATTTTGTGATTCGATGTTTCTCTTAAACTGACAGTCGACTAAATCAAGGATAAAATTGTATACTTTTTATTTGTAATTTTCTTAGTTACACTTAGATGTCAGACTGAAAAACGTGTCAACTCAATCCGCAGCGTTTGCGTATAAGTACCCTTATTCAAACTTGCAGCTTTTTTTAAACTTGGTCTCAAAAATGGTTAAAAATACCGTCTTGAATTGTACCTGGAGCTTCTTTAAATCAAACCCCTAAGCGCTGATGACGCTAGGCGGATTCTTATGGTTAACGGATTCAACCCCTTATTTTAGACACAGTATAAAAAAGGGGTCGAGGCAAAATAGTGCCGAGCAACATTTTTAACATAACCTAACTGTAGCTGATATATATTGGATATTATGTGAGAGTGTCAGTTGAAATGGTTATGGGCAACAAGATTAAGTAGCATGCAGAGCTTGTAGTCATATTTTAGCAGCATTTGCATCATAGACTGATAGTCCCACATAATATCCAACATATTGCAGCTACAGTTAGGTTGTGTTAAAAATGTTGCTTAGCACTATTTTGCCCCGACCCCTTTGATTGTGATCTTCTAATAAAAATTGGGTTTACCTTGAAGTATTCGTGGCATAAACTTGTATGTTAGATTTTTAGCTGTGCAAGGACTATGTTTGTTCTCTGCAGGTCTTCCCAATCGCTAATTGAGGGTTTTATGTTCGTCAAACCAGAATACAAACAAATCTATATCCTTAGGTTTCCTTTGTATATTACCGACTTTTGTAGCTTCTGCAGACAATTCCTTAGAGTCAGACTCGTCTGTCTGACAGGATTCTTCCGAGCTCACTAACCACACCATCAAGCTAGCAACGACTAGCCCAGAGATGGAATGTGGAGATGGCGTGATCCTAACTACTCCAGACGTTTTGTCATTACTTGCTTTATTTCTGTTTTCCGGAGAACCGGATCGACGAGCTGGCTCTCTTCGAGTTTTTCCATTCTTTTTTCCCCCATCTGGTTGGCATGGAGAACCAGTTCGTAAGACGAGAGGCTGTTAATCGCCGCGATCTGCAGGCCGGTATTCGGATAATGAGGTAGTCTCATTAGCTACCTTTCAGATGTGGTCTCATAATTAACATAAATATAGGTCAAAACAAATCCTCATCGAATGTTTACATTTATTATGAGAAGAAGATAGTTAGCTTTCGAGGTGATAAGAAGTCAAGGATTGTTTGGGATTCCTCTTAGAGAAAAAAATCTATATTTCGAACGTTCCAGCATACTCTTTAGCAGCGTTCTTCAGCTAAAAAATAAATATACGGGTCATTCCATATCAAGTGATCCAAAAACAAGGAAAAAATTTCCCTCATATTTTTGGATTTTTTTTTAAATTTGCCTCATTGATAGTACCCCATAAGACAATTAAAAATCCAAATTTGTGGTGTTGGATATTATGTATACATAATATACAACAGTAAAAAAAAAAATTGTACACCATGGCAGTAAGTTAAACAAAAATTTTAAAATGCATATTAGGTGAACAAAGGTTTTTTATGAACAGACTGATCCGTAGTTTTATACAAAACTTAGTTGAGAATAATTAAGAAAACCCTAAAGTAAAAAAATGCAGAGATGAGCACAATGGCAAAGAAGCATTGTGTTGTTTTTGAACTAATGACACAACCACGCAAGAAAAAAAAAAAAAAAAAAAAAAAAAAAAAACGTTCAGACCCACCTTTTGTTAAGCCTAAACCCCAAAATTCATAATATAGTATATTTTACACAATAATATTTTTATTCAAGTCGTTAACCAAAATAAACCATGATTTCCTGTGTACTGCCTTTCAGTGCTCAATAATACAAAAAATTTTGGCCCCATTTGGAGATTGTTTGCAACAGAAAACATAATCAATACTCAAATATAGGCAAAAAAGCAAAATTTTGAGAAAAATCATATTTAAAGGGCTGTAACTCCAAATGGACCAATCGAGTTCGTAAAAAATTTGTATTATTGAGCAGTGAAAGGCAGTGCGCAGGAAATAGTCGTTTATTTTGGTTAAAGACTTGAATAAAAATATTTAGTTTAAAATCTCCTAAATTATGAGTTCTGGGGGGTAAGGCTGAAAAAAGAACAGTGCTGGTTTTTTTCTGATCCCGGATTCGGATTCAACGACCTCAAAAACATATAGTAAACATGGTCTGCTTACTGTTTTTTTTTTTGTTACTTTAGGTACCTACAGTAACACATGCCAATGAATACCTAGGTGGTGGTGGAATACCACGATAACTTTAGGTGACCTCTTAACTGTGTTTTATATAAAACTACTGATCAATTTGTTCATAAAAAGAATCTTGCTTGCCTAACATGCAGTTATTAAAAAAAATATGTTTTTTTAACCTATTGTGCTCTTTGGCTGCCTTCTTCAGGAATAAATGCCAAGGTGACGGTCTACCACGGTTCCATGGTCACCTAAAAGTGATTGTGGTCTTCCTCCATCCCCTTGGCATTTGTTGCTGAAGAAGGCTGAGAAAGAACATGGCGAAACGTTCGAACATCTGACGTTTTCTCTTAGCTGAATCCCAACCATTCTTTGACTTCTGGTTTAAATAAATTATTTTATCCATGGAAAATATTTTATCACAGTTCTGTAATAATAAACAGCCGGAACATACTTTACGGATACAAAAACATTTACCATGTGCCTAATTTGGAGTGGATAATGTGCCAGTAGTTGATCTGATTGGCTTGGAATTGTCAAAGGTAAACAACCAATTCATCAACCAACCACTCAAAAGAAAGTTATAAAGGAAGATCCCTCGCAACAAAAGAAAAAAAGAAATGAGTAAGGAAAAAAAATGCGCAGATGTTCGAGCAAAAAACTGGCGAAGAGCTTGAAAGAAATAAAAAAGAAGGATAGGTGTGGCAAGGCTGAACCTTAAATATAAGTGATATATATATATATATATATATATATATATATATATATATATATATATTAGAACGGGGGTCATTTCCGGTGTCTACTAGGTAGGATCGATAAAGATTCGAAGAAATTTTTCAACATTTAATTTTATTTAAATTATTTCACTCCAGCTTTAGCACCTACCGGAGAGAAGAAGTAGTCCTTAAAAGGCTTAAGGACACACACTGGTAACCCACTCTCAGCTAATGACAAAACAAGGCATACCACTGTGACATAATGTAATAAGACTTTATCAGTTAAACATTTAATAACGGACTGCAGAAAACAATAAAACTTACCACACGACATCAACGAACTGTTGACGGATGGTAGTCCACACTTAGACACTATCCTACAGTTTCTACGAAATACACATTTATACTAATACATAGTTCAGAAGCATATAGTATAAAGCATGATTAAGTTGTACTTGTAAAAACGAAAGTGACAAACAATAATTGCAAGTTTTTTTTTAATATTATATTTATTTTTTTACAATTTCAGATTTTGTAGTTGTTCTTTATGTATATTTTAATTCTTTTGTTCCAATTTTAAATTGTATCGAATGTACTGTTTTAATTTTTAAATTACACTTTTACAATTTTTGTTCATTACTTGTAGAGAGCCCTTGAGAGAAGGAAAGAAAGCGTAAATAGGCCAAACAGGTTTCTAACCGGTAGTTGATTTCATCATGTAAATTTATTTGTTTTGTTCAAAACTATCAGATCGTTGAAAATGTCTATGCTGTTTGTCGGTTCTTTGAATTCTGATAAGATACTTTTATTATGTTCTACTATTATGGAAGTTGATAGCAGTAGAGGCTCGGTGTAGACAAATCGTCTAGGAACCAGAAATAAACTCAACAGAACCAGACAAGCCGACACCCTGGAAGAGCAGGTATAGTTCTTGATGCGATTCGTAAAGGACTAAAACCTGCTGGGATTCCACATCGGGGATGAGGGCGGGACAAGAATCCTAGATTCTGGGAGGATAAGGCTTCGATAGTTGTGTGTTTAGATATGCAGGCGATTGGAGGGAAGAGAGAGATAGATAGAGAGAGAGAGAGAGAGAGAGAGAGAGAGAGAGAGAGAGACAGAGAGAGAGAGAGAGAGAGATTTGTAGTTATAGGCCTTGGAGAACTATCAGTTTTCCTCTGGGTTCTTGGCATTTTTTGCACCACTCAAACTCTGAAAGGGATGTTCCATGGTCTTGTATGTTTCAAATCTTCACTCTGGCATAAGACCAAATTATCAAATCTTCTGGTTTTTTTCTAAAGGCATAAATTTGTAGGTACTTCTTTTGTGTTTAGACCAATAGTGGTGGATGGTATCTCCGTGGTCTAGTGGCTAACGCTTGTGCTCTCTTGGGGGTTCGAGTCCCGCCAGCAGCAAGGATTTTGCTCATTTCAGGGCCCGTTGAGAAAACACCCTGCTGCACCAAATTCTAAACTTTTACATAAAACATTTGGAGGTTATAAAATACCTGGGAAATACTCTTTGTAATTTGTTGACAAAAATGAATCTTACTTGGCATGTGATGTAATAGCTCTGGATTATATACTATTAAGGCCGATTCACGTTAAACCGTGTCGGGTCCGGACCGGGCCACGGCCGGGGCCCGGCCGGGACACGGTGAAACAATCAAGGCTGGTTCACGCTAGACCGTGACGGGTCCGGGCCGGGCCACGGCTGGGTCCCGGCCGTGACACGATGAAATAATCTCACCAGCATTTTCAATGGACTCGTTCACGCTACTCCGGGCCGGGTCCGGGTTTTATGCGTGTGTGATTGCCTCACCTTGTCCCGCCCGTGGCCCGGCCCGGACCCGACCCGGTCTAGCGTGAATTGGCCTTCTCACCAGCAATTTCAATGGACTCGTTCACGCTACACCGGGCCGGGATCGTGTTTTTTGCGTGTGTGATTGCTTCACTGTGTCCCGGCCGGGCCCCGGCCCCGGCCCGACCCGGACCTGACACGGTCTAGCGTGAATCGACCTTTAGACTTCTAGATATAGTTGTAATTTGCTGGAGAATATTAATATTATCTAATGTTTTAAGAACGATTATAAATTACGCTTAATAATCTAGTCGCACGGTGCTGCGCCAGGCCAAATTCCGGCCTACGCCACACTGTGTGTTTAATAAACGAAGTATTAGAACCGATTTTTACCCTTTCGTAACTTTGAACCAGTTAAAGATAAACTTATGTAATTTCACAAAGGTGTAATACTAATAGATGTGAGTGAAATTGACAATTTTTCGTAATTCTACATTGAAGCGTTTCTGAAATAAAGGCGATGTATAATCGGGATTTATACGACTCACTCATCAAAATTATTAAGCCCTTCCCGAAAAGCTAGAGACTTGAAATTTTGCGGGATGATAGCAATTAGGGTGTTATTAACGCAAACATTGAAAAAACTAAAAAGTTGGGTTTGACTCCGCTTCCTGGGGGGGGGGGGGTTGTACTTTTTGTTCCTTCGGAAACCTACCATCCCTTCGCAAGCGTAAAGTCGACGGCACCGATTCTAATTCCATTTACCAAAATTATTGATATCCCCACAAAAAAACTAATATTGAAAAAAAGTCAAGTTACTGGCCCCTCCCAGAAACAGTTGGACTATGAAAGTTATCGTATTTGTTTTGGGAGGGGCCTGTAACGTAGCCTTTTTTTTTCAACGTTAGTTTTTTGGGGAGATTGACATTTTCAATTTACTTTCAACATAACATATTATATTTTCTGATAATAATAGCCAATATTATATAAAATATGTAAAATTACAGAATATATGCCTGAAGAAGGAAAATAAGGGTCGAAACTTTGCAGTAAGAATTAAATATAAAATACCTCTTTTGCCATCTTCGTAACTTCTATTGAATAAATGATTATTGAGGAATGTGCTCCTTTACGTAAATCCTGTGTGTCAGACGTTCTTAATTTTATAGCTGAATGGGTAAATTAATTTCATTTGGATTATCTTAGCTGATTAAGAGAATTTGCTTTGAGCAACAGAGAGACACGACTTAATCCATTCACTGTGACCTTCATTGAGTAGAATATCATGAATGAATCAAAGCTACCGACCAGCCATTCAGTAAGATCTAATGAATGGATGCCCTTTGGCGTCTTGTATCCCCATACTTCATCGCGCTCTCTGGAATCGTAGGAATGCTACAAGGAAACTACTAAAGGCCGGGCTAATGTACATCCTGTTCAGTTGGTAGTTTTCCTAAAGCGAATTCGTTTATGAGGTAGGTTTTAGCGCTTTTCACACCCTCCTTCATAGGTAGGAACCCCGCTTATAAGGTTAGCCCCAATACGCAATCCTAAAAATGTTTATGAGTATAAATATATATATCGAAGATTATAATTGTATTATATCAACAGCAACTACTCGGCCGAATTATTATCCATCAAGAAGGCTCTCAATATTATAACCCCAAAATATAGCAATATTACTATATTCACTATCAGCACTAATAGCTATGAATAATCCATTTACTAAACATCCACTGATAATAGTGATCATAGAATCACTTGAGGAGCTAAACCGTCAAAACCAAAACGTAATATTTGTCTGGATTCCCAGTCATTGCGGCATACCTGTTAATGGAGCAGTAGACGAGTTGGCTAAAAATTAATTTGGCCGATTTACCGATTTAGTTTATTTTTACAACATATGTTTCTATTAATATGTCCACAAAGAATACCTAGTTTCGTTGCAATACAAGAATGATTGCGGTCGTTATGGGCGAATAACTACTTTTGGTCTGGAGTAATCTCCCCCTTCAAATGAACCAAACAGCGCGCACAGACAAAAATTTTAAAAATCATTGTTTTGGTTACTTTGACGCTAATAAAGGCCCCCGATAGTATTTTTTCCTGTATATCTTCCAGGTACAGACAGCGATCAGTTACAATTTTATTATATGTACAGATTATTTATGTCTTGCCTCGTCATCTGATTAATGTTTTCAGTTGTTTGTCTTGTTGCTAATTGTGCTTCATTGTCTACTTCTGTGCTTCTTGATTTGTTCGAGTATCCAATACAAAAGTCACATGAATGATAATATAATATATACAAAATTCTATAAAAATATAATAATTGAGTTAAGTTTAGTTTAGTTAAAGCATTTCTTCAAGTATGTAGAGTATACTTCCTGAGGAATGTAATTAGATATGCAGCTCCTTTCGTGACGGACCTTTAAATTTTTTTCTCTCCCTAAATTTTATGAAGGGGAGAAAACTGTGGAAGGAGTGGTTTGAAGATGAGTAGCCAAAGAGTCTACTGGCTTGATAATCCATAGAGGTAGAATGCAGACCTGCATAAAGACGTCCCTTGCAGGCAGTGCAGCTTGACTAAATGCCCATAACCAGAGAGCGGGGAGGTAACAGTGACGTCAGCAAAGTGGCTCTCGTTAACCGACAGCTCGCCCTAACAAGAGCCCTGCCATCGACAGCTTCTCCCTAACTGCCACTTCTTACCTCGCTCCCTACCGAACACCGACAATATATGCGACATCTAGTGGCAACTTTTCCAAACAATAAAAGTAGGTCATTATTTACCTCCCTTCTTTTGATGCTTCCTTCTATCATAACATTGTGTTTATGGCGATACCTGTTTTTACAAAGTCCATTGTAAATATGACAAAAAGAGGTCCTAGTCTCACGTCAATGCTTATTTAATTGTCAGGTGTTTGGTACCATGTAAAACATACCTCCATGGTAGGACCTCTATGGCGGAGCTAGAGCCCGACCGGATGTGATCCGATTGGAACCTCCAAGAGAGGAGCAGTGTTTGTGCGTGTATCCATTAGACTCGTAAGAGTAGTGTGCGAGCAGGAAGTATTATTATTTGAGAGAACTGTGTCTCTAAGTCTTCACGTCCAAGTGAAGAGTGGAGCTCCACATCATACTTGTGGACTAACAGTGATGAACTGAAGACATGACTCCAGTGGTGAGTAAAACAAAGGTTTTGATTACAATAGTACCAGTATACCGCTATTGCCATTCAGTGCACATAAACAAAATACAGTCCACTTACTAGAAGAACCAAACATCAGGAAATACAGTCCACTTAGTAGAAGAACCAAACATCAGGAAATCTCCAAAAACTTGCCACTGTGGTTTGTAGAATCTATTCATATAATAAAATTGTACAAATCGATGTCTGTTTATCTGTTTGTCTGTGCACTTTAATCTCAGAAACGGCTTATCCGATTTAGATTCGGGTTCCAGTAATATATTGTGGTAAGCTTCAGTTAACATTTAGTGTTTGTTTCAGGTCAATCGGTTCATAAATAAAAAAGTTATAATAATGTAAAGACTCACGTCGAAACATTTGATGAACAAGTACCAATAGACGTCCCTGGAAGGTTACTGCTGTTATCTGCTTTGTTTTTCTGCCTCCACCCAATTCTTAAATATGGCCTTGAATTACATATTTCTTTGTTTTCAAGTTAGGTTGACACGTCTTATTAGTTAAAATGTAAATACATTTAAGTTAGACTTATATTGTTCTTGCGGAGGCCCGGTGGCCGTGAGGGTTAAGGCGTGAGCACTTAACACTCCGTGCCAAAGGTCGTGGGCTCGATTCCTACTATGGGGTGGTGGCTTTTCTTTAGAAAAAAATAAAAGGCATCAGCCCTATCCTGGCTAGAAAAGGGTGGTAACCTATAGGATAACCCGTCCAAAATTTTGTAGTTAATAATAATGGACGTTAAAATTTAAATAATAATAAATATTGTTCTTGATTTATAGATAGGTCATATTTATAACCTAATCACGCTAAACTCAGCGTCTCTCTAGTAACATCGCTTTCTATAGAATGGTCACATTGCATACTAGCGCAAAAGAATCAAAAACAGCAATTGAGACGTGTAAAAAAAAAACCGGTTTGTTCGAGTGAGCGGAGCGCTCGAATCCGCTCTTCGAGGTGAGCCGTTTTGCCCATCCCTAGTACGGTCTCAGTGTGACCAACCTGCCTCTCATGACAACATCGTCTGCGCACGTCTGTGCAATAAATCGCTCAAACGCGCATCCAGTGTGCTTGAAGCCTAATGTTCTTCTCACATTCGTAAACTCATCTCAGGATACAGAAAATGGAGTTCATATAATGAATGCGTAATGCCCCTTAAAAATACGTATGTAAACATTTCTGTCCGTTTTTACCTTAATGGTATAAAGATATATGGATGTATTTTGGTGTTTTTGAAGTCTATGGGAAAATCTATGGGCTTGCTTTGAACAACACGTAAAAGAATTGGACATCACTCGTCTTAATGTCGACACAATCATTAATTCCTTCCTTTCGTCATCGGATTCGTTAGAATTAATTAAGTGGCCCCATTAACCGACCAAAATAGAAAATGGCCTTAGACATGAATGCGTGGATTAAAACCAAAGGTATAGGACCTTACGGAGATTTAGTGCCGGTCAGAATCTTGTCACTGCTAACAAGCTACAGGTCTCTAGTGCCGTCGTAAACTATCCATTCCTAGTGTGTCGTAAACTTAGGATCGGGAGAAACAATACTAGGATGACGCAGAGAATGAGATAGGCCGGGAGTTCACTACATCCACGAGAAATGAACATCAGTTGTGCCGACCGCAGAAGAACATGCCAATCTTCCTGCTTCATGCTAAATAAAAAATTGTCGAGGCCATGAATGTCAATTCACTCTATTCCTCTGTCCAGGTTGACGATTGCATGTAACCGTCACCGATCATCTGGGCAGTTGTGGTTGTTCTCTGCGCCCTCATTGGTTCTTGCTCACATGATCTTGTACAGCTATCCCGGTTTAAATGGCAGCTTGAATAAAACACTCATTTAATTTCATAATAAAAACAACTTTCTTACATGTTATCCTCTAAAAAGTGTCTGCCTTATTTATTATTCATTGTAAAATTGTTTTAATTTTACATTAAAGATAGTTGGCTTCTAAATAAAACTATTTTTAAGCAATATTGTTTTGCATCTTTCCCCTATGCGCAGTACTTGGTGTTCCACGATAAGTCCAGCCATCTACCCACAGTATCTTCTTATCTGCCCAAGAGGTATCACTCACTCACTCACTGTTGGGCGCTACAGTCCTTGTAGGAACTGGGCCTCTGCCACCATCCTGTTCCATGCCACGCGGTTTTCTGCTAGGTTTCTCCAATTTTGGATCCCTAGCGTCCGCAAGTCCTCCTCGAGGTCATCATTCCACCTCTGTCTTGGTCTGCCTCTCTTTCTTTTTCCCCCCAGGTGCACCATTCAGCATCAATTTAGGCAGCCTTCAGGGTTCCATTCTCTCCACGTGCCCTAACCACCGTAGTCTACCTTTCTAGATGACATAGAGGATGTCAGGCTCGCCATACAGTTCTGTAAGTTCGGCATTGCTCCTGACCCTCCACCTGTGCTGCACTCTTACGGCTCCAAATATCTTCCTCAGGGCTCTTCTTTCCCAGACCAGCAGACCTCTCCTCATTTATTTCGTCAGAGTCCACGTTTCGCTGCCGTTCACAACAACTGGTCAAATCACAGTTTTATATAATAAAATCTTTGCTTTCCTGGAGAGACTTTTGTATCGGAGAGCTTTTTGCAAGGCATAGAAACATCTCCCCAAGAGGTATATTATAGCAAAATTTCAAGGTGCATAAAACACTTCATGAAACGTACGGTGAGCAGCTCTTGGGCTATATTATAGCCCAAGAGCTGCTCACCGTACGTTTCATGACGTGTTTTATGAAGTGTTATAGGACCTTGGAAGAGTAAGGGCGAATCAGAAAAATCGAATTTATTTTTATTTAATTTTCTGATTCAAAAAGAGGTAGGTAGGTAACGAGAAATTTCGCCTTGTTTCTCTGGTTCACATTTAGTTCTCTCACAGTTTCAAGTTAAAGTGAATAGCAGCATCATCATGAAAAAATCAATGTCCTATTTCAAGAGTGAATCTCGGGTCTGAAACGTCCCTCCTAGCATTTTGTTACCCATGGATCACTCGTAAAAATTATAATTAAAACATTGAATTTCAATTGGTTACTTTTTCACTCAGATTTATCAATCAGCATTCCATAGAGTAAACATTCACCCTTGCTATCCTGAAGCGCTTCTAGAACTTTAACTTCGATTCGGAATTCGTGATTCGCCCTTACTCTTCCAAGGTCCTGGTATGTTTGTTACTTGAACCCCGTTGACCTCTGGGGTCCTCAAATGTTATCTCCTAGTAAACGTCTTCGAACAGGACTTGCACATAAAGCCAAGTAACGGTCAGGAAGGCCATATAGAAATGACAATACGGGTCCGACCCCAGCATTCCATAGGTCATCGAACAGGCCAAGTCTTAGCAGAACTCATCGACCGTCACATCTTCTTTATTCACGCCACCGTAATCCGAAACCTCAACAACACCGTTCAATTTCTGTAATTTGACCATTCAATATGTAAGAAGCGGCCTCGCCCTCGTTTTCTCTTCAAACTTCTACTTGGAAAACAGTCCCTATCGATTTTAAAGGCCAAATCAGAACGAGTTTATGTAAAATAGAGATGTCTGTATCGTTTAGTAAATAGATCGATATGTTATAAATATTTGAAAGTGTTTTATAGCCAATAACCTTCAATTCCCCTACCATTACCGATCATTCACTTTCTTTTTAATGAATTATTACTTTCATTGCTCGCCCAATCCAAAGTTCATCTAGTTGGTTAGAAATATTGTTGAACTAAACAAATACAAGTTATACACAATGTTTAAAAAAAGTCCGACTCGCAGGAACTGCGTCATCATAGCGTGGCACAGTTCATATCCATCGGGCCATTAATTAAGGATTAGAAACAGTTATTGGTAGGATTTGATCATTCGTTAGGAATATAAAATGAAATCCCAAAGGGAAGTTTAAGGCTCCACAACAGGAACCGGAGAGTATTCTAAGCGGAAATGACTCCCCGCCTTCTCAAGGTTCGCTCTAGGAAAACGAAATTGTCAATAAGTTACTCATTTACTTGCCTTTTCTTACTGAAATTCTAATTTTACTGATAAATGCAATATAAAACAAAAAACAACCAATTAAAAGGGAGTTAAATAAAGGCAAAACCCCGTTCAAAAGAACAAAACACACTAGAAATCGTCCATCAAAAATTGCTTCAGAATCTTTTTTGTAGAGAATTTAGTAAGCTTTTAAATGGTCACCATCCACTTACCACGATTTGCCCACCGTTTTAGAGATATTTACGAAAATATGCGAAGGTCCCAAAATTATTCATGTCTATTAATAATTATTTTTCCAATACTTCCTTAGCTCCAAATGTAACCAAAATTTAAACATCTTAGTGCAGATTATTTTCAAACATGTATAGAATATTTCAATTGAATCCTACGATTCTAAGAATCCAAACCGAAAATGAGCTACAAAAACATTATTTTCCCATTTCTCATAAAGGGTTACAGAAATGAAAATCTGAATCTGTTACGGTTACAGGTTGACCAAAAAATGAGATCAACCTGATAAGCGGGTTTCCTCCCTATGGAGGCAGGAGGACCCACGCTAAAACTGATTATGTCTCGTTTAAGACTAGGGAAGGCTTTGAGAGGTCAGAAAAAGGAAATAGTGTTTAACATATATCAATACTTAGCCAGGGTGAGACTAAAAACGTTTTAAACCTCCTAGGCACACTCTTAGGTTTGCCTGCATGCGGCTGGAGCATAGTACTGACCACACTATCTCCCTAGTGCACTCTGAGGTTAAGAATCAATTTCTTATACATTATTTACCCTTCGTTGCCTCCTCGACGAGTAACTGGATTGATTTTGATAACTCCAACGGGTAGTGATTTTAGCGGAGATTTTAATTAAAGATCGTATGATTTATATATATTGTTACAATAAAATATTATACTCTTTATTTGACAAGTTTTCGTTTTTCTAGAATGCGTTATTCTCGAACAGGGGCGTAAATAGGAAATAATTTCGAGGGCTGGGAGCACCGAGGGATTTGAGGGTATGGTGTCTTATTTAATTTATTTTTAAGATTTTTGCAGATTATATTAATATGTCGGGGGGGGGGCTGCAGCCCCCTCCTATATATAAAGCCAGATTTTTTGTCTCCCGCAATTCTTCGAACCGTGATATGGAATCTCATAGTGCCATACTTTTATTTCTGAGCATTATGCACCCCTCCGAATAACTGCATCTTCCAATCCCTTTCTTCGCTGGAGCGGAATGACTTCTCGAGAAAATGGATATGCTCCAGAACTCCTGGAGCTGGAAGGCAGTGCTCATGGAATCAGTTGGAGCTCGGATTTACCCGGTCGGCGACTACTTCTTCCTCGACGGAGAAGGGGGTGGGGGGAGTGTTAGATCGGCTTTGAAAATAAATCGAGTATTATTCCGGTTATTTAACAGAGTTGGCACACCTGTTCTTTCTCGCGGGGATTCTAGTGGCAGCCCTGCTTCCATCTCCCGCTCATACCCCACTCTTCTGCTTCGAGAGCCATCGGTCTCTACGTTTCTCATAAATGGCAGTATTTGTTTTTATTGTTTCTCAAGCAGAAAAGCAATGATGTCTGTTTATTTATAACAAAACTTGATATGCCTGAAAAAAAATCAGTTTTTTAACTGAAATTTTTATTTTGATAACTGGAATTTGGGTTATGGGAAATCAAAAACGTCTAACTAACTTGATCGCACATTCTTCAAAATAAGGGAATGTCAGTTTATATTATCTTTGGAGCAGAAAAATTATTATTGAGGGGAGATTGTTGACCGTTGGTGATGCGAAGGTAGAAATTGTCAGGGTTATGTCGTGTTATCTTAATAATATTACGTTTTCATAGGAAAATGAGTTTTATTGTTAGGCGACGTTTCGGATTGAAATTCAAGCCTTCATCAGGGCTGTAAAACAAGTAGGACACAGTTAATACTAACATATTTAAATAAAACAAAAAATAAAAAAACAGAAAAACATTATACAGTAAGTGGGTATACAGTACATGGTAGATCGACTGGTTTAAGACATAGATGGATAACATGGATATAAAATTAACAAGTACATGATGAAATATTAACAATTGACGGGTAACATAGATTTAAAATTAACAAGGACATGATGAAATATTAACAATATATGGGTAACATAAATATAAAATTAACAAGGACATGATGAAATATTAACAATAGATGGGTAACATAGGTATAAAATTAACAAGGACATGATGAAATATTAAAAATAGATGGGTAACATAGATATAAAATTAACAAGGACATGATGAAATATTAACAAGAGATGGGTAACATAGATATAAAACTAACAAGTACATGATGAAATATTAACAATAGATGGGTAACATAGATTTAAAATTAACGAGTACATGATGAAATATTAACAGTAGATAATAAAATTATTACAATACACTCACTTCAGCAACAGAGTAGCGCAGTTTTGGACTTTCTGATATTTTCTTAATTATCTCAAAACGGATACGAAGGGTTGAAAACTGGTGGATGAAATTTACTACATGGCCTCAGGTGTAGGATAGCCATCAGTGAAGAAGTAACAGAACTCAATCCTCAAGAAAATTTATAATAAACAAATCGATTCATGCAAAAAGGGCTTCAGTTCATTTTTCCCAACATGATTTAGTGAAGGATTCGTTGTTCCTATGAATTATAACTACACATTCTATGTTTGAAGGATTTCAGTCCAACACATAGTTGCCATAGAAACTTAGTCCTAATTTTATTATTCCAGGCAGAAGTGGCTTCATTTCAGGGCCGGGGGGATTCTCAAAACTACTGATTTTGGCCTCAAGCCTATTTTGCATGGATCTATTCAAATATCATTTAAGACACTTTTAGAAAATTGAGAAAAGCCTTCTAATTACTTAAGAATTTATCTCAAAGTTGTTCTCTTTTCTTTCTTTTTTTTCTTTTGTTGTATAACGGGGACAAGCTACAGGTGTGCCTTGAAGACTGTAAGCCTTTCAGGGTAATAAACACACCATAAAGACATCAATAGGAGGAGAAATCGGTACGAGGAGTTCATAAACAAGAAAAGCCGTTTCATTCAACTTCAAGGATTACAGGCTGTTGGCTGGATAAGGGGAAAATTGAATTATAAAATGCCTTGATAAATTTAAGATTTTGGCCGTCCATAACACTTTAAATAAAGAGGCTGTTGTTAGCCGAATGTTAAAAAATTCTGTTTTTTTTTCCTGATTCAGTTTAATCCCTACATCCATCTTACTTGGGTTGGATTGATTTTTGCTGCCCTTCTTCTTTGTGAAATCGCCATTTTATAAATTCAGTTGAAAAGCTAACTATTGTCAATTTATCTGAATAAATATATTGTATTAAAAAGGGTTATTGTTCCTTTAAGCAGTCCATGTCCAAAATTATATCTATAACTAAAGTATGATGTCAAAGTGACATCATTTATTAGCGTACCCGACTGCTTCCGATTATAAACTGCTTCAGCGACGGACTCATCTTCAGATTTCTTCTTCTTCAGATTTCACTATATGCTAGTTATAAAAATTATGAAATAATTTATATGAGAAAAATTCCGAATCGCAGCAAAAGCATCGTTGTTTTGTTTTTTCGCACCGACAACTGGGCCATAAGCGCCGACATCCATGGTGCGGCAAAGAACCTTCTCAACGGGTCCTGAGATAAGAAACATTCCTACCGCCGGTGTGACTTGAACCCACCATCTCCCGCGAGAGACTCCAAGTCGTTAGCCACTAGACCGCACGGAGACCCAATTACCGTTAGTAAAGGAATCCAAGCAGTTATTGGTAGATTTTGATCTTTCGTGGAAAATGCAAAATGAAATCTCAAAGAGGATGAAGATTTTAGGCCCTACAACAAGAAACTGACAATATCATTGACAATCATAAAATTACTCATCCCACATCGTTCCGGCATCTCTCTCCAACGTCGTCACATGAGCTATATTGTATGTAAAGAGGGGCTGAGGGGGCTACAGCCCTTCCAGCCGACATTTTGGTTTAATCGGTAAAAAATACCCCCCCAAAAATTAAATAAGATCACTTTGTTCAGAATAAATGATTTTGTTTTTAGTGTTTCGCCTAAATCGCATTGGACTTCATCAGGCGTGTCGATCTTGTAAGTACTAGGCAGGCAGGAGCTATTCTAAGATCGACACATCTGATGAAGCCCATAAAGATTTGGGCGAAATATTAATCTAGCAACCAGGACGTAGCTGTAGAGCAACGATGTAAGAAGATCAGAATCCCAAAGACGAGGTTTAGAGGGGAATAAGAAATAATTGTATATTGTTCAATTGTGTTAGGGATGGGTGGAATGTTTAAAAATATTGATTTTGCTAAGAGTTTTCATCCTCTACAATTGGTGCCGTCAGACGGAAATAGAGACACGCACAGATCATGCATTTCTCTCGAAAACAGTATTAGCCAACTCCTTAATGTTGATTATCTCGATCCCGAGGAGTTTTGTAGACTGGAGACGCCACGCGCCTGCTGCCCGCCACTAGAAGCCAGGCCCTTTGTGCGTGGAGAGCCAAACCCTGGCATTGTGCGAGCCACTCAACTCCTCTCGAGTCTCCACTCGTCCGTCGACACTCCACCCCCGTCACACATGTGACCTTCTACCTGCTCCACCCGCAGGAGGGTCGACAAACACTAGCCACTGACCGAGAAATCGGATCTTCTTAGCCTAAACAATAGGAGGGACTCGGTCTTTGAACTGGATTGGAAGAATGGATATCTTAGATGAAGGATAGAAGGAAAAGAAAACCCGCTTCCGAAATAGCTTCAAATACAAAGAAGGTTTAACTGAATTATTTTGATGTTTTAAAATCGATTCCCAAGTTGTTAAAGAATGATCAGTTAATAAAGCAGCCAGCAGATAAGATTGCGATCCTTGTTGTCCTTTGAAAATGGCGACTTAAAGCTTTATTTAAAACAATTTCTAAGTTACAAATATTATATAGTTCTGGTATTGACCGTGTCACAAACTTCTTTGCCAACGTTTCACTAGTCATACTGCCAGCTTCCTCAGGGCTTAGTCTGAGAATGAGGATGTTCTTCTAGTTCTCCTGTATGAATACCTGTCTTTGTATTCCTCCGCGGGCGTAGTCTGCTCTTCCATGTCCCTGATTGGTTGGTCCCAGTCTTGCTTGAACCTGGTTGGTGGGTTCCATCTGGACCGTTAATTTGCCCGAATTTCGTTTCCTCTTTTTTCTCTAGGTTTAATCATCGGATGCCATAATTTTCTGAGCTTATATCTATCTTCTTTGTTAAAATTCTCCGGGCATCGTACTATTTCTATGGCTTCCCTAATGATCCGTTTTTGGTAGTTTTCTAATTTCGCCAGAATGCTTACTTTGTCGAACTGGATAGCATTGGATACAACAAAAATAATGCTATCCAATTCGACAAAGTAAGCATTCTGGCGAAAATAGATAGAATGTATCAACGACAGTTATTGGTGAATTGCGATTTTTGGATTTGATCATCTTTTTTCTTTTTAACTTTATGAATTAAATCCTTATTTTCAACCTCGCTAAGGATTGATCAGAACATAAAAACGTTGTGAATCAACAGAATATGTCGATTCTTAAAAATCTACCCCATAGACCATCAAACAAATAGATATAAATAGAATGGCTGAAGCGTTCTCTGATTTTACTATTTAAATCCATGTATTGTATGAAAATGGCTTATTTAATGGTCTGCATATTAAAAATACACACAAAGTAATAAAGATTAAATAAAAAACATAAATTAAAAACATCCAGAAGAAGATAAACGCTTTTAATGATGTGGCAAGTTCAATTCTACATTCGGGAGGTAAGTTGTATTAATGCTTATTTATGTTATTTTCTTTGAGCCCGCTGAGATGAGCGATTTGGTCTATTAAAGAGATAGGATGCAAGAAAAATTACATACAAAGTAAATAAAAAAATTAAAACATACCTACTTTCTATACAATTTAAAAAATTAACGAAAATTGAAGATAAACAAAAAGAAAAACTATAACATTTTAAACGAAAACTGAAGAATTCGTTTCCTTTGTAGTATTCTTTTTTACTCCTTGAAGCTCATCGGCATATTAATCGTAAATAATGGGGATACTATTACCTATATCGACGTATTAAACAGAAAAAAACGAGTTTAATCTTGAAATTATATAATTATATGGTAAGGTCTGTATTAGTGTCTATAGATTAGAGACATAAATAAAAATCGTTTTAATAATTCAACACTGTTTAATAAAGACGCTTGAATAAAAATTGACTGTTGAATAAAAAGCTTTTTTCCTATTTAGATAGACGCCAAGAACTGTTCCATGTTTCTTAATCAGAACATTCCTTCTGACAAACCTGAATGGATTCAGAATAGACTAGGTACACAAGAGTAGTTGTCTCTTTGTTTTAATTTATTTACAATGCTACCGATTTTATTGATTAATCTTTTATCACATTTCAAAACAAATTATACCTACGTGTTCAGGTCCCTCTCGTGACTGAATTTATGAAAAATGTTTACAAATGGGTCTCGAAATGGTCTAAAAAAAAAGACATATTGCTTCTAAAAGGTTCCTCGATAACATTTATATATATATATATATATATATATATATATATATATATATATATATATATATATCCTATAAAATGGGGAAATCACTAAATTAGAAGTGGGAGTTCACCTGAATCTCGCCCGTCCAGATGAACTTTTTAATGTGCCTCCAGTGTGCATAACTTTTTATTTATTTGAGAAAAATTTGCTACATAATATTCAGAGCTCATGGGAAAGATGTATTGTTATGATAAGCAAAATTTTCTACTGTTTCTTTAGGAGTTGGGGTTTACTTCAAATTATTAATTTTCCCGTAATTTTTGATTCCTTGCAACGAATCTCTTGTTTGTCGGCGAAAAAAGCAAATGCGGTCCAATAGTGCGGGTTTATCGGGGACCAAATTAGTAAGTTGCCCGTATTCTCAGGAAACCCGGTATTTATCTTGTAAAACTTGTAAAATGTGTTGTGAACAAACCCAACGTTAGTGCGTTAAGATTGAGTTAAAACGCATTTGGCGTAAACAAATCAATTTTTTGAGGAAGCTGATATACATCTTCTCCGTTCTATTATTTTTTCAATATTTGATGTATTCATTGACAATGTTTTTGCATCAGGGAGTTTTTTCGGCTCATAAAGAATATTAAGTCATTTCTAATGGGGCAGTTACATTTTCAAACGTTTTGTGATTCTTGTTTTGTTTTTCTTTTTGTAGTTTGATTAAGTTCAGTTAAGTTGCTTTCTTGATTGTTTTATGATTCCATATTTTATTTTTTTTCTCCTATAAATTTATATTTTATTCTTTTCTTTTCACTCTCCCATATTTTTATTTTTTTTTTATATTGAAGAATTCACAATATTTTAATATTTTTATCAGACCGCCATATAATATTATTTTTAATATTTTTATATATCGTCTCTTCATTACCTCCCTCATACCCTCGTTGCTCCCGTTTACCACGATTCCTCCATATTCTCTCCCTTCTTTGTTTCAATATGTACAGATGTAGGTTTTGCACATAGCTTTACAGCTGTTTTTTTCTTTTTTAGAGCTAGAATTTTATTTTTAATTTGTTTATGCTGTTATGTAAGTTTAATTGTTATTCAGTTATAAGGAATTGCTTTTTTTCATTTCATTTGGAGTAATTATTTTTTACGTGCCCTTATTGGACTAAATCCGTGATATTTACCCTCCTTTCACATCGAAGATAGTTCTCCTTGAAAGTGCCGCCGCATCTCTCCACGTTGCACTTCTGCAGTTAAAGTCTCTAATTTGCAGAGAAACGAGACAGTGAAGAGAGAGGAACCTGTTCCGTTGTCTGGGTCATTCGAGTTCCTGGTCGTCGACTTTGCGGAATCAGATCACACTATCAAGGACGCGGTGTGAGTCGCCTAGAATTCAGAAATTCGGTCGTTTCACTATTTCAAGCCATATATTAACAATTAAATTTAGTTATTGTCGTCCTACATGTGTAATGACAATTTGTCGGGAAAATAACTCAGGAACCAAAAAAGTTCAGTGTCTTAATGCTGCTGCCATTGTTCGACATAACCTTATTCAGTTTCTTCACCGTCACGAAAATTCTATAGAGTTAATATCTCAATAAATGTTAATTGAAATTTACTGCCTGTACTGAGTACAATATGTAAATAGTGCATAATTAAACGATATAATAAATATATAACTAGTTAGGAAGGTTAAAGGTTTTTTACATATTTACACTAAATAACTTTGCTGCCTTGACTGCTAGGGTCATTAGCACCAAGGTACCCATTAATAAATTAATTAAAGGCTGGGATAGCCTAGGGACGGTCAGGGAGGCCGAATTTAACCCACAAACGAAGGCAATAGAAGATAAAAATCTTTGAAGGAATTGCTGGATGGTGGAAATTATTGATCAAAATGATGAAAAAAAGTCCAAAATTTCCAAAGGTGCTTTATTTTGGGGGACTTTTCAGGGACTAAACCCCATTTTTAATACCCATGCAATGGTTCTCATTCAGCCGAGCTTTGCTTCTTGAGTCCAGGAAGGAGAACCTGAAAACGTTCTGCCAAATAAAACACTCGTGGAAATTTCGGACTTTTTTTTTCATCCTTCTGATAAAAAAACTTTAGTACTATGCTCGGGATTTGAACCCAGGTCCTCCACCATATAAGCCCAGTGAACCTAAGGGAACATCCCTAAGTGTCCGGAACCGATTTCTATGAAAGTTTGTATATTTATTAAACACGTGAAAATAATCGATACGTATTTTTTTATATCGGCCCGATCGCACGATTAAGGGGGAAAACCTCATTCCAAAGTGGACCGCAACTATTCTAACAAGGGGTGTATACAGTGGTGGGGTCACCGATTAGGTCCATTTTTTTCTGGTGGTTCTACATGAAAAAATAGTCGACAAACGTCCGAGCGTTCCGTCCAATGCGCCTTAGGAGCTGCGAAATCAAATAAAATAGGTTGAAAATGCTTTATTTTTTATATCGAGTTTAGAAAATGATATCGACATGATTCTTTCACCAATTCATTTTTTCTGGGTTGTAGATTAAGTATCAAATACAATCGTTAAACAATAATTTATATTTCGTCAAATAAATTCAAAAATATGCTTACATTTAAAGTAAACCAGCATTATACATTTTTTCACACCAAAAATTATAGCAGATTTAAAATCAGCACCCCAAGAAACTCTAATGACGTAAATATCATTGAAAACAAAATACGATACTTTTTTCCTGTCCGGAAGAGACAAGTAGTCTCCGGTATCTCCCAGTATTGGAGGACAAAAGTATTATTTTTTGTTTTCGATGTTGTTGCTAACCTCGCCCCATTGTCCGGACGAGACAAGTAGTCTCCGGTATCTCCCAGTATTGGAGGACAAAAGTATTATTTTTTGTTTTCGATGTTGTTGCTAACCTCGCCCCATTGTCCGGAAGAGACAAGTAGTCTCCGGTATCTCCCAGTATTAGTGGAAAAAGTATTATTTTTTGTTTTTGATGTTGTTGCTAACCTCGCCCCATTGTCCGGAAGAGACAAGTAGTCTCCGGTATCTCCCAGTATTAGTGGAAAAAGTATTATTTTTTGTTTTCGATGTTGTTGCTAACCTCGCCCCATTGTCCGGAAGAGACAAGTAGTCTCCGGTATCTCCCAGTATTAGTGGAAAAAGTATTATTTTTTGTTTTTGATGTTGTTGCTAACCTCGCCCCATTGTCCGGAAGAGACAAGTAGTCTCCGGTATCTCCCAGTATTAGTGGAAAAAGTATTATTTTTTGTTTTCGATGTTGTTGCTAACCTCGCCCCATTGTCCGGAAGAGACAAGTAGTCTCCGGTATCTCCCAGTATTAGTGGAAAAAGTATTATTTTTTGTTTTCGATGTTGTTGCTAACCTCGCCCCATTGTCCGGAAGAGACAAGTAGTCCCCGGTATCTCCCAGTATTGGAGGACAAAAGTATTATTTTTTGTTTTTGATGTTGTTGCTAACCTCGCCCCATTGTCCGGAAGAGACAAGTAGTCTCCGGTATCTCCCAGTATTAGTGGAAAAAGTATTATTTTTTGTTTTCGATGTTGTTGCTAACCTCGCCCCATTGTCCGGAAGAGACAAGTAGTCTACGGTATCTCCCAGTATTAGTGGAAAAAGTATTATTTTTTGTTTTTGATGTTGTTGCTAACCTTGCCCCATTGTCCGGAAGAGACAAGTAGTCCCCGGTATCTCCCAGTATTGGAGGACAAAAGTATTATTTTTTGTTTTTGATGTTGTTGCTAACCTCGCCCCATTGTCCGGAAGAGACAAGTAGTCCCCGGTATCTCCCAGTATTGGAGGACAAAAGTATTATTTTTTGTTTTTGATGTTGTTGCTAACCTTGCCCCATTGTCCGGAAGAGACAAGTGGTCTCCGGTATCTCCCAGTATTCGTGGAAAAAGTATTATTTTTTGTTTTTGATGTTGTGCTAACCTCGGCCCATTGTCCATTTCTAGTTTTGATATTTTCTCTAGTTATTACTTTCAACAAATTGAAAATCTTCTTCTGATCACGGTATTGACCAAACTATCTCCCTAGTAGGCCGTATTCTTGATCAGTACTAATGCAGCCCATGCCATCCTAAGACCTCGCAGCCTGTTAAGGTACTGATTTCAACAAGATATCATTAACAACCAATCAACCAGCAATACTGTAATAACCCATCTACAAGAACACCGCTAGCTAATTACTGAGAAAGAACCAGTCACTCTCGTAACCGTACATTCAATGCAATGACTTGATGTTACGTCTAGTACCGGCTATGCTACTTAGCGGCGTAGACGGTATTTTCTGCCCTAGAATACTTGTTCCCTGACAAAGCTGCATAGCTTGGTCGATCCATTGCTTAGTATTCGTATGACGTGCTCTGGTTTCTGGGAGCACTGTTCTACGACAATCCTCATCTGCATGCTAGACATTACTTAAACTACCGTTTCACAGAAGCATCCTTATTCTCTTGTCAAATCGTCAACTCCTCCAAATCAATAAAATCTAACAGCTTCAATGGTTCTACCTTATCTTTCATATTTTTTTTTATCTATTTCTCTTATATATGAGTCAATACATATCAAGTGGTCCAAAGGTGATGGTTGTTTGGCCATATCAGAAAAATTGATATTTTTAACATCCATTATATTTGTAATCAGCGGTTCAAAACAATGTTTAAAATTTTTTTAGACTCCACCGTTTGAAAATGTTAGCCATCTTTGTTTCACCGCGCATGCTGAATTTTGAGTTTATAAGCTCTTACGGAAAACTCATTTTCTCAGGACAAAAACTCAAAAGATTTGATTTTCTCAAATCATAGAATAATAGTTCAGACATCATTGTTTTTCGTACAGTCTGCTCTATATTTTATGTCTTCTTCACTGTTTGAATAATTTCAAACCTGAAAACAACTGAACAGTTGTTGATATTACTCTCAAAAACGGTATTTTGAGAAATATAAACATTTATATTTCTCAAAATGCCGTTTTTGAGAGTAATTTTTGGCATGAGGGGATGTATATCAAATCTGATTATTGGCTTAATTTGGAAGGTATTCTTAACTCTGATATTTGTTATCTTATTTTTTTGTAAATTTTTAAACTTCAAATTCTTGCAATTTTTGATAACTTTAGGCTTTAATATCTCTAGTGGGAGATTTGATAAAAATATAATATTTTTATATGTTATACTTCGTTTTAATATAAAACTACTGTAAAAATTTCAACTTCTATATTTGAGTAGTTTCGTGGCTATGAATTTTTGAAAATGGTTCTTTTTGTGCCCATTTAGCTAATGCGTAAAATTGAATAATTAATTAAAATTTTATTATTTTTGAACTTTTTACTTTCAATAATTCTTTTTAAGTCTGTTTAAATATTTTTATTTATGTCCAGTGCAACACATAATATTGTATTTTTATTTATTATTAGAATCTAGGCCTGCTGTTTCCAAAGTTTTATTACTTTGTTTATTTTTTTTTTATTTTTTATTTTTTATTAATGCATTACAGGAATATCCTCATTGCATGAGGAAGGACTTATATAATATGGATTAGTCTAATATTATTAAGATTAAATATTTTTAATCCATGCTTAATCTAATAAGAATTTACAAATATAATACACTAATTACATTTTCTTATGTTTAATATTATAATAGCAAAAATACTAACAAAAAAATTTACTAAAAAATGTGCGTTTATTCTGTTATCAATTGCTTAATCTACATTATTCAAAAAGAGCTCTCTAGTTTTTAGTGCGTGACACAATAAGTTGTATATGTTCATGTATGTAGAAGGGTTTTTGGAGTTAAACAATTGAAAGCTTTGTTTATTGAAAAAAATACTTAATATTATAATGACAAACAAAAAAGTATAGTATCATAACGAGTATCAAGTCAATTCTAAAAAACTTCTACTGCCAAGAAATCAACAAGTTAGCAATTGTAGCTTTCATATTGTGACAAGTTACCAAATCTCCAGGACCAGCTACATAATCTCAAAAGTCATCATTTTGTATCAAACGTTCAAGGTAAAGCTTTGAAAACCATTAAACATGAAAGCTACAGTTCTTAACATGTTGATTTCTGGGCAGTGGGAGTAATTTAGAATTCACTTTAACCTGTTTATCAAACTATACGTTTTTGTTTGTTTTTATTACAATCAACAAGTTAGCAATTGTAGCTTTCATATTGTGACAAGTTACCAAATCTCCAGGACCAACTACATAATCTCAAAAGTCATCATTTTGTATCAAACGTTCAAGGTAAAGCTTTGAAAACCATTAAACATGAAAGCTACAGTTCTTAACATGTTGATTTCTGGGCAGTGGGAGTAATTTAGAATTCACTTTAACCTGTTTATCAAACTATACGTTTTTGTTTGTTTTTATTACAATCAACAAGTTAGCAATTGTAGCTTTCATATTGTGACAAGTTACCAAATCTCCAGGACCAACTACATAATCTCAAAAGTCATCATTTTGTATCAAACGTTCAAGGTAAAGCTTTGAAAACCATTAAACATGAAAGCTACAGTTCTTAACATGTTGATTTCTGGGCAGTGGGAGTAATTTAGAATTCACTTTAACCTGTTTATCAAACTATACGGTTTTGTTTGTTTTTATTACAATCAACAAGTTAGCAACTGTAGCTTTCATATTGTGACAAGTTACCAAATCTCCAGGACCAGCTACAAAATCTCAAAAGTCATCATTTTGTATCAAACGTTCAAGGTAAAGCTTTGAAAACCATTTAACATGAAAGCTACAGTTCTTAACTTGTTGATTTCTGGGCAGTGGGAGTAATTTAGAATTCACTTTAACCTGTTTATCAAACTATACGTTTTTGTTTGTTTTTATTACAATCAACAAGTTAGGAACTGTAGTTTTCATGTTTAATGGTTTTCAAAGCTTTACCTTGAACGTATGACACATATATATATATATATATATATATATATATATATATATATATATATATATATATATCATCTATTTCCAAAAGGAGCTATGTCCACAAAATTTCAAAAATGAGATTTTGGAACCACTGGATTAAGCTTTTCCTGCTCTTTACAGTGAATAAAATATGAAAGCCTTAAAAAGACTTTTATGCTATGAAAAAGACTTTTGAAAATTATGAACCGACACCTGGTATACCAATAAGGAAGAAGAAGAAAAAAAAAAACAGATGTAGCGAAACTACTTACATTTTGGAACAGCCCGGCAGGATCTTCCTAAGTTGCAGTTCTACAAATTACTTTTCCAGAATATAGAAGAAGTTGATGGGAGCGATTCAGAAGACCAGGACTGAAGACTGAGATTGAACATAGTTAAGTTGTGTAAAGTAAAACTTAAAACGTTTTGATTTAATAGCATCTAAGTCTATTTTTGTACTAACTTTTACTACTTATTTTGTTTTATCAGTAAATAAGAATAATGATAAATTTGCAAATTAAACAATTCATTGTTAAAGCATTGTACGAAATCAAAATGCAACTCGTCCATTTTAAACAGTTCCAAAGTGACCTTTGTCAAGCATACAGTTCTAAAGCGGCCCATGTCCGAAATATTATATACTTTTTCTCCAAAACTATTGTAGTAAAAGGGTAAAACATCATGAAACGCTGTGTAGTAAAGCAATTCCCCCCCCCCCCAAAAAAAAACTTTTAACGGAAATTAAAAACATTAGATCCTGTAACAGTTTTTTTCTTTTTCTCAACAATTAGCTTCCATGGCTCCTTTTGGAAAAAGATGACTCATATATGAGTGTGTGCATTTATATACTCGATGTCCATATAATATAATAATACTATTAGATATATATATGTGCTTAGAAAAAAACTTTCTATGAAAACCAAAGTATGACAGAAGTATAAATAATTAAATTGACGCATTGTAAATGGACTACAAATGGTAGTAATTGTATTATATTCTATAGGATGGAATGTAGGCCTAGGATAATAATAGTTCACAGATTGGAAGTTAGCCAACTATTGCACTCGGCTAGATGCGTGGAGGTCACGCACAGAACAATCGTCTGGCGTATTCACTCTTTCGCGGAGGAAAAAACAGGCTGCTCGCACTTACTTTCAGGCTGCGGGCAGCCTGAAAACTGTGACTCTTATTGAAATAGGATTCCACATATTTCAGCGTAAAATAGGATTCCACTAGTTAGAGTTCCCGTACTATAGAGTAGAGTGCGTATAAACCATTCTACAATAGAGTGCTGGAATCCTAATTCTGCATCCTATAGTAGAGTTCTCACACCCAAAGCTAGAATCAAACAAAAGCATTCTAGATTGCTAACCTAGCGTGCAGGCATTTTACTTAATTCGAGTGCTACCAGCCTGCTTTAGGATGACAGCACTCGGCTTTAGACTTTTTGCTTCAAATCTCTGTAGAATGATAGATCTCTAGATCTAAATAAATAAAAAATTTCGAATCAGGAATTTAGTTATCTCCCGATGTACTAAATGTTCTAAATACAACACGGTATGTACACAAAACATTCTGGTACGATGTAATAGTATTCGTTAGTCGTCCTATATTTTCTCATGGAACTTACCAGTAGACAAGAGCATGCAGTCGAAAAACCTAGCATGTTTTCTGATTTTGGCGTGCTTCCTCCCTTCTGAGAGAGGTGTTTCATGATCCAAAAGTCATGAAATAAACATTTATTTAAATTTATATCACTGTTGACATTCCAATGCATCCAAAAATGGTCCGATTTCCGTCTAATATAAAAAGTGGAAAAGAAGTTACTAGGGTAGTTTTTCAGTAATTATTAATAAAGTTTTTAATATTAATAATGTTTATTTATTTAAATCTACATAAAATAGATCGTTACATCATACCATCTAGAAAATTGTATAAATTAATATATATTAATTACTAGCTGATACCCAGTGTGCCATGCTACACCTAATTTCTGTCAATGACTCTCCCCGTATCAAGATCTACTTGATACCTCGTTGTCTATATCCAGATACGAAAATCGGTCAAACGATGTGAATTTGTTTTAGTTCATAATGATACCGGCAGAGGCCAGCACAACAGCACTTCATCTAACAGCCGACAGAGGCCAGTAGTAATCGATTCAAAATGGCCGTCACAATCTTCTGAATGGTTCAGTGTAGCCAATTTTTCTTGAACAAAACATTTGACCTTTCGACCAAATTTTGAAATTTGACTATTTTGACCTAGCCTAGGAGATTTCTCGTTTCAAGACCTACCTGTATGCCGTATGCCAAGTTTGGTCAAAATTGGTCAAACTGTGTAGATTTGTATAAGGAACAAACAAAGAAATAAACAGACAGACACGTGATTTATATATATATATATATATATATATATATATATATATATATATATATATATATATATAGATATATTAATATTATTATTGTCTATTTCACTTGTACATACCTCATTTAAAATTTGTTTTATGTTTTTTTTTTTTTGTTTTTTTTTTTTGTTATTCTAGCACTAAGTTCTAGAAATATAACTATTGGGCCTGTTTATTAACAAAATAATTGTTCTCATAATGTAACAACTAATTGTTCTCGAAAGTGATTTGTATGTATAGGTCTATCATTTATCTTACTGGTTGACCTTTTAATGTTCATGGATTCTGTATTTTCTTGCTTTTTGTCATTTTAGCTGACGAAGGCTACCAAAGAGTAGCAGAAAAGCCCTTGGTAGAGATTTTTACAAAAATCGTATTGATGTTTTCCTAGCCGAATCCCAACTAATATCTCAGTGCTTATCACCTCGACGGATAACTACCTACAGCTTCATCATGACAGTTGGATTTCTGACAGTTTGGTATCTCGTGTAAATAGCCAATATTGTATTTTGTATATAAACCATAGTAAGCCTATTTTCCAATAGTTAATTTGGAAGAATTGGCATGGATATGGGATCTTGGAGATATTGTGGCAATTTTAGTGTCGTTGACATGTTCGTAGTGTGGCTACAATCACGCAGGCCTCATGTGAAATATGCCGATCTGATTGGGCCAATCAGTTTCATAGAATTTATGAGGTTATGCAACGATTGCATGACCAGCTCGTACAATTCAATGCGTAGATGTTTCAATAAAATAAATGAAAAGGTTTATTTTTGGACCATGATACAAATAAAAAGGAAATGTTTTGCTCTTGGATAGAGCACTAGAACCTGATTTAAAAACTCAGGTGCGCGCTATAGATTTTATCTCCTACTGTCATTTTTTGAGGGTCGGATGGGTACATGCAAAAGGATAAAATCAGTAAACCGGAGCATTGACCACACTATCTCCCTGGTGTGCTGTATTCAATCAGGGGTAAGGTCCGCCAGTAAAAATACTGTTGTCATACCCGTAGGTGGAGACCGTCGTCATCTAGGTAGGTTATTCTCACCGATGCTAGTGACGACAGTATGACAATCACATTCCTCTACAGCATCAGCCCCTCTGGATCATCGTGGCTAGTTACGGGAATGATGTTTCTTTAATAAGGGTATTAATAAAAGGTCGCGCAACAAATATAAAAATGTAATAACATTTTGGGCGTAATTTCTATATACTTCTTGATTCTCTTTGACAGGGGCGTCTCAGTTTCATTAAAATAGCGGTTCATCCGAATATACTCGGGCGTAACCTGTAGAGGATGGCTAGTCGCTCCGAAGATATTTGGGTGCAGCATCGGACTTCAATGAGGCCCCCCCTCTCTAAACCTCAAAATGTAGCCAAAAGTAACACAAAAAAGTAATTTAGGTTAATACTTATAATAAAAACCAAGTAATTAAATTAACGGTTGAGATGGAATTAAATATTCGCAAAACCTTTAGCGCCTGAGTTAACTCGTTCATGGAAAAATCAATACATCTGTACTCGAGATATCTTGGGCGTGGCCCTTAAGCGGTTAATAAATTATTAATACAGTTCTAAATAATTCAATAAACGTGCACATGGTTATCTCTGTTTAAATCTGGAGTCTATAATTATATCGGCTTGAATTCCTGGAAGATATGCTATAATGAAGCCATTTTCTTTTTTTTTTAGAGTTGATCTTATTGGGATTCTTGGAACAAATATAAATCTTTTTATAAGTAAACTATTAAAAAAAATTATGAAAGTAATAAATTATCTCCATGCAAGCGAAATTAATTCGCGAAAATGTTTTCGTTTTTCTGTAGGACATTCACGACGGAAACTATAAATCGACGGTAATAAAACAGTCTTTGGTTAATATGGCGGACAGAAGATAGCGCCGAAGGGATTTTATGAGGTTAAGTTGGCCACCCTTGTAACAAGATATAACCTCGCCTACTGGGAGGAGCGGCAGATCTACCAATCTTAGCTTCTGCTCCTTAAAGCTAAACCCGCCCCTTTGCTTGTTTACCACACCCATCCATAAACCCTGTTCAGAAGGACGGAAAAGTTCAATTCCGTAAGCACAAAAGGCGGTGTTTGCGAAGACCATATCCAGTTACTTTCAAGTATCCGTCGTGATTTTGAACAGTGATTTTGGTAATTACGGATTACCTTACAGGTTCTTTCCAGGTTATCCAAGGTTTGAAACCATATTATATAGATATAGGGTACTTACGTACTAGTTGCACCGATCTCGTTCTGGGATCCGGATCATGAAATGAGGACTCAAATTGGTATTTCTATTGGTTCATTCCTATGGGCAATTCCATTGGCTGTTCTTTCTTCCGTTCTAGTCATCGATTTGTGTTAACATTCTGTTAGATTTGTGTTTTTTACAAGTTTTATTTATTTATCTTGTTTCACTTCCTTGTGCTGTTTGTGAGAACTCAATTGAAGTTGTGGCAATATGGCGACTGAAAGACCATTTATTAATATTATCAACGAGTTGGATTTACTAGTGTTTCGATATAAACTTGAGCGAGCGTAGCGAGGAAACGCATAGCAATTATGCAATTAACATAAGTGCTAATGTTATATAACCTAGGAAACCAGTAGCACTTATGTTAGTTGCATAATGGCTAGGTGTTTCCGCTCGCTACGTTCGCCTAAGGTTATATCTAAACTATATTTAATCCAACTCGTTGGTTATATAGAGCACTGGTTTTTCGGTGGAAAATGGGCCGATATGCAATTTAACATTGCAGTTAAGTAATTTTTCAGTCGTTGGTAAATTCCAAAAACTCATTTCCCTAGCCGAAAGAACAGCACAAAGAACAACACTAAGAAGCGAAACAAGAAACAATAAATATAACTTGTAAAAACACAAACCTGACAGTAAGTGAACATAAAACGATGACTGGAACGGAAGAAAAAGCAGCCAATGAAATTTCCCATAGGAATGAACCAATAGAAACGCTTCATTTGAGTTCTCATGTCCATGATCTGGCCAAGTATTTACATAAGTATTCAAGTTTTTTTATAGATGCAAATTAAATAAAAATCATTTAATTAAGAATTTAGGAAATTATAATAAAAATTCATTAAAAAGATATGTCCATAAAAGGCCGAAACACATATTCTTAAAATATTTGTTGTAATCAGTAAGTTACCTGTGTATCATATTTCATTTTATTTTGTTTTGTATGTAACATATTTTTTACATCTAGCAGCATATTTTTTTTTCTTTATGTATTGTACTATTGTTATGGTGTGATTCTTTTATTAATTATGAATAGGTTTTATTTCATTTTCTTTTTTCCTATATTGCAAAATTGTGTCCTAAATATTGTAACAACTTAGATTAATCGCTTAAAGTGTATCTGGTATCAGGAACAGATTGTAATATTCTTTTAATAAATAAATTTGGATAAATAAAAAAAAAAAAAAAAAAAAAAAAAAAAAAAAAAAAAAAAAAAAAAAAAAAAGATAAATGTTAGATTCTATTTCTGCTTTGTCTGACCTCTCAAAGCCTCGCCTAGTCTTAAACGAGACACAATCAGTTCTTATAATGTTTCAGGTATCGTGTTGTTCCTTGAAATGGGAGTTTGCAAATGGTGGAACCGTCGAGAACATTTCCCTCAAAATTTCGCGCTTGCGGAATTGAATTTTTCTGTCTATTTGAACAGGCTATAGCTACTGCGTGACGTACATATACCCTTATTATCCAAATCCAATGAAGATTTTTTTTTAGATATATAACTAAATTAAACTGGCTATTTGGAAAGGAAATTACGAATCAATAATTGTTAGTGTTTATTTATACATTTATGAATCCAAGAAACGATTTACATACATCTTTTGAGTACGGCGCTAATGACCTAGAAGTAGATGCGACGTAAAAAAAAAAAAAATCTTTTGAAAACTAGACGACCTTCATTTGGATAAAGCGGGTTAAAAATATCTTCCAAGAACGCGAATTGCTTCCTAGAACTCAGAAATAATTAGAATACCCCCTGTCCTGTACATTGTTATTTTCATCCTTTGTTCTTGTAAATAAAAAGTCCGACTCGCAGGAACTCCGTCATCTTAGCTCGTTTCCGTTCATATACCTAGAGTCATTAGTAATGGAAGCAGTTATTGGAGGGTTTTAAGCGTTCAACAGCCTTAGGAAAACACTAATGCAAATATGTTTCACTCCTTGTTTTACTATAATAATCATTTTACTGTTAATGTCATTGTTGAAATAATCATTTTACTTTTAATACAATTAAATAAAACAACCAATTAAAAACTGTTTTACACAGAGACCAAAAACCGTAAAAAGCGCAAAACTGACATAATCTAATTATAAGCACCGTTTTCACCGAATGAAATCTACCCCAGAATCTACCCCCATTTTCACCCATTGAAAATTAATTCAGAATCTTTTTTTTTTTTCTTTTTTTTTTTGCAGAGAATGGTTACCTTCTACTTGTTACGATTTGCCGAGCGTTTTCGAGATATTTACGACAGAAACGAAGATCTCTAAACTTTCCATGTCTATCAATTGTTTTTTCTGATACTTCCTAAACTCCAAATGTAGCCAAAATTTAAACATCATAGTTTAGATAAGTTCAAGCATGTAGAAAGTATGATCTTAAACAAATATACAGATGCTGGTGCAAAGGCCACATATTATTGTGGATGATTGCACTTTTCAAAGAACGACAGGTTATTACTAATGTGATAGAAACTGGGATGACAAAACGTTTGTCAAATAAAAGATACCTGTAATTTTAGGGTAATTGTGCTGTGATGATAGGTGAATTTAAAGGACACAGAAGGGACCAGAAGAAATCCAATTTCCTTTTCAATTATAAACGTCACAGCATATTTTGCCTAAAATTGTCAACACTACTTCATCACACGTCTGTTGTTTTACTTGCAGATTCGGTGTGAGCCTGCGGGAAGTGTGGACTGGAGACAGCGTCCTCCAAGTCCTCTACTCGGACAAACAGGAAGAGGTCCTAGCCTGCGAGGAAACTGACGCGCCACTTCCTCTAGAAACACCAGCGGTCAATAGTTCCTTCATCCTACCACCAGAGTTCGCATGGCTTAATCTAACTTCCCTCAGGAAGGACTGCAATGCTGCGGAGGCTGTACATACCAGGCACAGGTAAAGACAAGTATCATATTGCCTATTTGCGATTCTGCCATAAAATATTATTTACTTACACAATTACAGCTTCCTGTGCGCCGATCATACTGGATTTATCTTTTAGCGCGTACCCTTCCTCGTCGGTCACGCCGAGGATGCATGTATATATCGACGCCCTCGCCATCATCCAGTAGCTTGACGATTCCAGCCTCCACGGCCTATCTGTGAACCTGATCCAACTATCTTTTCTTGGCCTTTATTTTTCACAACCAGTGCATATTTCATGATTCTCTTCGGTATACTGTCCTCCGCCATCCTTTGCCACATCTGTATGACATCTACTACATCTATATTTGTCTGTTCGCATTGCGTCATCCGATTCACCTCCTTCATTTCATGGAAAAGATTTCATGGATTTTTTGAATAATAAAATGGGAGACGGTAATGACCAGCAAAATACTCCAATTGTGGTTTACCAGATAAAACACATCGCAAAAACTGATACGTACAATATTTCTCTTCTGAACCTTTTGGACAAAAAAAATCAGTTTGAGAGAGCTGCTCCAACAACTATTTGGAAACAATTTGCTCCATCCTGATAGGTTTTCTCGTTAATTCAAAAAGGCGGACGGTAATGATGTCAAAACTGAGGGACAACTTTAAAGGCGCTATTGCGAAGTTAGACTTTTTTTTAATTTATTTAAATTTATATGAATTCACCTTAAATATTATTATATTAAAATGAAACATCACATGAGCAAAAAATATAATATCCTTCCCCCCTAAAAAAAATAGTAAAGTGTAATAAATGTGCCAAGGGACAGCGGACGGTAATGATTTTGGGCCTATAAAATTAATAATTTTGACGTTAAATTTTCAAATTCAGAATTTAATTTTGGTAGCATTAATTTCCTCTCTATTCCATTAGTGATTCCTAGAAGAAAAAAATTTAAACAATCTGGCCGTCTTAATTATATCGCCAAGGGACAAGAATGTTAAAACTATTTGAATAATGCTCATAGCTTCCTTGCCCTAAAAGCAAATTTATTTATTTAAATTTCAACGTCCATTATTATTAACTAAGTATTTTAGGATGGGTTATCTAAAGGTCACCATCCTTAAAGAAAAAAAGGCCGTCACGCAGGAGCTGCATAACTAAGCACTTTCCTCAGAATTTGGGTAGTGTAGACTGCTTTCCAGAACAATTTGCTTAAAATATCCTACATAAATAAAATAAAAACGTGAATAGTTCTCTTTTACTTTTGTAATGAGTAACTGATCAATTATTAATTTGCGTCCAGAGTTATGTTTACACATGGTACCTACTACACTACGTAATAAATACAAAAAACCTCATATTACCGTATTTTGATCTAACGCAGGAACAGGATACAGTCTCTCTAGTGGTAGAAAGCGCTCCTTGCGGCGGCTTTGTGAACCTACGTCTGGCGGGCTTTTCTATTGAAATATATTACAAATTAAACCCCCGCTTTCCGATTGACCGATTCAGCTCATTTCTACAACACATCTTTCTCATGAGTTACCCACGACGTATACCGCGTTTCGTTACAATACAGCAGAAATTACGACCGGTATGAGTATATTAGGAATTTGGGTCCGGAGTAAACCTCCCCTTCTAATGAACCGATTTAGTTTATTTTTACAACACATATTTACCTGTAGATTACCACTACGAATACCGAGTTTCGTCGAAATATACCAAAAATCACGGCTGGTAGTGGCGAATTGGTATTGTGGGTCCGGAGTAAACCCCCCCCCCTTCTAATGAACCGATTTAGTTTATTTTTACAACACATATTTACCTGTGGATTACCACTACGAATGCCGAGTTTCGTCGAAATATACCAAAAATCACGGCTGGTAGTGGCGAATTGGTATTGTGGGCCCGGAGTAAACCCCCCCTTCTAATGAACCGATTTAGTTCATTTTTATATCTCAATTTTCTCTCTATATTAACACAACGAATACCAAGTTTTGTTAAAATGTAACAAATATTACGGCTGACATAGTCAAATTAGTGTTTTGGGAGTGGGGTAAACCCCCCCCTTCCGGTGGACCGACTTTGGTGGTTAACGAACTCGTTCAATCGTTTGCTAATTGAATGCTATATACCAAGTTTCGTAACGAAAAAACAAAAACTCTGGCCTCTATCGTGTTAACAGACACATATATATATGCATATATATATATATATATATATATATATATATATATATAAATTTTAACGGGGGTCATTTTCGGTGTCTACTAGGTAGGATCGATAAAGATTTGAAGAAATTTTTCAAAAATTCCTTCATGAGTCCAACCTCAATAGCTACTTTCCTTCGGAGGAAAGTGCTAAAAGAAGCAAATAATATTAATAAAATAAAATATTACATCTGTAAAATCATCATCCATCAGTTAGTTTCTTATCTGTAAAAGTCTCATCGGGAAAGCTACAAAGAGATTCAATAAATGAAAAATTTTATATTGTAATCATAATATTTACAAGGCAGTCTGGGAATTTTTTCTCATAGTTAAATCCTGAAAAAAATAATAATTTGTCCGAGAATTTTTGAATATTAATGTATTGTTATTAGAATTATGGAGACATTGTGTAAATGTTTGCTGATTAGGCAGCCGCTGTGTAAACTATGAAGCAAGAAGAGAATCAGGCTTGCCACTACATGGACTAGATAATGATCTACAGGGGTACCACTATTATTAGCTGGTCATCTCTTTTACATAATCCATCCTGGTACATTGAGCCGCTCTTGTTTTGTATGGCAGCCCTGATTCTCAAGTTTACGGTATATTTATATATTTATTTTCAAATATTTCTGGTTATATTACTCATTACAGGAGTAGTGTTTAGTGCTTTTGCTCCTAGGAGGTTGTTCAAATTTCAGGTTTGTGTGATGTTTGAGAACATCGGTTTTGAGAATTTCAAATTGTTACCCTAATTACTGCAAGGATATTGTATGAAATTGGGACACCTAAGGCTGTGGACAAGCTACTATTATAAAATTTCAAAATATAGTTGAATTTTAGATTACAATATATCTGTAAATAAATGTAAAAAAAAAAATGACAGAAATTATATATTTGCTTGGTAAATTTGAGGTTATATTCGTGGTGATGAACATTGCCAATATCACGTAGTCCTTAAGTCCAAATACAAGAAACGCCTTGAATATTGGACTTTTTTAAGTAAGTCCACCAAAATATTTCTGAATGAGAACTTGTCTATACATTTTTTTTTTTTTTTAAGATTTTCTTTTCTATGGGCTTAAATGCTCCCTTAACTAATTAAAAATGATATCCAAGAGTGTTTATGTGCCGGAACAGTTTTTAAATGTCCCAAAAATTAGATATTTCAAATACAGTCCCGATACATATTTAAAATTAAAAGCCATTATGAAAAAAAAAGAAAAAGAAAAAGTGGACATTTCATTAAAATGAACATTCAACTTTAAAGTCGATTTTCTCAAAACTATGTTTTCCAAATTGGGCGATACGCTAGCGCCTTCAATTTTCACCCGATCAACTTCAAATTTTAACTGCAGATTCCTATTGATATTTTCTATTTAAGTACGAAGGGATTTTTACATTCATTGGATTATTACGATTTTATGAGCGATTTTCGACGGATTTTTTAATACAAAATGAAGAATTTTTCACCATTTTCGAAACCAATAATATTTCTTAAAAATCCTACGTACTTTACGAGATTTAACCTTCTTCTTTGAATATAATTTTAGTTTTTTGTTCTAGATTAAAAATTACCGCCTGCAGACTATCGCCCGCGAATAAAAGAGGGCCTTCGTTTGTCAGGCACAGTGCAACCATTCTGTATTCGAAAAATTAAAAAATATTTTTGTTGGTTACTTTAACATCCCGTATAAAACTTAAAGAATTGCAATTTTTTTTTTTTTTTTTTTTTTTTTTTTTTACGGCGCATCTACATCTAGGTCATTAGCGCCGACATCCAGGGTGCAGCGAGGAATTTTACCAGCGAGCCGTGGGATGATAAAATTCCTGCCGGAGGTTGGGAATCGAACCCACCATCTCCCGCTTATGAATCCAAGGCGCTAGCCATTAGACCACGGGAGACCCCATTTATTTGTTATCCATAAATTAGAGAAAATGATTTTGATTTCAGTCACAAAAGATAGTATTACCACCATTAATACCGGCTAGGCTAACTGAACGCTCTATCAGAAGAGATGATACCAGCTTCCGTCAATCATAACCTCCTTCTTAGGTTTGGTGTTGTAGGAATGTCTAGAAGGAAAATGAAAGTTACACCAACAGGTTTCCTCAAGTCCTTTGCACCTCGTTGCTATTTATCCTTAATCCCCGTCATTACTGAAGACATTCTCCGCCATTATCAACAGCTCTACAGGAAATTAAAGCCTGATTAGCTTAATTTACTTACTTATTGGCGCCATATTCAGGGAGACTTGATTCCTTCATTTCAATTAACCCAGTTTTAGCACATGCCGAAAGAATGTAGAAAAACTGGAAGGATTTATATTCAAGTCCTTATCAATCCTACAGGAATATATTTAGTATCTATCAATATGTTACTGAATTTAATGTTAAGTTTTAGGGCGGCTCCTCCCTCCCTCTCGGCGAAATAAGTGCTTAAAACTTCAAATGTTTTGTTCTTTTGAACGGATTTTTGTAGTTGTTTAGCTTGCTTTTGAAATGGTTGTTTTTTGTTTTAAATTGCATTTATTTGTAGAATTAGTATTATAGTAGAAGAACACAAGAAAATGTAAAACGTGTTGATATTTTTCCAATGCACTGAACTGTGAAATAAGTATCTCTAGAACCCAGCGAGGTAAGGCCATAAAATCATTTCAAGAAAGGTCGAACCACAATGATAACTGCTATAAATTATGAACGCAATTGATACAGCCTTCTAATGATTACTGCTCCGCATACAAACACTTCATATTTATTTATTAATTAAATTATGTTTATTGATTTCGTTTTATTTAATGAGCTTATTCGTTGCATTGAGTCTAATTTTTATTATTTTATATTTAAATATTTATGCTGAGATATATTGCTATGAAATGATGTTTTTAGGTACGATAGATTTAAGAAAGTAATTTCGTATGTAACAGTGTCCAGATTAAAACAAAAATTCCCGTAACAGGCAACGAGAAGAACAGATACTGTACAAGAATCTGATTCCTGACCATGGGCCACACTAGGGTGTAACAGTTTCCAGATATTTTTGTTTTAGTGTGAAAAAAATTCTGTTGTCCTCTAAAGCTATCTGGACTGTAGAGTCTACCATTCCCACATCTAATGTTCTTTACCAACTCTTTGGATATTTTCTGAATCAATGTAGGAAACCACCAGGTTAAGGCTGTACCTACATTGGTCCCGACCCGACCCGATGGCCACCGATTCCCCGCCGTTCAAACTTGTTTGTTTCTAGACCGATTTCGGACCGACGACGCAAAATGGCACCAAACGACATATGGTGTTTCACAAAGGTATACAGCCACTACATCTTAGCCAATTTCAATGCATTTTTTTTTCTTTTAAATGAAAACTAATACAATTTAGAACAACTTTGTCGATTCACATTTTTGTTTTTGGTTTTCCTTGTTTATTAAATTATGTGGAGAGATGTTTATAACCATCCAATGTTTATAACGTTTAATGCTTATAACCTTCTAGCTACCTGTCTTACAAATAATTTTAAAATATCAATACTAATGGTTCTGTTATCGTAGTGTTACAGTTAAAAATTAACTGTTACAGTAAGATTTACTTTTTTTTCGGGACTGATATACTTCCGGAAGATTGATTGGCCTTTTCAACTCCTCCTTTATACCTCCAACATTCAACCTAATCGAAAGTTTCTATGCTTATTAGGTCACTACGATGTCATTATTAAAGAGCTGTGACTTGATCGGATCAGATCGGGACCAATGCAGGCACTCACGTCAGCCGCTGTCGTCCGTTTTCGGTCAAACGAAATCGGATTGGATCGGATCAGGAGAAATACCATTGTAGGTGCAGCCTGAGATGGAGGAATCCTAACACCTGTTCCATACAGGGGCGATCTCCACCCTACACCACCATTCAAGTCACCTGGTCATGGCTTTCCTTTAGACAAAGGTGTTGGAACTTCATCGCAAACCCCTTAAGAGTAGGCCAGATGGTTGGAGATGCTTCTTTTAAAACTCTCGTTTATATATTTTAACGGTTACATCGATGTATCGATATAATCTATGATAAATCCACAGAGTGATAAGTTATTTTGCAATTAAGAAGACAGCACAATTTACTACAAAATTAAGTATCCAATAAAGGCAACTCGAAGCTGATCAGAAATTTTATTGCAATTTAAATCAAACGTTTTTAGTTCAAAATACCTCTCTTCCTGCATACAGAGCTTGTTAATGTTTAGATTGGATCTATAATGTCGTCACAAGAATGCACCAATCATGAAATATCAACTCTCGGTAATTAATATGGTCGAACAATGTTATCAATGATGACATCGGTGCTTAAAAAAAAAAAAAAATAAAACGAAAATATGCACCGTTCTTGCTGACTCATGTTGAACCCTTTCATGAGGTTCTTTCCAAACATGTTTGGATAGGATCTACACGTGCGTGTGTATGACATAATGAAATATAGTTTAACACTAGATTTACTACACCTGGTACTGGTAAAAACGTCAATAACAAAAAATATATATAAAGTATCATTAAGTTCATTAAATGTATTCTCTACTTGTAGCTAAAAAGTCCGTCACGCAGGAGCTGCATAACTAAGCACTTTCCTCAGAATTTGGGTAGTGTAGACTGCTTTCCAGAACAATTTGCTTAAAATATCCTACATAAATAAAATAAAAACATGAATAGTTCTCTTATAAAGTTGTAATGAGTAACTGATCAATTATTAATTTGCTTCCAGAGTTATGTTTACACATGGTACCTATTACCCTATGTAATAAATACAAAAAACCTCATATTACCGTAATTTGATCTAACGCAGGAACAGGATACAGTCACTCTAGTGGTAGAAAGCGCTCCTTGCGGAGGCTTTGTGAGCCTACGTCTGGCGGGCTTTTCTATTGAAATATATTACAAATTAAACCCCCGCTTTCCGATTGACCGATTCAGCTCATTTTTACAACACTTCTTTCTCATGAGTTACCCACGACGTATACCGCGTTTCGTTACAATACAGCAGAAATTACGACCGGTATGAGTATAATAGGAATTTGGGTCCGGAGTAAACCCCCCCCCCCCTTCTAATGAACCGATTCAGTTTATTTTTACAACACATATTTACCTGTAGATCACCACTACGAATACCGAGTTTCGTCGAAATATACCAAAAATCACGGCTGGTAGTGGCGAATTGGTATTGTGGGTCCGGAGTAAACCCCCCTCCTAATGAACCGATTTAGTTTATTTTTACAACACATATTTACCTGTAGATTACCACTACGAATACCGAGTTTCGTCGAAATATACCAAAAATCACGGCTGGTAGTGGCGAATTGGTATTGTGGGTCCGGAGTAAACCCCCCCTTCTAATGAACCGATTTAGTTCATTTTTATATCTCAATTTTCTCTCTATATTAACACAACGAATACCAAGTTTCGTTAAAATATAACAAATATTACGGCTGACATAGTCAAATTAGTGTTGTGGGTTCGGGGTAAACCCCCCCCCCCTTCCGGTGGACCGACTTTGGTGGTTAACAAACTCGTTCAATCGTTTTCTAATTGAATGCTATATACCAAGTTTCGTGACAAAAAAACAAAAACTCTGGCCGCTATCGTGTTAACAGACACATATATATATAAGCATATATATATATATATATATATATATATATATCTATATATATATAGATAGATATATATATATATATATATATATAAATTTTAACGGGGGTCATTTTCGGTGTCTACTAGGTAGGATCGATAAAGATTTGAAGAAATTTTTCAAAAATTCCGTCATGAGTCCAACCTCAATAGCTACTTTCCTTCGGAGGAAAGTGCTAAAAAGTCATAACATCATTCAGGAAAGCAAAAGTTTGGAAATTAATGTTTTGTCATAATATTTCGTGAAAAATGTGAGCACATCTAAAAATGTAAAATGGAATCACTTGAGATAAAGGATTTTAGGCGCCACAACAGGAAACTAAATATATCCTAAGCGGAAACTATTCTATTTAAGCACCGACTGAACAAATTACATATGACAGCGATTTCCCTACCAGTTTCGAGACATATAGGAATATATCAGAACATTTTTTTTATTTTCCTCGACAAATATTATAGGTATTGCCTTGGACAATTTTACATTTATAGACATACATAATATGTACGTCTATAAATGTAATGTTCGATTCCCCGGAGGTGGGAATCGAACCCACCATCTCCCGCTTATGAATCCAAGGCGCTAGCCACTAGACCACGGGAGACCCCATATATAAGATACAATGTTAATCATATGTGTGTATATATATATATACACATATATTATATTATATTTATATATATATATATATACATATATATATATATATATATATATATATATATATATATATATATAAAAATGTATCTTATTATTTTGTTGCAGGAGGGCTACAAAGCGGCACTCTAGAACTAGAACTCGGCATGGACGAAAGAAGTTGCGGAAGACGAGGAAGGATAAAATAGCAAAGGGTAAAAAGTAAGTAGAAATAAGAAGGATAAGTATAGACATCTTCCGCAATGCCATTCGGAATTAATAAGTGTTTTACAGAGATAATCTCGTATTCCATTGTGTACACAGTGTAATGTCTTGTTTTGTCATTAACTGGAGTTTAGTTAATTGTGTATGTCCAATCCGAAGTCTCCAAGTAATTACAGCTTCGCTCTAGATAATTAATAATTTTAAGCGAATAATGAGTTTTCTTATTATAATGAAACTGTTGCATTATCAGTTCAGATTTCTAATGAGCTCCATAGAAGGCCAAAAGCTCTTTTACAAAGAGACGTTTATTTACGGTGATAACCCATAACAGGCATAACATAAGAAACTAATTAAATGAAAGCAAAGAAAGGTCCTTTTCTTTCGATGTGACGGAAAATTACACAAGGAGTTAATTGAACCAAAATTTTAACGAATTGTTTTAATGATTTTGGGAAATTATTTATTGAGGGTTGTTTGGCTGTTTTGATAGAAAATTAAATATTCTACCATTTACATTTTTGGAGCAAATGTGAGTGCACCAGAAGTCCTATATTTCTACTACTCTAAATACAATTATTTATTTATTTTTTTTTTGTAATTTATTTATGAGCACCCCGCATTGACAGCGTTTCGCCCAGATACACATATAAAATGGAAATACATAATAATTATAAATCCATAGTAACTAACATCTTATATAATAATTATAAATCCTTAATAATTAACATTTTACATAATTATAAATCCAATTACATTCTTGTGTGTATCAATCTAATTATACAATTAAGTTTGTGAATAACATACAGCTAAAAGTAAAATTAACTTGTAAAAAACAATGAATTTTTAAGAAAAACTTATAATTATAAAGGAAACGAAGAAAATAGTTCCTATGTACAATATGACTATACATAATCGCAACAGTTTCTATTTACAATATAGGTTCTGTGCACAATATGCATAAGAACAATAGCCCCATGTACCATCATAGTTACACAGGAAGGATCCTATGTAAAATAATGATGAATAAATGAATATATCACGTCATGAGTAGGTAATGTTTATTAAAAAAAAAAAAAATAATAAAAAAATAAAAAACTTTCAAGGACGATGTCAAAAACACAGTGTGGGTCGTCTAGACAATCGAAGACCGGATGAAATATAATTAAATACAATATTAGATCTCATAAATTTGGTCGAATAAACGCCAAATAGCTTAAATAAATGTTGAGGGTCCTTTTGACGCTCTAAGAGACGGGTAGATTCAAAAGAAACGTCTACAGTTTCCCAAGGATTTCTTAAATAAACCAGAAAGTTTCTGGGAAATGGTGATATGGATTGGTAACCTTATTTGAGGGAGGTCAAAGTGTTAAGAAAACTCCTTTCCACATTTTTCGAAAAAAGGGAGCCAATTGTTCAACCTATCCCTCAATAAACTTTCATTTCATTTGGAGAGATTTAATGCTTACTAAATGTAGAAGTTTTCCTGAGTTAAAGTAAATTTTGTCTATTTTTGGATGGCAAAATAAGAATTTTTTTATCTTGAACAGTTTTTAAGAAATCATTTCTTATTCAATAAAAAATATGTCTACGCTGGAAAAACAGAAAATTGGACATAACTCCATTTCTCTTCGGAATCGGGCCATACTTCAAATGAACGTTTTTGTTGGAAATTATGTCCAAAATCACGCCCTAGAGTTTGGCTACTTAGACCTGAATCACCCTGCGTATATATATATATATATAAATATGCATACAAATCAAGGTAATAACTTGAATGTTACAAAGTGGTTTTCCCCGTATAGTAAGTGACTAGAAAAGAGAGTGTACATATAAAAAGTCCGACTCGCAGGAACTGCCTCATCTTAGCGCGGTTCCGTTCTTATCCCTAGTCTAATTTCGAAAGATTAAAATAGAAGCAGTTATTATTTTGTTGAGAGGAGATCGTTGACCGTTGATGATGCAAGGTAGGGATTGTCCGGGTTAGGTCACTGCTACTTAATAATACATACCCCATATGTGTATGTATGTGGGCATATATATGTACATATGTGTGCGTGTATATGTGTATGTGTATATGCATATATATAAATATATATATATTATATATATATATATATATATATATATGTTAGGTATATTTACATAGATATGTGCATATATTAGTGTTAAATATGTCCTACTTGTATTTACAGCCCTGATGAAGGCTTGAAGTTCAAGCCGAAACGTCGGCACAATAAAACCATTTTTACGATAAAATGTAGTTTTATTAAGTAGCAGTGACCGAACCCTGACAGTTATATTTTGGTTCCACCAGTCTTGAAAGGTAGGATTTACAATCTTACCTGGAAGGTTCGGCAACACTAGAAACCGTCCCGCTAGTTACAAGGTCTTGGAATCTTGGAACTCTATATTTCTAACAATAAATTGTTTTTGTTATTTTACTTAACCTGTTTTATTTTCGAATACATTATCCAACTATAAACAATTAAAAAATAACAAGGAATAAAATACAGACAAAAAGAACACTTCGAATAAGCAAAATCAATTACTTTAAAGCTTTAAGCTCTTATTTCTCCGATTGACATCGCCTAATCAAAACTTTCATTAGAACCTTTTATGTAGAGCATTTAATAAGCTTTCTAATGGTATTCTTCCGTTTACCAAAATTCTCAACAGTTTTCGAGATATTAATGAAAGTTCCCAAAATTTATATTATTTCTAGCAACAGAAAATTGGTCTCATTTTTCATATCCTGTTTTACACACAAAATTTTCGCAACATAAGAAATTACAAAAATAAAAAGTCCGTCACGCAGGAGCTGCATAACTACGCACTTTCCTCAGAATTTTTTTAGTGTAGACTACATTACTGAATAATTTGCTGGAAATAACCTATAAAATAAAAACGTGAATAGTTCTGCTCATTTACATTTCTTATGAGGCCTGTTCAATTATTAATTTTGTAAATAATTTGCTTCCAGAGTTATGTTAATACATGATACTGTACTACTTAATAAATACACAAAAACTTCACATTCCGTCTTTTGATCTGAAGCAGGAACAGGATACAGTCCCCATAGTGGGAGATAGCGCTCCTTGTAGCGCCTTTGCGAACCTACGTCTGGCTGGCTAATTGTAATGAAACAGACTTTAAAGTAAACCCTCCTTTCCAATAGACCGATTTACTTCATTTTTACAACACTTCTTTCTCATGAGATACCCACGACGCATACCGCATTTCGTTACAATACGGCAGAAATTGCGACCGTTATGAGTATATTAGTACTTTAGGTCCGGAGTAAACCCCCCCCCCTCCAAATAACACGATTTAGTTTATTTTTACAACCCATTTTTCTCTGTTGATTACCACCACGGCTGGCTGTGCAAATTGGTATTGTGGGTCCGGAGTAAACCCCCCCTTCTAATGAACCTATTTAGTTTATTTTTACAACGGAATTCTCTCTTTAGATCAAAATAACGAATACCGAGTTTCGTTGAAATATAACAAAAACTACGGCTGGTATGGTCAAATTAGTGTTTTGGGTCCGGGGTAAACCCCCCCTCCCGGTGGACCGATTTTGGTGGTTAACGAACTCGTTCAATCGTTTGCTATTTGAACGCTATATACCACGTTTCATGAAGAAAAAACTAAAACTCTGGCCGCTATCGTGTTAACAGACACACATATATATATATGCATATATATATATATATATATATATATATATATATATATATATATATATATATAAATTTTAACGGGGGTCATTTTCGGTGTCTACTAGGTAGGATCGATAAAGATTCGAAGAAATTTTTCAAAAATTCCGTCATGAGTCCAACCTCAATAGCTACTTTCCTTCGGAGGAAAGTGCTAAAAGCAATAAAAAACGAAGGGAAAGAGACAAAAATTACAACAAGAACGACAAAAACCCGTTCATAAGAACAAAACAGACGTATTTGAAGTTTTAAGCACTTATTTCTCCGATTGACATAACCTAATCAAAAATAGTTTTAGAATCTTTTTTGTAGAGAATTTAGTAAGCTTTCAAATAGTTTCTATCCACTTACCACGATTTCCCAACCGTGTTCGAGATATTAATGAAAGTATACGAACTTCCCAAAACTTTTCATGTCTGTTCATAAAATATTTTATTCTAACCCTTCCTTAACTCCAAACGTAACAAAACTTTCAACATATTAGTTTTAATGAAAGTAGAACATGCAGATAAAGTTTCAACTGAATCCCGTAATTCTAAGTACCCAAACCAAAAACGGTATTCAAAAACTATTTTTCCAATTTTCTCGAAAACGGTTAAAGCGATCGCCTTCAAAATGGTTTCATTCGTTTTCCTAGCCCAGGAATCATATAAAGCGAGTACTTACAAGCTTATGAACTCAAAAACGTAAGCGTTACGATTTTTTTTGCGCGAATTTCGCCCCAAACGCCATCTTCCAGTAGGCGGATTTTGCTGGTTAACGAACTTGACCTTTCAAATTGGACGAAGGATTTTGTACCAAATTTCATCAAAATCGGACCATTCGTCTTCTATCTAGAGAGCGAACAGACAAATATATATATATATATATATATACAAATTTGAACCACCGTTATTTTCGGTCTCTAGGGGTTCTGAAACGCGAAATTTTCTTGTCGGCACGTCCGGATTGTTTCATTGTATCAACCTTATAAGCGGGGTTCCTCCCTATGGGGGAGGGAGGAACCGCGCTAAAATCCTATATTTCATTCCAGTTTTTGGTCGTCTAACTTCCTTAACACTTTTCAACATCAACTCTTTTTAATTCGGCAAACCAAATGACAAATAATCTGGTGACAATCTCGAGATTTCTTCATTAAACAATCTTTATCGCGGATGATTCCATCTTGTGTGCCTTGAGCATTCTTGTCAGACACGTGGATCAGTGGGCCGAGAAGGAGTGGGCGACAGATTTACGATATCTGTCAAGATGAAGGGGTTGTAAAGCCGTGTAGACACTAGATGAAATAGTTTACAGCCTTCCGACATACACTCGTTTTGTAGAAATACTCTTTGTAGGTAAAAGATCAAATGGACGAGAATATGTTTTTTTTTTGCTTTCACATAATCGGTCAAACAAGACTGACCCAATCTTACATTATGTCAACACAGGACAGACCTATTTCTACCAACTGCAATACGCACTTATCCATAATTCTAACAGACTGCTTACTCAGAACAAATGTTATATTAACACACAATTTGATTTAATTATTTTCCGATGGAAGTGAGGCGTCGACTTTCAAAACAGGGTATATCCAAACCGCAAAACCTTTTAGGCGACACAGAAAACGTCTAAGCTAGTATAATTTCTTTAGGGAATTAATATTTAAGAGGTCCAACTAACATTCTTGTCCTAGTTTTCGATAAGATTTTATGGATTTCCTACGGGATTAAAACGTTTTTGCTTTGGGATTAAAAAAAAGTCTATAGAAAAAAAATATTTTGATGAAAAAGTGGTTTTAACCAATTTTGAAAGTTATCGCCTCAAATTATGTAAAACTTTAAAATACACATTTATACAAGAGTATTTAATAAATAAGAAGTAACCTACCAAATAATGAAGTTAATTTGTTTTCCATTAACTCGACAAAAAGTTAGACTCTTCTTGTTGTGTTAATGAAACAGAACATAAAGAAACATTCTTTTTTTTTTTTTATAATTTATTTATGAGCATCCCGCATTGACAGCGTTTCGCCCAGATACACATATAAAATGGAAATACTTAGTAATTATAAATCCATAGTAATTAACATCTTATATAATAATTATAAATCCTTAATAATTAACATTTTACATAATTATAAATCCAATTACATTATTGTGTGTATCAATCTAATTATACAATTAGGTTTGTGAATAACATACAGCTAAAAGTAAAATTAACTTGTAAAGAACAATACATTTTTAAGAAAAACTTATAATTATAAAGGAAATGAAGAAAATAGTTCCTATGTACAATATGTACAATTTCTATGTACGAGTTTCTATTTACAATATAGGTTCTATGCATAATATGACTATACATATTGTAAAAAGAAACATTCGACTATACACATTGTAAAAAGAAACATTCGACTATACATATGTACAAAGAAACATTCGACTATACATATGTACAAAGAAACATTCGACTATACATATGTACAAAGAAACATCCGACTATACATATGTACAAAGAAACATTCGACACTAAGACAAGTAAATTAATGGACGAGACAGATTTTAATTTACTTCCTGCGCAGTAAAGAAGAACGAATTGGCTTTATCAAAAAATGTTCAAAAACTATAATCAAAATCAAATAAACAAATTAACTTTGGAGATGAAGCAAAGCCTTCGGTGTTGGTATTGTACCAACCAAACCATTAAACAAACAATTTTATTAGAGAAATTCTTTAATATTTGCACTGATCATTCATACATTTTATTTTTAAATTATCTCTTATTCCATATTATCATGGAATATAAATGGTTTCAATAAGAAAGAGCGATAACCAATAGTGATCGCATACAGACTGAAATAAAAAGAAATGAAAAGTTTTATTCTTATTCCGGGACACAAGTCCCATAGGAATAATTTTGAAATTACAAAATAATTGTGAATTTTATATATAAACTTAAAAACTAATAAATGCTATCAGTACATAGTGTACAGCTTCAATATAGACCAGGGGTTGGGTAAAACTTGGAGGGATAGAAGGTGGTGGAAGAGTCGGGATTTAAAGGTTTCTAGGTTGGTATGGCGGACAAACAGAGGCAAGGAATTCCATAGCGAGGTGGCACGGGTGACGAATGATTTTTCGAATATTGCTGTTCAGTGGGAAGGAATATAAAGATCGGAAGGACGAGATCGGGTGTTACGGGAGTGAACCGAGGATTTAAATTTAAGAAGTTGAAAAATATAAGAAGGTCTACGGGATTGAATTACTTGGTAAAGGACTCAGCCGAGGAAGTACTGACGACGATAAAGAGGGAATAGCCAATTTAGCTCCTGGTAGAAATGTGATCGGGTGTTACGGGAGTTTTGCCTCGAGATCGCCAGAAAGTCCACCGTACACCAAACAACCATAGGGGCAATAATAGGAAGGTTACGAGGAGTTGACGGGTCTTCGTTGGCAGGAGATGGCGGGAGAGGTTGAGCTGTCTCAGGATAAATATGGATCGACAGGAAATTTGGGAAATATGATTTTTCCAGGAAAGGTTCTGATCAAATATGATCCCAAGATTTTTAACTGACTAATGGGCTGGAAAAGGGGAAGTGGAACTTATGAGGGATTGGGAGCCTATAACAATGGCTTCGGATTTCTCTGGATTCAGGGAAAGCTGCATTCAACGATGACGATACTGACATTTCGGGATTGTCATTTTGAAAATAAGAGATTTTGGAAACAAGAGCAACCTAAAGCCCGTTCAGATAGATCGAATAGTTCTAATCCAGCATGCGCGAAATTCTGAGGGAAATATTCTCCGTCGGTTCCGTTATTTGCATTTCCATTGCAATGAACAACATATGTCTCGATAAGGACCAGGGAAGGCTTTGAGATATCAGGGAAGGAAGGTAGTGTTTAATATTTATTTAATATTTAAGGCAAAAAAACAATTTAATCTATAGTCTGTTCAAATAGATGGTTTAGTAAGAGGGAAAAGGGCGTGGCCTATATTCAGTGCAGTAAATTGGTTGTAAATATTCTCTCTGTCATAACCTTATCACTAGGAGGTTTAAAATGTTTTAGCGCGGTTCCTCCCTCCCCCATAGGGAGGAACCCCGCATATAAGGTTGATACAATGAAACAATCCGGAAGTGCCGACTAGAAAATTTCGCGTTTCAGAACCCCTACAGACCGAAAATAACGGTGGTTCAAATTTGTATATATATATATATATATATTTGTCTGTTCGCTCATTTCTGGCTTCCCTAATGGTCCGATTGTGATGAAATTTGGTACAAAAATCCGTCTTCCAATTTGAAATGTCAAGTTCGTTAACCAGCAGAATCCGCCCACTGGAAGATGGCGTTTGGGGCGAAATTCGCGCAAAAAAAAAATCGTAACGCTTACGTTTTTGAGTTCATAAGCTTGTAAGTACTCGATTGATAGGCTTCTTGGGCTAGGAAAACGAATGAAACCATTTTCAAGGCGATAGATTTAACCGTTTTCGAGAAAATTGGAAACATATTTTTTGAATGCCGTTTTTCGTTTGGGTACTTAGAATCAATGGATTTAGTTGAAACATTTTCTGCATGTTCTACTTTCATTAAAACTAATATGTTGAAATTTTTGTTACGTTTGGAGTTAAGGAAGGGTTAGAATAAAATATTTTATTAACAGACATAAAAAATTTTGGTAACTTTGTATATTTTCCTTAATATTTCGAAAAAGGTTGAGAATCTTGCGAAACGTAAGATCACCATTAGAAAGATTACTAAATGTTCTACAAACATGGTTAAAATGAAAGTTTTGATGAGGTGATGTCAATCGGAGAAATAAGTGCTTAAACCTTTAAAGTAATTGATTTCGCTTATTCGAACTGTTCTTTTTGTCTTTGATTTTGGTACTTAGAATTATGGGATTCAGTTGAAACATATTCTGCATGTTCGAATTTCATCAACACTAATATGTTCAAATTTTGGTTACGTTTGGAGAAAAGAAAGGGTTAGAATAAAATATTTTATTAACAGACAAGAAAAGTTTTGGTAACTTTGTATACTTGCGTTAGTATCTCGAAAACCGTTGACAATCTTGGGAAGCAGAAGGTTACCATTCGAAAACTTACTAAATGCTCTACAAAAAAGGTTCTAAAGAAAGTTTTAATTAGGCGATGTCAATCGGAGAAATAAGTGCTTAAAACTTTAAAGTAATTGATTTCGTTTATTCGAACTGTTCTTTTTGTCTGTTTTATTCCTTGTTATTTTTAAATTGCTTATAGTCGGATAATGTATTTGACAATAAAACAGATTAAGTAAAATAAGAAGATCAATTTATTGTTAAAAATGTAGCGTTCAAAGAGAGAGATCCCAAGGCTTTCCAAATGCCTCTGAGTGGAGGCCTTTCTGCCCGACTTATGGGATAGCTGACCCATACAGGTAAGATTGTAAATCAAGACCTTTCTAGACTGGTTTGTTTGAGATTTCATTTGGATAGATGTTTCGCTATTGATCTAAACAAAGTAATAACTGTTTCTATTTTATGCCTTCATAAACACTAAAGATAAGAACGGAACCGCGCTAAGATGACGCAGTTCCTGCGAATCGGACTTTTTAGTCATAGCTTTGGCTAAGTATTGATAAATATTATACACTATTTCCTTTGTCTGAGCTCTCAAGGCCTTACCAAGTCTTAAACGAGACATAATCAGTTTTTATAATGTTTCAAGTATCGTGTTATCTGAACAGGCAATAGCGGTTCTCTACATTATTTGAATAGTGCTTTAAAGGTTGGAACAAAAGTTCGAAAAGAATCATTAAATTTTAACGTCCACTTTTGCATCGCGGCGACCACCAGCCATATGACATTTACAAAATAAAATAACATCTAAAGATCGGAACGCCAGAAGATTCTTACACGGTGGATGCAAGCCTCCGGGAAATGAAAGATTTAGAGACATAGGTACTCCTACCAACGCTCAGAATCGTCCAAGAGAGTTGGATTTAATTTACCTTTATAGTTAAAAATATGTCCAAGTTTCATAAAAGGGACAGTGAGAGAGGACCTTTATTCAAAGATGGTGTCGAGTTGCTAGCACCTTACTGATCCTTGGAAGGAGTTGGATGTATCCAAAAAAGTTCTACATATACCATTTATTTCTGTCAAATCCCGGTTTGGAATATCAAACACAACAGTTATTTCGAGTTCTCCGACAAATTACTATATTTAATAGAAGAAAGATATAAGAAATACTTTTTTCTTTTATGTCAGAAATACAGAACATACTTTTTTATTCATTTGCTTATTTGTGCGGTTCCTTCCTCCCTCCATAGGGAGGAGTTGGTAAGCGCAAGGTTACCATTCGAAACCTTACTAAATGCTCTACAAAAAAAGATTTAGAAGCAATTTTCGATTAGGCGATGTCAATCGGAGAAATAAGTGCTTAAATCTTCAAATGTGTTCGTTTTGTTCTTTTGAACGGGGTTTTGTCGTTTTTTAACTCAGTTTTTAATTTTTTTCTATTTCCCTTATTTTTTTATTGCTTTATATTGCATTTATCTGTCACGTTAGTATCATGGTAAAAGAAAACAAGAAACAGGAAGCAGTGTGTTTTTAGTACGAACCTTGAGGGGGGTAAATGGGCGGGCTAAAGGGTTGCTTGAGCGGACGTGCGGATATGGGAGCCGTCCGACTTCTTTTGGGAGATCTGTTAAGCTATAGTGCCCTATTCCACTGCTTAGCATCTCCTAGTATACCTGATTCCCGTCAACGCCTACTGCTTTTCCTCCCCGTGGTACCCCCTGGGCAACGTTCTTTTGGTGAACCCATAAGGACGGCGAAAAGCAGAGGCGGGGATCCGTGATGAGGCAGGGACACCTCCCCTGCTGAGCGGACCCTCTCCTTCGGGAGGAACTGTGCCGGTCTGCCGGCCTAGGTGGCAGCCCCACCAGCAGACTCGGTGAGGAGGATTAGGGGTCTGAATCACTTAAACATTACTTTCCTACAAGTACAGAAATGGATAAAGCCGGACTCCCCTTATCGGATAACTCAGAGGGTTTGCAGGCCCCTCTGAGAGACCTTGGCATGGACATGGACTTACCAATAGCCAGTAAACAATCGACCCTAGAAACACGGAATGGTGCTTCAGGGAATTTTGATATATCAAATCCATCCTCTCCTTCTCGGTACACTTTGGAGCCGTACTCAACGCCTACGAAGTCTCCCGAGAAGAAGAGGGTGAAGCGAGGAAAGAGACGTTTTATCGAGGAAATCACAACCACGAAAGGAACTAAGTTCTCCAAATTTATCGTTATAAGTAGAACGGAAGGACACTCATTTGCAAAGGTGTCTCCTTTCCTAATTAGCAAAATGGTGTCACAAACTTATGGAACCGTTGTTGGCCTGAGCAAAATGTCGAGTGGGTCTTTGTTGGTTGAAGCAGCCAGCAAGGAGCAATCCGACAAAATTATGTGTTCTAAGACTCTGGGCATGTTCAGCGTGAATGCAGAATTGCATAGAACGCTGAACTCGTCCAGAGGTATGATAACATGTTTTGACCTAGAACATTCAACGGACGAGGAAATAAAAGAAGGGCTGAAAGACCAAGGAGTAATTGCCGTTCGTAGATTTTTTCGTAAGAGGAAATCTCCGAACGGTAGCGAAGAAAGGCTGGAATTTACAGGAAGCGTGATGCTCACGTTCGATCAACCTGAGATCCCTTCCAGTATTCAAGCGGCCTTTTACAAGCTAAAAGTGCGCCCATACATTCCTCCCCCCTTGAGATGCTTTAGATGTCAAAAGTTTGGACATTCGGCCTCAAGGTGTAAGTCGGTACAAGAGATTTGTACGTGTGGGTATCCATCCCACAGTCCTGATCCTTGTCCTACACCTCCCAAATGTCCAAACTGCGATGGGGCCCATAATTCCCGGTCGAAAGACTGCATGGAATACAAAATTGAAAAAGAAATTATGAAAATGCGGACGGAAATCAAAGATCTCACTTTTCCGCAAGCGAGAGCTTTAGTCAATAATACATCATATGCCTGGAGAGGCACCTACTCCAGTGCAGTTAAAAGTAGTAGAGACCAGAATGAGAATTCGAAAGAAGGCAATAAAAAGAGAAGCAACGAAATTCCTTCCGCCTCCTCCTCTACATTGAATCCACCCAAACCCCTTTCCACTCCCATCCCTCTTTCCACCCTGCCCCTTCCCACATCTCCCCCCACCCTTCCTCTTCCTTCAGCCCTCTCCACCCACTCCTTTCCCCCACCCCTCACATCTACTTCGGTAGATGAAAAGGATAAAGTGGGAAACCAGATTTCCCAAAAATGTTTAGATAAAGGCGCTTATGGATCGCTGGCTACTCCTTCAATCTCCGGTGCAGAGAGCGTCGAAGATGTGGAGGACGATGGCGGCGGACCATACACGCCTGTCAATAATAAGAAAAAAGGCCGGCCCAAGGGTAAAACACGTGGGACAAAGAAAAAATCTGCTGAGTCGGAGCAATAACGGTTTAAACATGGTCAAATCAAACAAATTTCTACAATGGAATATACGGGGATTTTCAGAGCACAGCGACGAACTACGCTACTTAATGCGGACGTACACTCCACTGGTCGTGGCTCTTCAGGAAACTAAATTTCCTGAGGGGTTCGCAAGGCCTCTGGCAGGGTACAGGTGTGTGCATAAGGAGCCTAGGGTTTTGCCGGGTGGGCGAAGCCACGGAGGTGTGGCTTTGTACACCTCGGAGAACCTGGGAGCTCAGCCTATAAGCTTACTAACAACATTACAAGCAGTTGCTGTGCGACTGAGAACCCCATTAGAAGTAACTGTGTGCTCGCTGTATATCCCGGATGGCAGAGCATATGATATCAGAGACGTAAAAAATATCATAAATCAGTTACCCCCTCCTGTTATAATTCTTGGAGATTTTAATACACATCACGTGGCATGGGGTTCCAGGAGGACCACCCCTCAAGGTCGTTCACTCTATGACATGGTTGAGGAGATGGACCTCCTGGCCCTCAATGACGGCTCGCCGACACACTTCTGTGAGTCTTCAGGATCTTTAGATTCTATAGACCTGAGTCTAACGGGCGCCACGGTTGCAAGACATTTTTCTTGGAATACTGTGAGTGATTTGCACCGTTCAGACCATTTCCCTATTTTGATTACACTTTCCGGCAGATGCAACGAGCATACAAGACCAGTGAGATGGAACATTAGGAAGGCCGACTGGGATAGATTCAGAGAATCGTTTGTTGCTCCCGATTCAGCAACTTCAGCAGACGAAGCCCTCCAAATGCTATCAAAGTCGATTAACAACGCCGCACGGAAGGCGGTCCCTCTTACATCACCTCACCCATCATGGAAAATTCCAGTACCATGGTGGGACGGGGAATGTTGGGAGGCCAATAAGATAAAAAAGAAAGCTTTTAATCGCTTTAGAAGACATCCATCGGAGGCAAACATGATAGCATTTAAGAAAGCAAGAGCAGTCGAACGGCGAATAAAAATTAAGAAAAAAAGAGAGTCTTGGGCTACTTATGTTAGTACTTTAACAAAAGATGCGTCTCCTTCTGAAGTCTGGAGGAAGATAAGAGCAATAGGGGGAAGGACTACCAAAAGCCAAACTCCTATCCTGTTAGATGCTGGCAATTACATCAGCGACGAACAAACTGTTGCTGATGTATTTGCTGAGCACTTTTTTTCAGCGTTTAGCCTGGCGCTATACAATGAAGATTTTAAAGTTACTAAAGACCAAGAAGAGGCGATTTCTCTAGACTTCGGATCCGCAGATGAAATGGTTCACGATTATAACAATCTATTCACTATGGATGAATTAAATAGGGCACTCCAAGCTCCATCGCAGAAGACATCTTCTGGATGTGATGGGGTGCCTTACGAAATGCTTCAAAATCTCCCAGGTGATGGAAAAAGGACGATGCTGGAATTGTATAATCGACTCTGGACCAATGGAGAATTTCCCACAGCTTGGAAGGAATCGATCATTATTCCAATTTTGAAACCGGGTAAGGATCCTATGAATCCAGGAAGCTATAGACCCATTTCACTTCTCTGTTGTATGGGGAAGCTTCTGGAGTCAATGGTGAATTTCCGGTTAATCCATGAATTGGAAAAAAATGATTTGCTTTCAACATATCAGGCAGGATTCAGGCAAGGATTTTCCACCCAAGATCAATTAGCACTGCTAGAATATAATATACAGAGGGCTTTCTTCTTTCGTCAGCATATGACAGCCGTTTTCTTCGACATGAAACAGGCATATGACAGAGCATGGAGATATGATATTCTACGACGCCTTCAAGAATGGGGGCTAAAGGGCAGGTTGCCTCGCTTTCTGGAGAGTTTCCTCACGGAAAGAACCTTCAGGGTGCGAATCGGCGGAGCCCTGTCCTCCATGAAGGTGCAAGAAACGGGAGTCCCACAAGGATCTATCCTGAGTGTCACCCTGTTTCTTGTCGCAATAAACGGCATCGCTGACAATATAAGCGCAGAAATTGGCAGATCCCTCTATGCCGATGATATTACTCTCTTCGGAACCTACCCAGCTGAAGTTGACGAAGCCGAAAGATTACAGGAAGCTATCGACATAGTACAAACTGCTGCGACGCGACGTGGATTTACGTTTTCCTTGGAGAAAACAGTCGCGTTGCATTTCTGCAGGCTTCGTAGGCCTCACAACCATCCACGTCTAACGTTGGGTGGTTGTGAGGTAAACTTCAGCGAGACACATAAATTCCTGGGTCTGATAATGGATAAGAAATTGAGATGGAAACACCACATTAACTATATTATTCAACGGTGTGAGTCCTCCTTGAATATATTAAAATCATTATCAAGATTAAAATGGGGTGCTGAGAAATCTATCCTGCTAAAATTATTTGATGCTTTAATCAGGTCCAGAGTCGATTACGGATGTGCCATATATGGTTCTGCTCGCAAATCGTGGCTTAAGCAGCTTGATAGGCTGTACAATGCTGGGCTGCGGTTTGCGATCGGAGCCTTCCGAACAAGTCCGCTGGACGCTATCTATGTGGAGGCTGGTCATCTTCCCCCAGAGCATAGGAGACATTTGATGATGCTGTCTTACACATCGTCATTAAGAGCAAAATCTAACCATTTTATGCAGGCTGTTATGACAGATAATACTACACCAGATATATTCAGGTTAAGGCGGTCTACTACTAGACCGCTGGTCGTCAGGGCACAAGAAACGCTAACTGGTTACGGTGGAGTCTGGGTAAATCTGATGGACATGCGACCGTCGGTCGTAAGTCCATGGATGCTCTCAGACCCATATATTGACCTCACTCTGGCTCAGTTAGGAAAGCAGGACACTGCTCCTTCGATTTACAAAAAAATGTTTCTTGAGAAGCTACAACAGTATTCGGAACATATTGTAATTTTCACGGATGGCTCAAAAACAGAAACAGGAACTGGCTGTGGGATACTGATTGAAAATGAATCACAATTAGCGGTCCCTTTACATCAACAGACTAGTGTCTTTCATGCGGAATTACTGGCCATAAAAATAGCCCTAGAGAGGTGTGGAAATCTGGAAAAGCAAAACATTTTAGTGTGCACAGATTCCCACAGTTCTCTGGTTGCTATGAAAACAAAATTTACCAGAGATCCACTACTTCTGAAAATATTAACATTATTGAGTAATTTAGCTAGTAAAGGAAGTATTGTGAAATTTCTCTGGGTGCCAGGGCATACTTCCATTGAAGGAAATGAAAAAGCCGATGTGTTGGCGAGGCAGGCTTCGTCCTTAGCGGCTGATCCTGCCCCTCCATTACATATCGGCGACTATAAACTCTACTTAAGACACTTGGCTAAAAGAAAATGGCAAGAAGAATACAGTAGCAAAGACACATTTCTTGGGAACATCGAGAGTGATGTTACGACGAAGAGTATTACTGCTAGTATGCATAGGCGTGAGGACGTGGTAATAACCCGATTACGGATCGGCCATACCCGCCTCACGCATGGGCATCATCTGGTAGGACGCCGCCGCCCACAATGCGAGCACTGTGACAGCACTCTCGATGTTAGGCATATCCTAGTGGACTGCCAAGCATTCCAAGATGCCAGAGAGCGGCATCAACTTCCGATTACCCTTAAGGATCTGTTGTCCAAAAAAGAAGCTTCCGTGAAAAAATTAATAGCATACTTAAAAGACATTAAAATTTATGATCTGTTATAATAGCCTAATTATAGATTGTATATTTAATGTGTAAAAGTTTCTAAATTTATGTGTATATATATTCTGAAAAGAGAGAACGTATTTGTTGTAGGAGTGCGGTGCATGTTTAGTGTGATTTTATTTATTGTATGAGTGCGGGGTATGTTTAGTGTGAGTGTATTTATTATGTGTGAGTGTATTTATTATGTGTGAGTGTATTTATTATGTGTAAGTGTATTTATTATGTGTGAGTGTATTTATTATTTGTAAGTGTATTTATTATGTGTGAATGTACTTATTATGTGTGAGTGTATTTATTATGTGTGAGTGTATTTATTATGTCTGGTTGTGAGAGTTTTTGTATGTTTGTTTGTGAGTGTGTAATTATCATTATGTAAATATGTAAATAGAATTTTAGGTTTAGATCTAGGTTTAAGGGTAGATCCGATATTTGTTAAAAGGGTCTAACAGAATTTGTATATAGCATTTTTAGATTTAGTGTACAATTCACCCACCAATTAAATAGAAAAACTGCTGATAATTAAGGTAACAAACAATTTAGAATACCAAGTAATTATAGAACTTGTTTCATCATATGTTAAAAATGAAACAACGTTCAATGGTGCTAATGGCCTAGGTAGTCGAAGCACCCTAAAAGGAAAAAAAAAAAAAAAAAAAAAAAAAAAAGTACGAACCTTGACAAGGCCAGGGAGTCATTTTTCTATGTCAGGTAGAGGTATGTACTCTTACAAACGTGACCTATTTGTGCGCATAAATTATTCCATGAAAGGTCTAACCAAAATTATAACTGTTTCTAATTCAACCTTTCCAAATGACATTAGGATTAAGAACGGAACCGCGCTAAGATGATGCAGTTCCTGCGAGTCGGACTTTTTATTACCAACGTCAGCCTTCATCTAGGCTATGAGGAGAGGAAGACCTAAACCGTTTTGAATCCGCTACATAACTTCAGTTATTGATAAAAATGTATTTATAAGCCTTGAAGGAAGAAATTCCGAAAGGAAAAAAAAAATATATTTTTTTCATTTTTATATACAAGTGTTCCAAATGGCATTGCTTATTTATAATAATAAACAAATGTGTATACTTTTTGTCATTTATTTTATTAATGTGCATGTTAGTTTAGATTCCCCACAAGCTTCAGCTTGCCTGCGTTTTTAGAAATCCTTTGCATTGTACATGTCTAGTTGAAATGCTAAAACTCTGCTGATTAAGCATTCAAGTATAAGTATTCTTTGTAATTAGTAGATCATAGTTTTTACTATAGCCTGTTCAGATAGACGGAAAAGTTCAATTCCCCATGCGCGAGATTTTGAGGGAAATATTCCTGACCACAGTCAGTTTGTTGGTGAAACATAAAAACTGATTATGCTTCGTTTAAGACTTAGAAAGGTTTTGCGAGGTCAGTCAAAGGAAATAGTGACTAATATTGGTCAATACTTAGCCAAAGCTAAGACTAAAAACGTTTTAAATCTCTTATTCAAAAGGTTATAATCGAGAGAATTTGTAGAGCCAATTTCTTGCAGGGGGAATATAGGCCACGCCCCTTTCCCTCCAGCTAAACCATCTATCTGAAGAGGCTACAGCTTAAACTGTTTGCAGCCTTAGCTTTGGCCTAAACGAGACATAATCAGTTTTTATTGAAATTAAAGTAGCGTTCATTGTAATGGAAATGCAAATTGCGGAACCGTCGGGAATATTTTCCTCATAATTTTGCGCATGCGGGATTAGAGCTGTTCCATCTAGCTGAACGGGCTATAGCTCATAAGGCCCTATAATACAGCTAGTCAAATGACAAAAATTATATATATATATATATATATATATATATATATATATATATATATATATATATATATATATTTGAAACTGTCTAGGTGTCGGTTAGATCAAAGGGCTCCCTTTTTTTTTTCTTTTTTTTTTTTTTTTTTTTTTTTTTTTGTGTTTTAAGGCATGTCAGCCACACGGGCGATTTATGCCTTGATTGGGGTGATAGATAGCGCCACCACCACCGACAGGACCCGACCAGGCGAGGGCACGCCCACCGATATCGCAGGCCCCCCACTAGATGAGGGTTTAGAGTATACTACAGATATTACATGACATGAGCTTATGACCGAGGGTCTGTTCGGTGGGACCAGGCCGACCAGACCCTCCAAGCTCATGGACCCTTTGGTCCTGAGGGCCCACGACACCAGAAGACCCACCCCCACCCGACCGGCACCATGCCGGAGCAGGGACACACCCACCTCCCCAATCAATAATAGTTAATATTTAAATGAGGCTGATTCTATGGATTAATATGTTTTAGAATTAATTATAATGAAATTGTTGCTATTTAATTCACATGTTACAGCAAATATATTTCTAAAATGACATCATAAAATTTACTTTTAGATTTTTCTTTTAGTAATATTTTAACTAGTTAAATTTTTGAAATTAATTGGGTGTTTTTTAGAAAACAATTAATAAATAGAAATTATTGGAAAGGGCTTCCTTATAGGCGGAAAGAGACGAGCTGACCTTGCCGAAAGTATGGCTGGCAAATAGTCAAAACCTACTTGGAACTTGGCAAGATTCTAAAACAGTCAATCAAGTCATTTCATTGCCTAGATTTACTTTGGTTAAGACTTAGAAATTCTAATTTTGCCTTTGATCTGGAATACTATAATAAATTAGGTATTTTAAATTCTTACTGCTCTAACATTTGTAAGAAATAAGCATTGATTTGTAGCTCATAGTTTCGTGTTTTAAATATTTCTGTATAAAATTAGAAGGTAGAAATCGTCACTTCTTGGAGTTATTTTATATTCTGGTATAACTTAGTAAAACAAGCACGTTACAATGCACTTGCTGCCCGCTGTTGTAGGATTGAGAAAAATCCCCACTAAGAGATTCCTATGCAAGACAACATGAACTCAACCGATCATACATCAAGGCTTGACTAATACTATTAAACTAAATATCAGAAATTATTGGAAAAACAGCAGGAGCCAGCGCGACAACAGACGAGACCAAATAATACTGCCTTGGCAAAGAATCGGCCATGCTGTGCTAACTCAAGAATATCTCTTGATTTGAATTATCAAACCAAATTCTGACACCTGCAATAGAGATCTAACAGAGAACTTAACCTACTTACGGAATGCAGAAGATGAAATCACCTAAATATCCCACAAGACAATTAATTGTTGGAAGATAGCAACCAAAACATATATACAATATCGGATACTTGAACACAGAAGTTTACGATCTCATTTCAAGACATCTCCTGAAAAACCACATTAGAGATGTTTTTATTAATTTATTTATTTTTTTAAAATTATTATTAACTAGGAATTTTGGGACGGGTTATCAATAGGTTAGCACCCTTCGCTCGCCAGGATAGGGCTGATGCATTTTATCTTTTCTCAAGAAAAGCCACCACCCCATAGTGGGAATCGAACCCACGACCTTTGCACGGATTGTTAAGTGCTCACGCCTTAACATTCACAGCCACCGAGCCTCCCTTTATTTATGTTAGTGTATATTTTAACATCCTTTTATAATTGATACTGAATTTTAGGACGGGGTGTCTTTCCCACCCTTTTCTATCCTGGAAAGAGGTGATGGGTTCCATTTTTCCCAGTGGGAATTGAACCCTTGGACCTTAGACACGCCAAGCAATCACGGCCACCGGGCCACCAGACATTTTTAAATCACCATTTATTAAAATTATGGAATCAATTAAATTTCATCAGATTGCTGGTTAATTAGATCATATGTTAACACCTTCAAGAATATTTCTTTAAATTTTTATGTCCATTTATAATTAACTCCTAGAATTTTAGGACGGGTTTTCCATAGATTACCACCCTTTTTTGCGAGGGGCTGATGCCTTTTCTTTTTTTAAAAGAAAAGCCACCATCGCTAGTTAGTAATTAACAACTGTAAGTTAATTCAAATAAACATTATAAAGGTTTAAAGCTCAGATATTCATTTTAAAACTCCAGGTATTACCAATCGCAACATTGAATGTTAGTTTTTTTCAGTATATAGTGATTGGAGAGATTACTGATGCAATGTCATTGAAGACCACTAAAAAATGCATCAAATCAGTCATAAAATAATTTACTTTGATTGCTATAGAATAACTACAGTTTGCGCACTAACATTAATTGGCCTTCCTGCAATACAATTTATTCGTTGTTGTTTTTATTTTACGATGCATTATTGCACTATCTTGGACATTGGTATAAAAAAATTATTCAATTCTTTCGACACGAACAATCTTTGGACAAATGTATTTGGGTACCATAATTTACTTTAGTTTGTTTTTTTGGTGGTGGTCCGGAGTATTTGACTATAGGCTAGAATGTTTTTGATGATGATGATGATTGCCTTAGGGGCCGTTGGATCGAAAGCCTGATAACACCGGGCACCAAGTGGTGCGGTCCTGGTAACATGGCAGGCAAGTACTCGGACTTAGGGATGAACTGGCAGGCAGATAGGTGTTGCAGGAACCACGACAGGTGTCAGAAGTTCATCCTCGGACTGTCTAGGGGTTACAACAGCATCAACGTGAACCCATTCACGCTCAGTCATTGCAGCTGCGACAGGAGGTACGGCAAAAATAACTAACTAACCACTGTTTTACTAACAGAAAACTAATTTATAATGAGATGAAGGTAGTTAACCGTTGAGGTGTTAAGAAGTCAAGGAATGTTTGGGATTTGGCGAAGAGAAAATATATATTTCGAACGTTTTTGCCTGTTCTTTGGCAGCATTCTTCAGCAGCAAATGCCTAGGTAAAAGAAGAAGACCATTATAACTTTTTGATGGTATATTTGTTGTTCTTATTCCGGGACACGTGTGTGAATAATTTTGAATTTACAGGAAAGTGAATACAATTTAATATAGTATAATATAATATAATATATAACATGCGCGAACGCCAGCGGTCACATTTTTGTGACACCTTTTTGGAACGCCTAGGTCCACCCGACAAACCTATGTAAAGTGCTGTATGACATATAGTCTTCTTTTTCGTACATGGCCACTGCACATGCACGAACGCCACTGCGTATGCCCGAACGCCACTGCGCATGCCCGAACGCCACTGCGCATGCCCGAACGCCACTACGCATGCCCGAACGCCACTGCGCATGCCCTAATACCACTGCACATGAGCGAACGCCAGTGGACACTTTTTGTGACACTTTTTTGTAACGATTTTTTCCAGTTTAGTCACCGCTAAAGCATATGTATGCTAAAATTAAATACTACTGTTTTATATAAACTAGGAGTTGGCTAAAACTTGCAGGGATAAAAAGTGGTGGAAGAGTCGGGATTTAAAGGTTGGTAGAACGGCGGACAGACAGAGGTAAGGAATTCCATAGCGAGGCGGAACAAATGATTTTTCGAATAATGCAGTATGGTGGGAAGGAATATAGATCGGAAGTACGAGATCGGTTGTTACGGACAGAGGATCGGAGTGAACAGAGGATTTAAATTTAAGGATTTGAAAAATATAAGAAGGTCTTCGGGATTGAATTACTTTGGTAAAAGACTGAGCCCAGGAAGTACAGTACATGTATTGCTGAAGACGTTCGCAACATAGATTTTTCTTAGCCGAATCCCAACCATTTCTTGACTTCGTAAAAACCTAATTTATTATCTGATAACTAACATAGGACCTAAGATTTTTCAATAACTAACATAGCTACGTACAAGATTTTCTGACAACTAACATAGCACCTAAGAATAATAAACTAAACTTATTAATGTATCAAAAAAAAAAACAACAAATAAATAAACATAAGTAAAGTGTAATAAACATGTATTCAGGAAAATACTCAAATACGTTCCAAAAAATTTTTAGAGTAACACATTCCACGCTTTTTCCCAAGAGACTTCTTTTGGAGTATTTAAATATTACAGATTTCATTCATCATGAAATAATAATATAATATACTTAATTGAAAAACAATTAAACATAATCAACACTGAAATATTAATTATGTTCAAAATTTTTAACATTTACAAAGATAAACAAATAGTTAAAGCTGAAACGATAAAAATAACTTTAACGGTTGGACAGAAAGGAAAATGCGAGTATCCATTCTCTTGGAGACTTAATTTTGTATATTTGGTCCTTTTCTTCGCCGAAACGAATACAGGTTCGATATATTGTTTATAAATTTCTCAGGAAAATTGATCGAATTTCTTTGAGCATTTGTGCCGTACCGCCTAATCGTGTGGTGTATCAAATCTTATATTGCTAAATAATTTCATGAACCGTTCTTTTATTATTTCTAGTTAATAATCTTATTTTACAGAGTTACAGTAAATTCCTAAATAATTAAATTCGTTTTGACGATAAGCCTTATCAGATTTGATAAGATAAAAAAAAAGGCAGTATACAATTTATCTCTCAGTCAAACTTGTTTTTTTGCCATATATATATATATATATATATATATATATTTTTTTTTTTTTTTTTTTTTTTTTTTTAATTTCGTTAAAGTGTTTAAATATGCTTGTGTCAGAAACGTTAGATTTTCAGACACATTGATGAGTCAGAGAGGATCGTCCAACGGCTTGGAATCAATACAGAGTGGCGACGATTCAGATATATTTAAAATTATTTACAACACAATTTCAAACATTGTGACTGATTTCTACGTCTCAGTGTACTCGGCTGAATAAATTCGAACATTCAAAATAACTGACAAGGTATCTTAATAAAACTAAATTTTTTATAGGAAAATTAGCTTTATTATTTGCCAACGTTTCGGTTTGAAATTTAAGCCTTCATCAGGGCGATGAGAAGAAGGACAGGGTTAATACTAATGTATACGGGGTGTAACGCAAGTTAATGACAATCCTTCTGGGTGTAAAACTACACAGAAAATGTAGTTCAACACCTGTTCGCGGAACTCCGCTCATTATGTGTAAGAAGTACACCCCCTCAAGTGCTGCACTCTAGCCGCAGCCCCCGGGAACTATTTGCCCGCGGCAGTACGAACTGCACGAAGAAACAAGTTCGGAAGATATAGTCGCCTAGACAAAGTGTGGCAGTGTGGAAGATCACTTTTTTTCCTTCCTAAGGTTTACTCTCACATTATGGAGGAGTAAATATCCTAGCCACCCAGGCCGAGAGAAGGCAGCAGGAAATGGAGTTGGCCAGCCCACCATGATTTGGAGAATCAAGGAAAATACAGCAAATAGCAGAGAGTGCTTAAGCACAAACTATACTCAAGACACCTCAAGGTACCTTTCTTAAATTCATCATCCAGCAAACCATCTCATCTCAGCCAACCCCAGCAACTCATCACACTCATCATTTCTCCATAATCCAAAATTTAAGTAACCCACTAACCACAAATTGTTCCTGAGTTTTGGCCACACCCCCCTCCATAGAATTATACTTTCTGTAATAAATCCTGAATTTCAATTTAACCTATGTACAAATCTCTGCAGTCCTTCACCACCTGTGGTCCACTCTAAACCATATAAAAAATGGTAGAGAGATCACAATCATAAACAACACCACCACACATTTCTATCTCACTCCGTTCCAGACCAGGTTTCATTAGTGTTTTCTGCAAGGAGGCATTTTGTATATATTTTATTTCTTTTTTTTTATTCAACTTTTATGTAAGACTTACTGTAATCATTAAATATTAATTTCATGATGAATAATTTTTATTTATTTCTGAAAATATCAGGAAAATAATCATAATATTACTTTTATTTATTTGATGATTTTCCACTCTAGAATTACAATTACATTATAAAAGTGAGAGATAATCTCAGTTTTTAGTATATCTTTGGAAAGATGATTAAATTTTACAACTTTTCTAAGATTCGGCAGTCTTCAAGATTTATTTTAGGAGATTAGTCATTTTCGAAATGTTGTCGCTAATCAGAAGCTTTTATTAATTTCTACTTTTGGAATTGATATTACGGTCTGAATATGATAATTGTGAAAATTGAATGTGTGTTACTCTCAAAGAAAATTTAATGCTGATTTCAAAAATTTAATGAATTGTTGAAGCAAAATGTGCAGAAGCAGAGAAAATTGGAGTTGTTCCACAAAAAAATACGGTTTTCTCCAAAGAACCTTTAGAGCGGCATATGTCTGGAACGGAATGAGATAAAAATGTTTGGTTGGAGGTGTTAAACTACATTTTTTTGTCTGGTTTTATCCCCCGAAGGATTGTCATTAACTCGCGATACAGCCTGTATACAAAAGAAATGACCAAATATATTAGTATTAACTCTGTCCTCCTTGTTTTAAAGCTCTGACGTAGTCTTAAATTTTAAGCCGAAACGTCGGCAAATAATAAAACTCATGTTCCTATAAAAAAATTCTTATTTCATCTACCTTCGCGTCACAATCGATCAACGATCTCCTCTCAACAAAACATTATTAGAGAAATATTTTGCTAATGCGATTTTCGTACAGTAAATATGCACCATTGTCTAAATTGACTACCTTCTACTGATAGAGGATCCAGAAAAATAATTTCAAATATAGAACAAAATAAATAGGAACTTAACCTTCCACAGCATGTATATTTCTTAATAGGGCATGAGGTAGTTTGCGATTAGTATAACATTAAGCATTTCCAAGTCTATTTGGACCAAGTCAACTGTAACCTTTTACAAATCAAATGCCACTCTTTCCAAGTCATCAGCAACTCTTTCCAATTCGAATGTAACCCTTTCCAAATGAATTGAAACCCTTTCCAAAAGAAATGTAACGCTTTACAACTCAATTGTCACCCTTTTTATTTCAATTGTCACCCTTGAAAATGTTTGAAAATTTCATAAAATTTCTCTTGACATTTTTAAATAAAAGTTTTGCGAATAAAAATTATTGTATTGTAAGGCCCCGTTTTCCCTTTGTCTTTGTTAAGTGAATAAGAATGTGAGAAAAGGTTGGCTGCCCATCTCTAGAGATGTGAGAACCACGAATCAGCAAACGTTGCGTCTGGGTTGTTGGAACTGCACGTGGCTGATTCGTAAGATTCTCGGAAGATTTAAGACCTGACAAGAGTTTCTAGTCCAGCCACCTGCTAAAGCAGGAGTGGGGCACAATGGGTATAAAAAGCTGGCTTACCTCCGACGGGGGAGAGTCCACGCCCGTTCCTGAGGTCTTGGCCGCGATGGCGATGGGAGGTAAGTCAGTTCCAAAATATGCTCTAACCTCCCCAAATGATATGTGATTACTCTTATCTAGCGGTTTCTCTCTCACTCAACCTTTTCTCTCGTCTTAGCGATGTTTTATGATATTTATGTATGTGTTAGTAACCTCAGTGTAAATTATAGTTTTGAAAGGAATCTCCGCTTCTCTAAAATATTTCCCCATCATCTATTCCTTTAAATCCCGTCCTTGCTAATCGGCCCCTTACAAATGGTGTCAGGTGTGGGGTTGACTGCGAATAATTTTAAAGAAGCGAGTGAAGGAGCTTGCAGAGTAGCGAGTAGCTAGGAGACGGGGGGGGGGAGCTGAGGAAGCGACTCTTATCTTCTCGCGAGGCTGTAGCGGGCAGCGGGGGCTAGCTTATCGTGTTCGCTGTAATCGGACACGCTGTTTACATCGGGCACTCTGTTGACGATTACGGTGTAAGATATGGGATAATATCTTAGCGTATTATTATACGGCCCGTGATTTAGGTTTTTTTGTAAGGGGTTTTGTAATACAGGCGTGCGGGTACTTATTTTAAAGCACATAAGATGGCGAATCCAGAAGAACTAATTACGAGCCTGAAGGGCCAACTAGAGGAGGCTTTAAAGGCTAATCAGTTATTTAAGGAAGAACTAACAAAGTCCCGGGAGTCAGCACGAATGTCGGGGTCTATGGCGCCGAGGCGGGATATGTCCTTACAGGCGATGGTAGCACCTTGGTCAGGCGATGATTCTTCGGTCCCTGTCACTGACTACTTGAATGGACTGGAATTAGTGGCAGATAGTGGGCAATGGGAGGATAAAGATATGGCGCTCGTGGTCCGGATGCGCCTCAAGGGCTCAGCCGCGTCTTTTCTGGCGAGTCGTACCGATTTACAAGGGCCCGGGGTGCCCTACGACACTATTAAGGTGGCCCTCTTGGAAAGGTTTAGGGAGGTTAGGCGTCACGAACAGTTTTTACTACAATTGAGCAACATGAGGCAGGAAAAAGGGGAGGGGGTCAGAGCGTTTGCCGACCGCTGCCGTAAGCTAGGGGAAAAATCCTGTGGGGCATCAGGTTCCGAGGAGGAACGCAAGGGTGCAAGGAACCTTTTGGACAAAGTTGTCCTGTCAGCTTATTTGTCGGGGCTGAAGGGAGAGATAGGACAGCAAACCCGTCTTAGCTTCCCTTCTAATTTGCAAGGGGCTGTCGAAAGGGCCACTGCTATCGAGGAGGAGCTTGGCCGAGGAGAGTCGCAGCATTTTACGTGTAAAGAAGTGGTAGCTGTGGAATTTTGTGAGGAAGATGAACCTCTAGGACTCGAAGAAAGGGGAGTAGCCGTTGCAGCGAGCGAGCGAAAGGAAGCGTGTTTTAGGTGCGGAGTCAGGGGTCACTTCGCCCGTGACTGTCGAAGGGCATGGCAACCAGTTAGAGGTACAGGCCGTCAGAATATGCGGTGCTACCAGTGTAATGGGGTTGGTCATATAGCCAGAGAGTGCAAGGGCAACCAAGATCGGGGGGACAAGCGTCTAAATGACCTACGGAAAACTTGCGGGGTGCCCCGCCTTATTATCCCAGTAAAGGTAAATGGGCAAGACTTGGAGATGATGGTAGATACGGGAGCGGACATCACAGTTCTTAATCGGCCTGCGCCGGGGGCGGGGCTTCAGCCAGTTTCTTTTAAGGTCCGCGGTGTAACAGACCATTTATTGCCGCTGGAAGGGGAACAAGTCGTGGACATTGAACTCCCAGGGTTTTCTTTCCGACACAGGGTCGCCGTAGCCCGGGTGCTCCCCTCGGGAGGGGGAATCCTCGGTCGAGACTTGCTAGGCCGCGTTGGAGCTAGAATAAGTATAGGTGGAAGGAATTACGACTTGGGGACCCTTACCACTTCTCTTGGGGTGTCTTCGACAGAGACGGTAACCGAGGTAAGTGAAGAAAGAGACAGGAAGTGGATCGAGGGGGTCGTGGCTAGGACCCGTATCTTGGAAGAGAAGTGGTCTAGCCCCGGTGCAGGAGTTAGTTCGTCAAACATTATCAGTACTGCCGGATCCGCAGGGGGTTGTACCGTTAGCCAGAAGAGTAGCTCCGGAGACGCTCATACAATAAGTAATGGCTCCGGGCGCAAAGCACGCCGGAGGGAACGGAAATCTCCTTATGTCAGATTGTGCCAGGAGGTATCCCTTCCGGCTTATTCTGAGGCGACAGTGGCTGTTCGAGTGCCTGCGGCCATAAGGCGGGGTAATATTTTAATTGAGCCACTAGAAGGGCTTACATCTGGAGTGCGCACAGGGCGTAGCGTGAGTGAGGTCGTGGAGGGATCCGCGTGGATACAGGTGGTTAATCTCAGTGGAGGGTCAGTCGTACTACGTCGTGACTCCCCTCTTGGTAGGGTTGAGGAAGGTAATTGGTCACTGGCAGAAGGTCAAGGTGAGTCCCCCACCAAAGCGAAACAAACCGTAAAGACAGGGTCGGACCTACAGGAGAAGCTCCGACACCTCCCCGTGGTAGAAAAGAAGCCCTTGTTGGAGCTTCTTTCTCGCTTCCAGGATCTCTTCGAAGAGCCCAGAGGGGAAGGTTGCGCGCTACCCGTCCAACATCGGATAGTTACGGGTAATGCCCGACCTGTGGTGAAGAGACCGTATAGGGTCCCGTACGCGGAGAAAGCCGTGGTGGCGGAGCAGCTGAATTCTATGCTGGAAAGGGGTATAATTACGCCCTCCACTAGCCCCTGGCAGGCTCCAGTTGTACTAGTAAAAAAGAAATCGCCGGATGGGGAGGTGCGATATCGGTTTTGCACTGATTTCCGGGGGCTTAATGCCGTTACTCGGGTGGACACATACCCTCTACCCCTGATTCAGGAAACCCTAGAACAGCTCGGCAATTGCCGGTACTTTAGCACACTGGACTTAGCCAGTGGATACCATCAAATCCCCATAGCCCCGGAAGACCAGGAGAAGACAGCGTTCACCACCGAGGGAGGCCATTTCGAGTACAGGAAAATGGCTTTCGGATTGGCAGGGGCTCCGGCTACCTTCCAAAGGTTGATGGAACAGCTATTAGGTCGTCTAAAGGGTACCGGCTGTTTTGTCTATCTCGATGACGTAGTGGTGTACAGCGCCACACTCGGTGAGCATATCGCCCGGCTGGAGGAAGTATTTAACTTACTTCGCGGGGCGAATTTAAAGGTCAACCTACGAAAGTGTACATTCGCGGCCAAGGAGGTCATGTACTTAGGGCATGTGGTGACTGACAGTGGAGTCAAACCCGACCCTGGAAAGGTGGAAGCAGTGAAAACCTTTCCGAAACCACGGAATGCACGCGAGGTACGTAGCTTCCTCGGTTTAGCGAGCTACTATCGCCGTTTTATCCCGGAGTTCGCAAGTAGGGCGAAAGCCCTTACTGAGCTAACAAAGACTCGAGCTACTTTTGTCTGGGAGCCTGCGCAGGAGAAATCATTCGCGGACCTGAAGGAGGCCTTGACCTCCGACCTTCTGCTAGTGTATCCGGACTTCCGAGACCCCTTCGTGCTCTCTACGGACGCTTCCGGAGTAGCTCTTGGGGCTGTGTTGTCTCAAGTGCAGGGAGGCGTCGAGAGGCCCATTTGCTATGCCAGCAGGCAATTGAAGGGGCCGGAATGTAACTACTCTGCCACTGAACGAGAGTTGTTGGCGGTCGTTTGGGCGACAAAGCTCTTTCGATGTTACTTGCTTGGGCGAAAATTTAAGTTAATTACCGACCATGCTGCTCTTAAATGGATGCTAAGTCTGAGGGACCCCTCTTCTCGGCTGACTCGATGGGCCTTGCGCCTTGAGGAATTCGAATATGTCGTTGAACACAAGCCCGGAGTGAATCATAAAAATGCAGACGCGCTAAGCCGCTCCGTTGCTGAGATACGGACCCGGTACCCCCTCACCCGGAGCCACATCCGGAGGGCCCAAGAGCAAGGTGACTGGTGCCAGAAGCTGGCAAGGAAGGGCGGTAGTGTCAGGGCCGATGCAGAAGGATTGTGGTACTGGGCTGTTGATCTCGAAGGGAGTGATTGGCGTCTCCTAGTTCCGGAGTCGCTTAGGCTAAAGATCCTCGAATACCACCATTCGAAGCCATGGGCGGGACACCCGGGGGTCCTTTTATTGGCCCTCTATGGAGAAGGATGCACGGAACTTCGTTGAGAGCTGCCATAGGTGTGCTCAGCGAAAGAGCCCACCAGGCCTGAAGGTGCCTCTGGAAGTGCCGTATGTGGCCAGTGGCCCATTCGAGCAAGTGTCATTAGATATTTTTGGCCCTCTACCAAGGTCAAGGAGAGGGCATAGATATCTACTGACTTTTATCGACAATTTTACGAGGTACGCCGAAGCAATCCCTATAAAGGAGCAGACCGCTCAAGAGACGGCCGTAGCCTTTGTGGAGAATATTGTGACGAGACATGGTGTGCCAAAGAGGCTGCTCACTGATCAAGGGAGAAACTTTGTTTCTTCTCTCTTCAAGGAAGTATGCAGAGCTCTTGGGATAAAAAAGCTGCAGACTACAGCCTATCATCCGGAGTGCAATGGCATGGTAGAACGCCTCCATCGCACGATCACGGATTCGATCACACATTTTGTGCGGCGGGATGGTAGAGATTGGGACCGTTGGGTCCCTTATGCAGTTATTGCCTACCGAGCCATCCCCCACTCCTCGACTGGGTACTCCCCCAATTACCTACTTTTAGGACGGGAGTTAGTCACCCCTTTCGACTGCGATCTAGAGCCTAGCTTGAACCAGGAGGACCGAGATAGGCTCTTACCGGAAGATCATGTGATACAGCTACGGAAGCGGCTTTCGGAAGCATATCGAGAGGCGTTGGTACGATCCGAGCGATGTTATCAACGTCGAACAGCCTTCGTAAACTCTCGGAGGAAAGAGCGCCAGCTAGCAGCGGGGGACTGGGTGTACTTAAATGTGCCAGCGGTCAAACCGGGCCACTGTCCGAAGTTCCACCGTCCATGGACGGGGCCGCATCAAGTCACCCGTGTACTCTCCCGGGTTAATTATGAGGTCGAGCTGTCTACCGGGGCGCGAGCTGTTGTGCACATCAACCGCCTTAAGAAGGCCGCGACTAAGGGGAATATGGATCCGGAGAGAGAGGAGGCTGAAACGGCTAATAGGTCGTACCGCGAAGAACAGGACGAGGAAGAGGCCAACGACGAGTGGTCTTGGGCGATGGAGCCAGGGCTTCCATATGACTTAAATTACCAGACGCCAGACCGGGCTGGTGACGCGGAAGAAGGGGAAAGCGAGGCAAGGGCGACCGATCATTCTGACTGTCCCGTGAGTGCGGGGGCATCCCCTTCGTGTCCAGATCCTAGTTGTCCTCTCGGCGGCCAGTTTTCGTCGCCACCTTCGGAAACGACTACCCCCGATGAGGTCCTATCCGACTCAGCCCTATCTGAGGGAGAAGTAGGTCAAGAGGAGGAAGCCGAACGGAGCGGTTCACCCCAGCCTATAGGACGGGTGGAGGGCGCAAATGAGGGGGGGAGGCACCGCGAAAGATCCGGGCGTTTATACGGCCGACGGGGCATAGACTCCCAGCCTGCGAGTGGGCGTCGTTCCTCCTCTAGTTCTCCGAGCAACGACCCCAAGGATGCCACCTGGACGCCAGGAGTGCGGGAACAGGGACCACGGCCACGATCACCATATTCCCTTCGGAGGAGAGGCGTTCAGAGACCTAACGATGAGTAGGTGTGGGACGCGCTTAGGGAAAGAGCTACATCGCCAGTAAACGACTCCTAAACATCTACTTACCGGGCTGTCATCGCGGGTGATTCTAGAGTTCTGACTATTGGCATGAAAATTTGAGTTATATTAAAATGTCGTGGGTTACGCGCCTGGGCAGGGTGGTTTGTAAACTTTCAAGAAAATTTTCGAAAAAGGAAGCAAAAGTTTAAACCAATCTTTCACACATCACAAACCCTTTTCCGTAGTTCCCTGTACCTTTCCTCGTCCTATCAAAAGCCCAGAAAACAGAGTAACGGAATTCCTATATATAATCAAAAAATTACACAACGGAGGCACTTCGATGAATGGAAAGTTGAGTAGAGAGATGCTAGGTCCAAGAGAGTTGACTCTGATTTTGGGAAAGGAGAGAGAGGCTCTGCCAATTGGACTGACACTCCTCTCGGAGGGAAGCTGATGTCATGATAAACATGTAACCAAATTTCAGAAGAAGATCTCATCGCCACTAATACTGGAGTAGTAGCATTGGACAATTCCAGATCAGAAGATGTTGCTTCATCGAATTCTTGTCCTGCCCTTAACGAAAATAAGACAGGAAGGATGGTTACAGCTCAGCCGGAGAGGGGCGTTCTTCTTGAAGAGTTGAAACGAGGAAGCCTACGCAATCCTTCGGTATTAGGATAGAGCCTGATGTGGACCTAGGATACCTTAGATCTGTCCTGCCGAGTTCTTTCACAGAGAAACACCTTCCTGTATAGTCTCGTCATTTCGCCAGAAGATGAACACGTCAAAAGAATGGTGGCAGTGGACTTTGGTGAATCTTGGATCTTCGACCACATGGATTTGGGACGAGCACAAGAAGCTATTGTGGAATACCATGCTTAAAACAATTCGCCTCCTTCTTCGATGCAGCGGAAAGTTTCGTGACAGCGATAACAGAGTGGATATAGGACCGCTCGTAAATAAAGTGATTGTGAAAATAGTGTTCTGTATAGTTAGAGAATAATAGTAACTTAAGGACGGGTAGTGTTAAAGGTAAAGTAATGTTCCAAGGGAAACATGACTTTAAAAAAATCGGGGGGTGATGTAAGGCCCCGTTTTCCCTTTGTCTTTGTTAAGTGAATAAGAATGAGAGAAAAGGTTGGCTGCCCATCTCTAGAGATGTGAGAACCACGAATCAGCAAACGTTGCGTCTGGGTTGTTGGAACTGCACGTGGCTGATTCGTAAGATTCTCGGAAGATTTAAGACCTGACAAGAGTTTCTAGTCCAGCCACCTGCTAAAGCAGGAGTGGGGCACAATGGGTATAAAAAGCTGGCTTACCTCCGACGGGGGAGAGTCCACGCCCGTTCCTGAGGTCTTGGCCGCGATGGCGATGGGAGGTAAGTCAGTTCCAAAATATGCTCTAACCTCCCCAAATGATATGTGATTACTCTTATCTAGCGGTTTCTCTCTCACTCAACCTTTTCTCTCGTCTTAGCGATGTTTTATGATATTTATGTATGTGTTAGTAACCTCAGTGTAAATTATAGTTTTGAAAGGAATCTCCGCTTCTCTAAAATATTTCCCCATCATCTATTCCTTTAAATCCCGTCCTTGCTAATCGGCCCCTTACAGTATAATTTTGATCTAAAAATTCTTACTTAAGAATAAAGTATGAGTATTGATTTTTAAAAAATGGAAATAAATATGATTTTTTTTGTTAACGACGCACTGACTTTTAGGTCATTAGTGGCATCGATTTTCTTTTTTTTTTTTAAACCTCTTATTACGACAAAAATGAGAGAAATTTTCTGAAAAATCATTGATTTTGAAAATTGTATTCATTTCATTCGTTTACTGCTTTGTGCCAATAATAGTTTAAAAAAAGAAATAAAAAAAAATATTGAGGTCTCCCGTGGTCTAGTGGCTAGCGCCTGAAAAAATATTGTCATGGTTTATCCTGTTGAGTTCTGAGGCCCTAAATTCGCCCATTCCCCATTACGGCAAATTTTCAAAACATTTCCAAGGGTGACAATTGAAATGGAAACGGTTAGAATTGAAATAAAAGGGTGACAATTGAGTTGTAGAGCGTTACATGTGCTTTGGAAAGGGTTTCAACTCGTTTGGAAAGGGTTACATTTGAATTGGAAAGGGTTGCTGATGACTTGGAAAGGGTGGCATTTGATTTGTAAAAAGGTTACAGTTGACTTGTAAAAGGTTCAAATAGACTTGGAAATGCTATATATATATATTGTTATGATATTTAATTTGTTAATTTTTTTTTATGGAATTATAATAAAATGAAATTGAATTTAAAATGGGTCGTGCTGGGTTTCATATATACAAATTAGAGTTATCTCCAATTATCAAACAGCTATCCGCACCTTACTACAACGAATTAATATTAAATGTATACAATATTACAAAAATTAACTTGCATCCACAGGTCACAATAGATCCCAATGAAATTCCAACAATCTAGTCACTGGTAGCCACCAAATTCTGAGCAAAACTCTTCTCACTGAAAAAACAACTGTCGATTTCCTCCTTACCCTGCTGGAGAATACGTAGCAAACTGAGAAAGAATAACTGACGATCTCCCGGGTGGAGATGCCTTCTTGATGTTAGATTAAGGAAATTTTTGTCAAGTTATCCTTTAATATTACTAAGAAGTAGTAAGATATTTCTTAATTATAGTTGGGATATCACTACAATACATATATATATATATATATATATATATATATATATATATATATATATATATATATATATATATATATTGTCATAAATCTACAAAGCATGCAATAAATGTTCAGTAAATATATTTTCAGACTGGCACGTGGAACAGATGTTGTAAGCGCGTGGTTCCAGTAACTTTTGCACGTGACAACAATTAGCCTTTGAACGTTCACAAGCAGCGGATTTATGCGTCTGCATTCTCTGTATGTCAGCAAATTTTTTATCGCTTTACTGAGGTCAATAGGGATCGTGGATAAGAGCTTTGCGATAAATATCATCAAAATAAAACGCCTTTTTTCATCTTCGCATTTGTTATCGGGATTTCGCGTTATCGCCGACCGATATTTCACCATTTGATCGTATATCACTTTCAATGCGCTATCAAGAAATTAATTTCATATCACTTCATGCGTTGAGAAAATATTTTCGGTAAATATACATTGTAATGATTTTAACCTTACATTATTGCAATGATCTATGATGGTAGTAACCATTTTTCTTCAGAATTCAAGTATCTGGAATAAAATATCACGATTTTCTTCTTATATCAACTAGTATATCCAGACTATCTCGTCTAGATTTTAGCTGAAATTAATTTAGAGATAGAACGTTGGAAAGTTCTCGAGTTTAGTACGAATTATTCAAGGATACATTCCCGATTTTAAGAAGTTTGCGGAGGGCAACGAATAATACTGAAAAAAGGTGTCCGATATTTAAAATAATTCACGCAGGAGCTGCATATTCCTCAGCAATTATTAATTAACATGAACCAAATGGACATTTTTGGTATGCAACGAAACAAGGTATAGATCGTGTTAAACTAAAGAGAAATATATATAAGCCAAATCAGCCCTCTTGGAATGGGGGTTCACTACGGAATAATTTTTTTTTGTCGCACTAACAAATTCTACCTTCGCATCACCAACTGTCAACCATGTCCTCTCAAAGCAAAACTATTCATGTTTATTTAGACTTTATATTATTAATCCCGTGCTTAAAAAAGTGCTTAAATATGCATTTCCTGCGTGCCGAGCTTTTCATTCACTTTCGGTTTCTGACGGATACGCATGCAAGATGAAGGTGCAGGTTATGCGATTTATTCTTTTCATGTGGACAAATGGCGATTAAGAACTTCATTTTATGTTTATATTTCCAGTAAAGCTCAACTATTTTAAATTTCATTAAATTTTAGCGTATATGTTGAGTTTCTTTGAATTTTGGATTATAGTGTTGATGTAAGGGCTACAGGGTGATAATATCGTCGATACAAATGCAAACTAACGAAAGTGAAAATCACCAGTTTCCAAAGTGAAAATACTTTTATTTATTACTTTGCTTTTGGGCAGTCAAATAGACGGCAGATTCGACCTTTTGACATTCGTTACTTTCCCATTTCACTGAGGGAACTAAGATTCGAGATTTTGTCACCCATCAGTCCAACAGCAATCAGTAATGATTTCAAATGAAAAATGTGTTTTTTTTCATTCGATACTTTGCATTTGTATCGACGATATGCCAAGTATGTTATGTGGTATTTGTCTCTCTCAGTCTACAGAATATCACTCTGTGTTTCACAGATTAACAGATTCTAGAACATAATAAACGATGTCAAAATGACTTGTTGGCTGCGTAAATTTTTTTAGGGAAGGATTGATTAAAGGTTACGTTAGATGTTCCAGAATTCTACTCTCATCTTGGAGAAAGCATTTTCTTGCACGATTTAGGAGACAGGACTCCCCTGTCCCATGCGGTTGGTTGTTGGGTAACTCTAGATTTAGGAGACAGGACTCCCCTGTCCCATGCGGTTGGTTGTTGGGTAACTCTAGATTTAGGAGACAGGACTCCCCTGTCCCATGCGGTTGGTTGTTGGGTAACTCTAGATTTAGGAGACAGGACTCCCCTGTCCCATGCGGTTGGTTGTTGGGTAACTCTAGATTTAGGAGACAGGACTCCCCTGTCCCATGCGGTTGGTTGTTGGGTAACTCTAGATTTAGGAGACAGGACTCCCCTGTCCCATGCGGTTGGTTGTTGGGTAACTCTAGATTTAGGAGACAGGACTCCCCTGTCCCATGCGGTTGGTTGTTGGGTAACTCTAGATTTAGGAGACAGGACTCCCCTGTCCCATGCGGTTGGTTGTTGGGTAACTCTAGATAAGAAAATATCTCGATTCAAGCTAAGTATCTAAGTACTTGTATCCTCGATACTATCCATATCTCTTAGATGACCATCTTGGGCCATACGGAGCACCAGGCCCTCCTCGCTGGACCTACTCGTTGTAGATTCGATAATGAGGTATCGATAGGGGGCAGCTATCGAGATGTATATCTGTCGTCACGGAACATGCCGGCCTTATCATTATCCATGGGGGATGGTCAAGGAGATTGTACCATCGTGACGGGGCGCCCTCTTCGGACAGTCTTGTCGTGATTTTTTTTCATAATATTAACAACATGAAGGAGGGGCCGGTGTCTGTCGGAGAAAGCTAGGAGTTGAAGTGAAGGGGGACACGGGAATGGAGGTATGGTGGAAGGCATTGCACGAAAATATACTCAAATATGGTAGAAAACTTCTTGTTTCAGTGGTCAAACTTATTCCTACAAGATATGAAGATCCGCTTGTGGTTACAAGGAGAACCGTCCTATAGCCCGTTCAGTTAGATGAAAAGGTCAAGTCCCGCATGCGCGAAATTCAGAGGGAAATATTCCCGACGGTTCCGCCATTTGCATTTCCATGAACAACATGCGACTTTAAACTCATTAAAAAATGATTATGTCTCGTTTAGGACCAGGGAAAACTTTGAGAGGTCAGGAAAGGGAGATAGAGTCTAATATTTATCAATACTAAGCCAAAGCTAAGGCTAAAAACAATTTAAGCTATAACCTGCTGAAACAGATGGTTTAGTTGGAGGGAAAAGGGCGTGGCCTATATTCCCCGAAATAGAAATTGGTGGTAAAAATTCTCTCTGTCATAACCTTATCACTAGAAGCTTTTAAACGTCTTAGCACGTAGCGACTAAGTATTGATAAATATTAGACACTATTTCCTTCGTCTGACCTCTCAAAGCCTTACCAAGTCTTAAACGAGACATAATCACTTTTCATAATTTTTCACGTCTCGTGTTGTTCTTTGAAAAGTGAGTTCGCAAATGGTGGAACCGTCGGGATATTTTCCTCTATTTGAACAGGCTATAGTAACTATTTTTCCAAGAATCTAATCTTCCATGATTTTAAAGTTCCACATTAGGAGCCCAAAAAGAACGTCAAGTCTAATGGAATGTAGTTTTTAGGCTCCCGAAGAGGCATCCGAGGTTTCAAAACATGTAGGGCCATTTTAATAAATGTACAATTACATTCATTTGGGCTTTTATTCATTGACCTCCTTTCTTCAATTTTCTTATTGTGGCATATAAGAGAGAAAAGATTTTGACCACCATTTTATGGAAAAATATTAGGCGAAACAATATAACGAAAATAATGAAGTTTCTTTTTCTTTTTTTTTAATACTAAACACTTGTGGAAAAAGTAAACACAAACTTTTGACGTAGCGCTTATAAAACTAGATTTTTGTTTATAAAGACCTCAATGAGATCTACAACTTCAATACTTTGCAATTTAGAGATATGTCTATTGTAGACGGCATATTTTGAGGACCCTTTTTTATGTTTTAATGAAATTTTACAAAATAACACGACTGCATGTACAGCCAACGAAGTTTAAGATAATAATGAAATCGCCAACAGGCATAGCCATGAATGCACCGGTTCCCATTGATCACCGAAGGCGTGGTGAGTACTGAATGGGAGACCGACCACGTGCTGTTGGCATTATAAAGGGGTATGAACCTGTAGACACCCCGGCGTTAATACCCCAATTGTTGATATCCCGTTAAATACAAAAAAAAAAAAAAAAAAAAAAAAAAAAAAAAAATTAAACCTTTAAAAACATGCCCTCAAAAAATATAGAAATGCGTTAAGTTAAAAAATAGTGTTTATCGCGTTTAATATATATGTAGATAAGTACCTATAAATAGATATGAAAGAAAACATATTTATGCTAAATAAATAAATATACATGCACGATTAAGGATCATATTCATCTTGAAATCTGTTCAGGCGCCCAACCGACGGGTCACCCGATCAACGTTCGACACGAACTAAGATGAAATAAGAGGACTTGCTAAAATGAATCCATCCCGTTCACGAGATAACGGATCGACCTATGAGGTTGCGAATAGACATAACGGTTAAATAAAATACAGACATTAGATTTGTCACTCTAAAGGCGTTTATATGGGGGATTTTATTGGCCGAAGTATAATTTGGAATGATAGGAATGAAGTGAGAGAGGTGCATGGAGTTATTGCATGCCTTAGGAGATTGGATGCAATTCGCTGCAGTTATCGTCGCGTTGCACGATAAGTATCCTAAGGTCATCGTCCAATATCACAGATGGACCTTTAGGCAGAATTGTTGCTCATCAAGCCTCTACAACAATTGTTAATTTCTTTTATAACATCCAAAACTTTTTTGGCACGTTCGCTGTAATATCAGTGATTGGAGTGAATATATCATTGATAATTATTTTCTTATTTGGGATAAAAAATCAAGCTAATAGATCTATAAGACGAAGAGATGATAATATGAGGAGCTTAGTATCAAAGTTGGACAACTCCATTCTTTTCAGTTTTGAGATTTTTGTCGATTCTTAAGTGGATTTTTATGCTGCATTCGATTTTACACCTGTTTTTCATTAAAAAGGGACAGAAAATAGGTAAAATAGCGTTTATTTCAACCGTTCAGATTCAAAATATGGACAGTTCCAACATAGTTTGGTCTCAAAAAATGACAACTCCATCAGTAGCCAATGAGAAGCTTGCATTCATGCAATCTGCTCCCAACATGCACTGCAAATCCATCATGGCTGAATGTTTATAGTTACTTGTAATAAGTGCATTTGGCGATAATTCTTATTAATAACTAGCTGTTATCCGGCACACTGTGGTTCCGAATGCCGGATTTTGGGACAAAACCTCCAGGAACTTGAATCTTTCTGATTTAGGTATTATTTTTGAAGAATTTCTTTTGTGCCGAGTCGAATGAGACCACTACCAATTCTATAGAATAATTATTTTATTAATAAACGGGCTTTATATAACAACAAGCGTGAAAAACAGCCGGTATTTAATTTAAAATATTCATACTTTACTCAAGTGGTAGAGCTATGTATCCTTCCAAATATATTTTCAAGACCTCAGGTGATTAAATTAACAGCTAATGTGGTACTGGTAACTGTTCTCGACATATTCCTCTTTATTTAAAGTTTCGTGTATAAGAAATAAATATTGACAGTTTCACACTAGATATTAGATAGATCTCATCGTTAATGTTCAGTTATTTGCTATTAAAAACTTTTCAACAACTCTCTGCAAAAAATACTAATGGTTAATACGTTTTTCATAAAATAATCGCATCACTAATTGATAACTTTATTTTATTAGCTGTGCACAGGTATGGCGGAGTACGGCGATGAAAATTATAGCACAGCCACGTCAATACATGTAGTTTTAGGAAAAACTGTGCAAAGAGTACCACTTTTTTTCTAAACTTAATAAAATAAGGATAATTTAGTTTCATTTCAGTTTTGGCAAACTGTATTTAAATATCATTTTTCATGTAATTTTTAACTATATAATTTTGATTTAATACATTAGACATAATTACATTATATTAAAACACCCTCGAGCATACCAAATTCATATTTGTTTGGTTTCATAAGAGGATAGGTTCAATTTTCAAATGGCTCCCTTTGGTTTCAAAAAGAGACAACTCCATGACTTGGTTTCAAACATGGACAACTCCCTTATTTAAAGTGTAATTACGGCCTTAATACTTATATAATTTTGTAGAGCCTTTGAAATAATGTTTCTGAGGCCCATAAGAATAACATATAAAAAAATCACCATGATACTGACATCAATATAGTAGATATGGTTTTTTGCCTCTCCTGTAAAAAAAGCAAAAGTGGAGTTGTCCAACTTTGATACTAAGCTCCTCATATATATGTGATGAAGATAATACATGAATTACTTCCCTCCCTCCGTAGGGAGAAAATTCGCGTAAGACGACGACCTTACAACGAATCAGATATATATATATATATATATATATATATATATATATATATATATATATATCCTCTCTATCAGGCTCAAACAAGGTCTGACTTTCATGAAATTTCCTACAAAAACACTTTGTCTCAAACAAAAGGTGAAGTTCGGTTACCAGCCGAATCCACCTAGCGTAAATCTATTTTTTAGAAGACATTCACTAAAAAAAAAAAAAAATATATTTTAAACGGTGTTGTTATTATGGACTTTCAGGTACACTTTCTAATTAGTATTTCGATGTGTTGTATCTATTAAAACCATTTTCAAGATCATATCTCTAACCGTTTCAAAGAAAAATACTAGATTTTTCTTGAGATTTTCGCATAATTTCTTAAATAGATCGAAACCTGTTAGAAAACGTAATAAATGCAAGGTTTCTATTCGAAAGAAAAATAAATTTCCTACAAAAACGTTTCTTAGGCAATTGTTGATAGAGCGGTCCCAATTCGAAGAAATCGGTGCTTAAAATTCAAAAGTGTTGATTCGTTTTTTTAACCGTTTTTGTTCTCTCTTTGTGACAGTTAATAATTGCGTGTTTTTTAGAAAACGCGAGAAGCATAATAGAAAGCGGTAAATCATCCCCAAGACACAAGAAGTGGTGTTAACCCCTTATGAGAATTGGCCATACAAACCTCATTATTTCTTCCGTATAGAAGGACCCTCCGCCAATTTGCAGCTAACATAAATATGCTTTAGGTCCACCCGACAAACCTATGTAATGTACTGTATAACATACAGTCTTCTTTTTCGTACATGGCTACCGCGCATCCGCGAACGCCAGCGGACACTTTTTTGTAACGTTTTTGTTTTTCAGTTTAGTCATCGATAAAAAAAAACAAAAAAAAAAACGGAAATTTCTTCTTACAGTTGGGTACTGCCAGTTTCCTGTTCATTTTCATGTTTTTCGTGATATATTAAATCAAAGTATTAATTGTTTATATGCCAAGCTATGCAAATAACAGGAGTTCCTAGTCGGACTTTCGAGAATAACTAGTTAATATAAACTAGTCGTTAATATAAACTAGTCGTTAATATAAACTTTGTCACAATTATTACTATTCGCTCCATGTATTATATTTTGCATCCTATACTTTCTTCTGTTATATTTTTTTTTTATTATGTAATTGTAAACCCTGGATATTTTATCTAAATAAGAGCTCGTAATTTAAATATTTGTGAATGTGCCACAACCGTTGCCTTGCAACATAATTGTTTAGTTTTTATAGTAGATGTATTATTGTCCAGTAGGTTCAGTGTTTGGTTTAGTGCACGTGTCCTTGTAGAACCCCTCCCCCCAAAAAAACCACACGTTACCTGTAGTTCAACCGAGTGCCCCACAAGTTTTCGGAACATGTTTGATGTGCCGACAGAACTACAGACCTCCTCCGCGTCCCTGGGACTATGTGGTGCGGGCGTGGTTACTCCGCCACCAGCTACAGACAGCTTGGCGCCTTCTCATCAGCGGACAGGTGCTGCAGGAGACACGACACGGCCTGCCCTCACTACATCCCGGCAATGAGCTACAAGTACGGGGTCTACAACTGGAGGCCAAGCACTCTTATGCACTGCCACTGCGACAGAAGGTCAGTCAAGTGTATTGGTGTAGACAACTTTTTGTATTTATATGCATTTATAGTGTGTTTTTTGACAGTTTTATTTTATTTATTTCTGTTCACTATAAAAAAAATATATTTAGTTAAATATATAAACAAAAATACTTCATTTATTTAAATGTATTTAAAAAGGAAATTATAAACGACGATATAAAATCAACAGCTAAAACCCTATATTTTTTCTAGTTTTTACTGTTATACATTTTTTTTTTACCATTATAAATCATCATATCGCACTAGTATTTCTAAAGTGACACAACTCAAAAGTCTGTGTTTTTCAGTTATGACTATGAAAGACATGGCAAATATCTCTTCATCCACCATTAAAACTGTTCGTGTTACAGAGCTTGTACACCAGAGGGCACTTGTCTCACTCTTCCTGTCGTAGTGCTATGCTTCCTACATAGAGTGACACATTTTCACTTGAGTTTTATTTTGAGTTGTGTCACTTTAGAAATACTGGTGTTAAATAATGAGTTATCTATTTGCGAGAGTTATTGTGCTGTGCGTGTGAGAGCGACATTATTAATTCTATTGGAAATAATCATTTTTCTCTTGTAATAAAATAATTATTATTCCATTATTTATGGTTTTATTTTTGTTAATTATTTTATTGTTTTTATTTTGTTATTTTTAAAATATATTTTGTATTTATTTTTCAAGTTAAACCCATTTGTTTTGTGTTTTTAAATTTTACATACATATGTATATGCCCTGAAAGTTATTTTCCTCAAATGTTTAGCCTAACTGGAATTTATCAGGTAACTGTGTTTAACCTCCATTCTTCCTGGTTCTGATATGGAGTTAGAAAATTATATTTAGTTTTTTTTTTTGTTCATTTTATTTTCCTTAGGGAAGTATATTACCTTCTTTAACCTTTTGACCGCTATATTCAATACACTGGCGTTTTGCGGGTCTCACGGAATCATTTGGCCAGTGGTGCACGCCTCACGCAGAGCTGATTTTGAATTTCTCTTCGGCCCTTTACTATTAATAGAGAAGACAGGAGCAAGTTGTACATCACTTGCTATCAAGTGGAAGAACTATTGGAATAACACGAAAAATACCCTATTTAGCCAAATAATTCATTTTCATGAGAACACCCAGCGTCATTGACAGCCCGCACCAGCGCGGGAGCAAAGGTGAATGCGTTAAAAGGATTATTGGTGGCCAGAGATAAAGATGCGTCTGACGGGCATACATACTAAAGTATAAGACGAAAAACGTGATAGAGAGCCATGAATTATGAGAGATTTTCTAAAAGTGACATGCGCTAAGTTCCTTCAAAAACCAAAACCTATTTTATTATTATTTTTATCTGAAATTATAAATGGTTATTGTACTTCTCTTTTAAGAAGTATAAAAATCTGATATTTAGTGGATAATGTAGTGATATAGGCATTATAATTAATTTTGAGCTTAAAAAAAAAACATTTCTTTAGGAGTCGATATGGTTACTAATAGATTAAAGGGAAGATCCCATTGTAGGCTGCACCTACTTTGGATCCGTATTTCTCCCTATTTGATCCAATGTCGGTTGACCGATGTGAGTTCCTACATTAGTCCCGACCTAATCACAACTCGTTGTGTGGTGAAGATGAGTGTTCATTAAAAAAATATCACCGAACGAGCATCCGGCTGATATCACAAGCTATTCCTTACCAGCTCTATCAGTCATTTTTTGTCAACTCTTGCTCTCAGTTTGGGAAGCGTCGGGCGTCCGAACTAACATGTTTAAACGGCCGTAAATCGGGAGTCTTCGATCGGATCGGGACCAGTGTACCGCCAGCGTTGAGATGGTTGTTTTTGCGTTCCTTCCGACGGTCGGTGCATATCGGGTCGGATCAATGTAGGTTCCCACTTAAACATATATTGACAGACTGTATACATCGAGCATACACCAAAACTTTTGTTACACATCTAAAACCAACTCAACATTTAAAGACCCAAAAATATAATGGTACATCTATGTTCTATAATGAAAATATTTTATTTTGCTTTGCTTTGAATGTATATGATCAATTTGTTCTATACTTCTCGTTTGCCTTGTTTCTTCTAAAACCAAAACGGAGTTTTATTCGTCTATCTTGAGTTAATATCCGCTGTAGCGGAACTCACAATAAATATTTAATGCATTTTCTATATAATTCATGTTTATAGTTTGAAACTTAATAAAATGAGCATGACAAAGGCAGTAAAACATAAACAGACATGGCAGATCTCTGAACATTCCTACCTTCGAGCATTTCAAAATTGGGGTCATGAATGATTTCTACAATCGTCACCTAATTGGTATATACACGACAAAGAATTGGTCGACAAATATTTTGCTCCATTAAAGTGAACCGGCCGTCATGTTTACAGGAGTACATATTGACAAACAGCGTCGGAGGAGTGACTACCTGCTCTGGAGCAAGACGCAGCTAATGAAGGCAGAAAGGAGTGTCTGAGTGGCAGCACGGTAGCCGACAAACACACACACACACTGAGGGAGTTCCCACAGGCGTGAGCCGTACCCTAAACCAACACAGACCTCGTAGGGATCTGGGTAAATATCCTGTCGGTTTGCAGCCGTTTTCGAGAACAAATTAAAAAAATAACACCCGACTCGCAGGAACTGCGTCATCCTAGCATGTTTCCATAGGATCCTTATCCTCGGAGTAATTTTGAAAGCCTACAATAGTAACTGTTAATATTTTTGCAACTTTTACCGGCCACTTACATTGATAAACTAGTTGTACAGTTTTACAAATGTAAATACTTATTCTACCTATAGCCCGTTCAGATAGACGGAAAAGTTCAATTCCGCAAGCGCAAAATTGTGAGGGAAATATTCCTGACGGTTCCACCATTTGCAAACACCTATTTCAAGGAACAACATGATACGTGAATCATTATAAAAAATTATGTCTCGTTTAGAACAGGGAAAGCTTTGAGAGGTCAGACAAGAGAAAGTAGTGTCTAATTTTTATCAATACTTAGCTAAATATAAGGATAAAGAGAGGTTATAAGAGAGAATTTCATCGCCAATTCCTTGCGTGAGTAATATAGGCAACGTCCTTTTCCCTCGAACTAAACCATCTATTTGAACAGGCTATAGCTTAAATTGTTTTTAGACTTAGCTTTGGCTAAGTATTGATAAATATTATACACTATATCCCTTGCCTGACCTCTCAAAGCCTTCCCTGGTCCTAAACAAGACATAATCAGTTTTTATTGAAATTATAGTAGCGTTCATTGTAATGGAAATGCAAATTGCGGAACCGTCGGGAATATTTCCCTCAGAAGTTCGCGCATGCGGGATTAGAGCTGTTCCATCTAGCTGAACGGGCTATAGCTCATAGGGCCCTATAATACAGCTGGTCAAATGGCAAAAATTATATATGTATATATATGAAGACAACACTATCTCCCTTGCCAGACCTCTCAAAGTCTTCCTTGCTCCTAAACGAGACATAATCAGTTTTTATTGAGTTTAACGTAGCTTGTTGCTCTTTGCAGTAGTAGTAGTAGTAGGAATGTATTACCCACTCGTTTTTCTCCATATCCGCTGGTGCTTACAGAACGCTAAGTCATAAAACTCCCCCAAAATAGTACTTAAGTCTTATTTTTGCTATCTAAACTGATTTAACTGATAAGATATTTTTTAAGAACCTAATAAAACAGTCAGAATGTTTTAAGGAGCGTCTGTTTTCTAGTCTTTCCTACATTAATATCGGCTCTTCGCCATCGAGCCCAAACAAATCTTCCTGCCAACATGGAGTGTAGTTGAAAACTAGGCCAAGGTTGAGAAGTAATAAAGATAACACATTTTAAGAAGTTCTTGGATCTGTTTGGAATGGACTTAAGCTATCGCCTCCCTGTTTGTCTTCATTCTCACCTTCCAGGCTTCTGGACAGAGATTCTAGGTTTCCCTCAGTAAGAATAAACGAGATAAGTTTACTACAGTAAAATAAAACAATCCTAACACGCTTTAATATATACACTAATGCACAAAAAAGTGAGAGGGTATTATTAAGATCATGACAAGGTATTAAGGGCCTAAAACCTGGCCCAATACTATGCCAGAACTTTCATAGGCAAACTGTTCTTGGGAGGGGACTGGAATTTCGCCTCTTTTCTTCAATGTTATTTTGGGGGGGGGGTTCATTTTACTATACTTATTTCGGGTATCAATCGGTTTGGTGAATGGACATTATCGTTTAAAATCAGTAAGCAGTTTGGCGCTTTTGTTCTTTGCTTCAGTCATGACGTGGCCTCTAATAGTTGAAGGTTTACTTGTCTACTGTGGATATAAATAGTTTTATGAAATCCCTCCTGATGAGACACTAAAGGTGAAAATGGTGGAGCATTAATTAATAAATCATATTTATTTTTTCATCTGCCGCCTGATGTAATTTAAATAAAATAAAAACAAGTATTCTCCAGTGAGCTGTCACTCCAAAGTATTTAGGTGGATTTTTCGATAAAAGTGTCCAATGAGAGAAGCCTTAATACGCTAAAGCAGGCCATTTACGTTCCGATTTGCATTACGACTCAGTAGGACTAGTGGTTGGATAGTCGACTCCACTCACGCTCCGACTTGCTATTCAACTTGCGATACAACTTTAGTCGGTTTTCACGACTGTGTACGTTGCTCTCGAGCCCAAAAATCGAGTGCAGACCGAAGATGACCGATGGCCAAGCATTCACTGAGATAAGTTGGACGACTTTGATCCGACTCCCCCACTCACGCTCCAACTCCGTCGCCAGTCGGATGTCGGACCATCTAGTCGGCCCTCTAAATATTCCGACACGTCCAACTAGACTACCAACAATCCAACAAGCCCATTCACGATCCGACTAGTGGTCCAACTTCGGAATTTGGACCAGAAGTCGTGCTTCAGAAACGTGAAAGGCCTGCTTAAGCTAAGCAAAACACCATTTTAACAAAGGTATTTAACCAACTTTAAGACCTTACAAGGTAATAGTTCTTACGATCTCACAACCCCAAAGTAGTTGATCCCTCCTCCCGCTGAAGATAGATCTTCTGACCTATTGTTCCATCAGCTTCTCCCGATAGGCACGGAGATACGGACCGCCCACGCAGCGGTACTTTCAATCTTTTTATACACTTTATTTTTTTAATTTCTTCCCATACAAAGCACACATAGTGATCCATTAGACTTCTTGATCAGTTCTAGATCACTTAAGGGAAGTACACAGTACAGTATATTGGTCCTGCACATATAGAATAGAATGTACGTACTTTATTCCCAGAAACTCGTAATTGTGATTTAGACACGACATGCAATAATAAATTCTAATAATAAGAAAAAAAAAACTCTACCATGGATGTTTATGAGCTAAAGGTCTTGATACGGGGAAACCATAGGCTAGGTATATTTCCCCTATGTCTAAAGGGGGCATAATGATTTATCCACAAAATTTCGTATTCATCTGGAAGAGGGACCAATTATTTATTGCTTATTAGTAATGCTTATTATTACACTGTAACTAACTCCAGTGATTTAATCTCCAATGATTTTAAGTCATGACCTATGAGTATTTGACAGTTTCGATAGTATGGTAACCACGTGGGTTAGTCGCCATAGCAACGAAACTCTCCTGTGTTATCGTACGGACGTAGCCGAAGTATTACAATTTTAGCGTCGCACTAGGCCATAGCAAAGACACATCCATGTCAACATTAACAGCTCTCACTCAGGGTGGCAGGGAGTACTCCAAGTCCATCTCAAGAAATTCTTCAATTTTGTAGCATGGTCTGACTCTGAGTATTCTTTTCAGTAGCATTATAAGGCTTTTGCTCTGCTGGTTGTTTCTTAATTTCAGAGGAAGGAAATTAAACAAACCTGCTTTAAAAAAACTCTACCCTTTTCCAATAAAAAAAGGTCAGATATGTTTCTCCATTTTGATTTTTACCTTTTGTCTTGTCGAATAGTAATAGTCACCTCCATGAGATCTAAATTGGGTTAATTTTTGTTTGCCATGGTTTACTGTGGCTAAAATATAGAGCGAGGACAGTGTCAGAATTCCTAGTTCTTTGAACTATGAGTAATGATAATTTTGGTACTACTTTCTTGTCCTTTTTTTCTGATCAATGGCCATATCCAAAGTGGTCTAATTTGTTCATGTTGCTCAGAAATGTTTATATTTTGTTTTTGATAAATTTTGTTTTAATTTATTATTTTTTATCAATGAATCCAGTTCTTCTAGTAATTCTTTTGATGTAATTTTAATTTCTTCATGTGTCTTGCCGAAAACAAAAATTATACTGGGTAGAGAAAATCTTTAGAACTTTCTAGCTAAGACACTAAATCATTAATGTTCAAAGGAAAGCAGAGGACCCAAAACAGAACCTTGCGGAACACCTCTTTCTACATATTTCAGTTCTGATTCATTGCAGTCGTTATTTACAACGACATACTGCTTCCTAGTATTTAGATATTATAGGTGGTTTGTCTAATACCAAACGCCTGTAATTTACTTATTAATATTTCATGATCAACCTGATCAAAATCTTTTGTAAGATCATTTCTCTCCCGAGGATATTAAGAAAATGTTTAGATACTTTGTACAGCCTCTTGAGAACTAACACATTTTCATGCCAACATTATTCTACAGTAAAGCACTACCAAAACTACTACTACAGTATCGAAGTACAGTAGAGACGAAACCCGAGATCCCCCGGGGAAGGAGAGGGTAGAATCAGTCATTAGAAGCGGAGCTAACCTCGTTACGAGTATTTCACTGCTACCATCAATAAAATATCTGCTACCGAATGCAGCATTAGTTTCGGCGACTAGTCACAGTCCCTTTGTGAGTCAGAGTTATCACCGTAACCACCCCCCGATATAGTCACCCTACACTTGTCGGCTACTCCATTGAGTATTCGCCAGTTGAGGTTGACCTCATGGCAAGGACGAGAGTATCAGATAGCTTACAAATTATCGTTGATATTTATTGGTTCTAGAGTCTATAGAATGGTGGATGTTGTCAATTTCTTACAATATTATGATCTATAAAATTGGGGCTGCAAGAAAGGTTCTTAAATTAATGTCTCTGAAAATAAACAGCAGCGAAAATAGAATAAGAATATTCTGGAATAGTAATTGGAGCTATTTGCAGCTAGATTCAAGAAGAAACTTCATGGTAGAGCCGACTTAGGAGTTTATCTCACTAACCATACTAACAAATACTAACCGTAATTAGATGAATTGAATAATGAATAGTAATTAATTTACCGAACAAAGATATATATTAGTATTGCAACAAGCCATACTAGAGTTAGTCTCAAATTTTGCTCTTTTTTGGAGATATCATAATTCAACAAGTGGTCGAATTAAATTGAATTATTTTTACAGAAGTTCAAGTATAAGACGGAAACAGAATGACTTGAGATGTACACGGTAAATAGAGTGTTTCAAAAATACAAATAATTTCGCTCACCAAATAAATTGAATAGGAAATTATTTTATAATAATAATGCCACCATAAGTAGTATAAATTAAACAATTTCGCTTGAATTGTATAAAATAAATTAAAAATAATTTAATTTTAATTATAAAGGAAATATTTTATCAATGAAATATTATATAGAGTGCATTTTTTTTAGAATGATGTCATTAAGGGATATATAATTTATTATTGATTTGAATGATTTTTTTTATGTATAAACTTTAATTTAGTAAAATTTACTTAAAAGAAATTTTTGTTTCAAATAAATGTATATCTACTTGCTTATAAGGCTAAATTTATTTTAGAAGGATTTTCTTCTATTCTAAGTTATGTAGAAAGGTAGTAATAATCCTAGGATAAATGCGTGCGTAAAACGCATTAGTTGGTACACTTTTTCATTTCATTATCCGCCTTTTTTTTTAACCAATTCGGCATTATAGTTTTGATTTATAGATAAAGATAGTATTTCCATTTCAGATTTTTAAATACCTTAGGTATTAGGTTAAGGATTATTGTTACTATATTATAGCAATTAACACTAGGAAACTAACACAATTATATAGTAACCCCCTCCCCATGCTAAAGGATCCAAATCTTGTAAGCATTAAAATTCAAAAAAAAAAAAATAAAAAAAAAAATAAAATAAAATAAATTAAAAAAAAATAGAATAACAATTCAGGACTTTGGAAGAGAAAGGGCGTTTTTTTTATATTTTATTTTCTGAAGCAAAAAATGTAGGTAATATGACACTTTGCCTCGTTTCCCTGGTTCGCCTTTAGTTCTCGCACAGTTTCAAGTTAAAGTGAATAGCACCATCATCTATGAAATATTCAATATTCAATCTCAAGGGCGAATCCCGGGTCAGAAACTCCCCCATTTTGTTACCCATAAATATCTCGTATACATTAAAATTAAAACACTGAATTTCAATTGCATACTTTTTTAATAAGGTTTATGAAACAGCTCTCCATAGAGTAAACATTCGACATTGTTATCCTGAAGCACTTTCATAAATCTTTTATGGCGTACCAATAGTACTATCAATCCAAACAAAAAGGGCTTCAGTCCATTTTTCCTAATGTGAGTTAGTGATGGAATCGTTATCTCTGAAGGAAACTACACATTTCAATGTAAAAAGGACTTCACTCCAAAACATAGTTTTCATAGAAACGTAGTCCTAATTTTATTATTCCATGCACAAAGGGCTTCAGTCTAGTTTTTTCAAAACTACTGCTTTTGGACTGAAGTCCCTTTTGCATGGATCTATTCCGTTGGGCTATCTACAGTTTACCACCCATTTATAATGCCAACAGCAAATGGTCGGTCACCCATTCAGGTACTGGCCTTTCGTCCTTTGACTTCGGTGATCAATGTGAGCCGGTGCATTGAACGTGGCTGTGGCCGATGACTTTTTAAGAACTTTGACTCCCATTTCCCAACATCCGGATTACCTGATTCGCCCTTTCTCTTCCAAGATTCTGAGTTGTCCGCTAGAGCTTTCTGAAGAGGAAATGCACGCTCTCATACTTATAAGAAGTTCTTAATTGAAACTGTTGTACATTGTATTGTTGTATATTATTTTCTCAATAATCAAAAATTATCGATGATTCCATTGCTTCTTCAAGGAGATATAGATGAGAAGAAAGGGAATATCAGATCTCCAAGAAGGAATTGATCGAGAAGGCACTGACTCTAGCCACTAGTGCTCCTGGTGGCGAGAATGAGAACTAGCGTAGAGAGGATACTGTTCTAGACCATCCAATCGGAAAGATAGCACTATACTTGCCCTTTGTCTGGGTTTTTGCCAGCCTCGAGGGCCATCCCTCCTCTCCTATCTACTCTCTCCATTAGTAATGTCAATATGGAAATATATCTCATTATCAGCTGTTATAAATTAGTATGTCCAACGTTCTGTGATTCCACTGCAGTTCAATCTCAGTAATGGACAGGCACAAATCGGGTAACAATGTCTTCAACCCAAGATATGTTTTAGAAACACCAGGCACCGTTTTCTCCGACTGAAGAGATGTATTAAGGTTTCGAATGGTCACCTTCCATTTACCCCGATTTTTCAACCGTGAAGGTATATGAAAAGTCCAAGACTGCTCTTGTCTGTTACCTAACCAAAATCGTTTAAACTTCCTCCCTTTCCCGCCAAAGATTTTGCATCTCTCTCCTTCGGCGACCGGGTTGGTAATAGTGTCCCCTTAGCAACCAGAACACCGCTGGAGAGAGATGCAAAATCTTCGTTTGAATAAAAGTCAAACTTGTGTATATTTCATATTCAATCGGCCATTTTAGCCAAATTGTTGAAGATATAAATCATCAGGTTTTATTCAATCCCCCACCTTTATAATTAATATAATTATGCAGTCAAAAACCGAAAAGATTTTGCAAAACCGCATTGCAATTTTGCTTTTCACCTGTATTTCTACGAACAACACAGGTTCTTCTTACAACCAAGCTACATGATCTTATGGTAAGTTAGCTCATCTATGAGACCAGAACTTGAAACATACATCCAAGAGTCTTTTCAATTTTAATCAATAAATGACCGGCATCAAAATACTTTAAAGTATGCACTCTTACATTTTTTTAGAGTAAATTAATATATATATTTCGGTGCTGGAATAAACCGACAGTACGGTATAAGTTTTCCGTTAGTCCGCTAATATTGTGCGGCTCCTAGCGTAGCAGTAAACAAGTTTCACATATTCAAATGGAACCACTGATCCATGTTAAAATTTCCATTTAAATTCCATAGCAAAACAATACAATATTCACCAAGGGCAACATTTTACTTAGTACTTTATTTTTATTTAAATATTATAATAATGGATCCTCGTGCTCTGTATTCCTGAAACCGGCGAACAAAAAAGACAGAATACTAAAGTAGAAAATAAAAGAGGAACACGAAGGATACTAATAGTAGCACTCGCCTAGGCTTATCTACATTAATATTGGAGATGAAACAAAAACCCAAAGAGGGGAAGGACAGAGACATATGCCACATAGTGCCGGCAGAGCGCACCCCCGTCGCCGGGTTTTTTGAACTAGCCTTTGAGTGATTGGGCTAGCACTATCGACTGCCAACACCTAGATGGGATTAATAATATCAGTCTAGCCAACCTCTTTGGTTGAGAACTTCAAAACACCTTGCAGGCCTGGTGCCCTTAGAAATTCTTTGACTATTCATACTTCCAATAAATAAAACATGGATCAAAGTGTATGTTATCTGTATATGCATATATTTTGACTGCAAAGCTTTTTCAGGACCCGACAATTCGCTTTGAAACAGACGTGGACCAACCCTAGGCAGTCGCTAAGGAATAGAAACAAAGGACCCCGCCCTTTCCTAATGGAAAATGGCTTTCGGTCAAATTGAACAAAACTATGCTCATTGGATAGAGAAAGTCTTTCTGAACAAAAGTCTCCATGGGCACAAAACCCGAAAGTTAAAACTTTTGGTACTTTTGGGTATCCGAAGTTTTCCATTTTTAATTTTTGCAAAATCTCGAGATCTCTGCTTGAAAGGTTTCCCAAGCCATTTGGTCAGCAAAAAAATACGTATCAATTATTTTTTGAAGACCTTTCGAACGACACCACATTTGACACTCCTACCCCCCCCCCCCCCCACCAACCACGGGGGCGGGGGGGGGAGATTTTTTTGCAATAATCGTCTATCCATTATCATTTGAAGATCTTTTTGACTGCAATACACTGAAGCCCTGCCTCACACCCTTACCCCACCACTAACACCTTGGGATAAGCTCGTCATCATCATAACATCAAATATCCGACTTCTTTCTTGCTGAATCATACGTTAGATGCAGCTGATCGATAGCAAACGAAAAGTCAAAACAGTGGACAGTAGTTTTAGAGACAAAAAGCGGCCCTTTTCAAGGCTACTAATGTTAAAGTCTGCTAACAGAACACTTTTTTAGCGAAAAATGACATTTTTTTGAAACATACGAGCTAGAGGTGGGGTTAGGGTTGGGTTGAGGGTGGGGTAAGGGTGTGAGGCAAGGCTTCAGTGTATTGCCTTCGAAAAGATCTTCAAATGATAATGGATAGACGATTATTGCAACAAACGCTTCCCCCCCCCACCCCCGTGTGTGTGGGGGGGGGGGGGTAGGAGTGTCAAATGCGGTGTCGTTCGAAAGGTCTTCGAAAAATAATTGATACGTATTTTTTTTTACTGGCCAAAAGGCTTGGGAAACCTTTCAACCAGAGATCTTGAGATTTTGCAAAAATTAAAAATGGAAAACTTCGGATACCCAAAAGTACCAAAAGTTTTAACTTTTTGGTTTTGTGCCCATGGAGACTTTTGTTCAGAAAGACTTTCTCTATGCAACGAGCAGAGTTTCGTTCAATTTGACCGAAAGCCATTTTCCATTAGGAAAGGGCGGGGTCCTTTATGAAGACTGTATTACCTGTATCAAATAGGACTTATGTTTGGGGCTAGCGGTATATCTAGGAGTTTCAAACTCCAACAAAGAGATTCAAACTCAAACAAGAGGTCCTCAGATCAATCCTGAATTACTCAATGGATATAGCGAATTACCACCTTTCTGGATGAAGACACGAACAACAAAATCAAACTAAACATCATTTTGCGTTTGGTCAATAAAATAAATAGACCAATGATGAGGTAAGCATGCTTTCTACTAAGCCCATCAATAATTATAACTACAAATGCTTTCGCCCAATAAGGTCACCACACAGATTACCAGAGTTACCACACAGATTGGTCTATCTATACATATAAAAATCACGTGTCTGTTTGTCCATCTGTTTCTCTCTTATACAAATTCACACCGTTCGAATGATTTTGACAAATCTTGGCACACAGGAAGGTTTGATATGGGGAGTGTCATTGGCTAGATCAAAAACGTCTACCAGCTGACTGTCTGTATGTTTGTTCCTTATACAAATCCACTCAGTTCGACCGACTTTAATCAAACTTGGCACACAGGTAGGTCTTGATCCGGGGAGTCAAAATCGTTCAGACGTCACGGATTCGAAACTATGAACCCAAATAGTTACAGATTTGCGTTATTACATTTTACTATTACTTATTTAGCTTCTAATTTATTTTGCTTTTCTAGATGCAGAAACTAGGTGTAGCATGGCACGCCGGGTAACAGCCAGTGTCTAATAATTATTCATTAAGGGCCTGAATTCTACCATTGATCTCTTATTTAGATGGTCAGATGAAATGTTTTCTTGGCATTTTGGGAAACATCTGTTTAAGAAAAGAACTACTTTTTGCACATTTTCATAATAAAATAATTCGCCAAACGATGTACTCCAATTATCAGTGAACGGCTACACAATTATTGTTGACATAGAGAAAAAAATATGTTTAAGAAAATTCACAAACTCCAATATTTGTGTCGGGATCAGGCGCAATGGTCCTATTGGGACGGCGACGCTGTATGCACTCCCTAAGCGATGTGACAGGCAATTAAATGGGGGTTGCCGTGTAAACGGGACCGATCTAGGAAGGCTCTGATGGGAGGAGCACCTTGTGTTGAGGGACAAGACGGAGGTACCTTAAAAACCACCTACCCGTCCAAATAGAACCATTGCGCCCGATGCAGGGTTAAAAAAAAACATTAGCTGTTTCGATTCTAAGCCTTACAAATGACACCTGGTATAAAAAGAGAACCGCACTAAGATTATGCAATTCCTGCGAGTCGGACTTCTTATTAATATTATGACCTGCGGAATCGAATAAAATCGCGTTCAAAGTGGCATATTTAGCTACTTTCGCAAAAACTGGCAAAACAAGAATTTCGGTTTCGGGTAGGCACTCCAAAAGGTTGAGTTTATTTAAACATTTTTTTTTTTCATACGTCCTCCAAACAGTCTTGGGCGATTTTGGAATTTTCGTCCGTAAATACCACGAAAACCGATACGAAATCATGGTAAGTGGAAGGTGATCATTCGAATGCCTAATAAGTTTCCATCATAAAAGGCCCATGCAAAACGGAAGGACCAACTCAGTTGCAGAAAACGATGCTTAACGTTTCGAAGGTATTGGTTGGATCTATGTTATGTGAAATGTTGATTTGGTGTATGCATTATGTACGATTTAATAAAATAGTTCCTGCGCTTCGGACGTTTATATCGCCCAACTTGGATTAAATGTCAGCTTCATGGAGAAGCAGTTGAAATGTTTCAGTTGAAATAAGTAGTCCATAATTTATATGCGTGTAAATAACTAATGAGTCTGTTTGTATACAATCACCCAATCTGCATTGGTTCTGGATTTATTTTGACCATATGTCATTGTATATCATTATACAACTACGAGAAATCAGGACGACACTATTCAGTGGATATAATTTTGATGAGCTTGGACAAGAAACAGCTGTTACATTCCTTGATGATATAATTCATAGGAGAATGATGTCATTGGTGCTTGGTCTTTATTTAAATAATTCGGATAACGGTTTCGCCGGAAATGGACCTACCTAAGGACTTCCTGTAGTATTCTATCTCTATTCAGGAAATTAAGGCCAATTTAAAATGCAAAATATTTAGAATAAAGCGGAAAATAGCACGTGTTATTTTCGAAACGACGTTTGCAAATTTAAAAATGTGCCCAGTTTCGGAACTTATGTGTCTGCCAGTGTCATGTCAAATGTAACGGGACACCTCTAAGATAAAGCTGAAAAAAAAAGACAAAAAGTCCGACTCGCAGGACCTGCGTCATCTTAGCGCGTTTCTGTTATTATCCCTAGTGTCATTTGGAATAAAACAGTTAAATTTTTGTCTTATTCTTTCACGAAAAATGTAAGCACATGCAAAAATGGAATCAAAAAGCAAAGCGAGTGTTTTTAAGGGTTTTAAGAAAATATTTTAAGTGTCTAAAACTGCTGATGTTTGAAAATAATTTGTTGTCCCTAATATTGGCTTCTCCAAAAGTAAAAAAAAATTATAAATCTTCTTTTGGATTAATTTCGAAGGTGTGAACAAAGCTTCAAGTCAATCCATCGCATTTTTGGGTGAAATTTCGCAAAAAAGGCGGTTAAAGATATCACCTTGCCAAGCATTTGTTCAGGATTTAGTTTTGACAACATAATACATCGAACTCGTTATGTCTGGCTCCCCGATGATAATTGTTCTACACACAAAACCGCTGTAAGGCCGGTAACCTTGAGTGTTGAGGTATTCGCAGTGCCGATATGTTCGTTCCTTTATCCTTTGCTGATAGCGGCGTCAGACTTGCAAGAACAATAGCTCATTTCTATGCGGACCGATTATCCGACGGCATTGATTGATTCTGCATTCCTCATCGCCGAGTGTACCAACACCCAAGACAATGGACTCCTGGCAGCGCCTCGCTGCCATATTGTCCTAGGCGTTCCTTACAAGTATCGGTCGTTGTACTTTGATGGACGCACGAGGATCAATAATAGGGTGTGCGTAGTTGGAACATAGAAATTATGTGATAGTCTCTAAATCCTGTAATATTCTTTCGTTATGTTTAACAGAGTTGGAGAAAGATACTGTCAATCCTTTTGGGGGATAGAAGATGCTACGGCATTTTTGAGCGATCAACTGCAGGGTTATTTTGCACTTTCAGTGGCTTGGTCATTAAATTCACCAATCCGCTCTGAGGTGGCCATACACGTTCAGCTCAAATCTCAAGGCAGAGACTGCATAGTTTGGCGTCTAGGTTTGGACTGTACGGGTCCAGCACACACACTTAAGTTAATAAACTTCAAGGCAGGGACTGCACAGTCCAGTTATAGTAGACCCACTGAATGTGAAGCAAATATCCTCTTGTACTCCCTCAACAAGCCTGGCCTGCACAGTCCCGGCCTCATCGGTCTGTATAGTTAGTGGTTTTATCATTTTACTGCCTCAAGTATGTCCCTTACACGGTGAGGGATATCTCAAGATTTGAACTGCGTAGTCCCCTGACAGTGCAGATGCAGTACGTCCTGTATTAGGAACTCCAACGTAGCTACTAAATGTTGGACAATCTTCTAGGATATGGCTGATAGTGAGAGGGATCAGGCAGGCTTCACACATAGGAAGGGGATCTTTCCTTATGATATTTGCGTGGGTCAAGTTCGCGTGGTCTATTCTCATCCTTGTTAAATTACTTTTTAATGTTTGTTACTACCGATAGCACTTCTTCATTGTATAATAGTGTGCTTAATGGCTCTCAATTTGTTTGTGAAAAGTATTTCTGTTCAAATGGATTCCCATTTGATGTTAACTCTCCTTCTGAGCCAAGCATTGACATTGTTCATAAATTTGAAGCAAAGGTCTTTTGGAAATGGAGCCACAATTTAAATAGTAAAAAAAAAAAAATTAAAAAGTTATAAAAGTTATTAATACTGTCATCGAAACAACAAAGGCCACATTAATTTTTTTTTTAATTGCAAAAAATTGGCAGAGGTGGATCCAAGATTTTTTCAAACTCTTGCTGCTAAGTTTTTATTAGCAAGAAAGTCATTAATGAAAATTCGAGAAACATTTTAGAGAATCAAATGTTTAAAATACAAAATTATGACAACGCCAATATCATGTGTTGTTCCTTGGAAACAACATTGAAATTTTTTTATGTATATTTCTCGCTGCTGAATCCAAAAAGAAGGCGTGGTGGTTAACTCGGACTCCTTCCAGGTTTTCCTCCGGACTGACTTGGCGTTGTCAAACAGGCTTCTGTTATTATTATTATGTTTTGTCTTCTTGAAGAGTTTAGTGCCCTTCTGGATAGGTTACAATTGAACGACATTTTTGGTACTGCATCACATCTTCCAAAGTAAACCTTCTTTATTTTCCATACCTCGCATCTAAAAGCCAAATAATGAGATGAAGATAGATGGCCGTCGAGGTAAAACGAAGTCAAGAAATGGTTTGGATTGGCCTATTGCAAATAGGTTGAACGAATTCTGAGAGAATCCGAAGGAACCAATTGTAAATTCTAGAATATTGCACAATTTCCCTGTTTGACGGTCAACACCATTGTTTCAGTGCCTTGCAACATAATAGAGAACAATTTCTAGCAACCCAATTTCATGGAACCCCACTGAAAATAAATTAGTAATAATAAAAATATGTCAATAAAATAGTACACAATTTTTTCATTTATTAATGAGTTTTCTCTATCTTCCGTGCTACACATGCTTAAGCTCAGCAGATATATCAGCTAAAAAAAAATATTAAAAATGTCGTCACGCAGGAGCTGCCTAACTATTCACACTCATCAGAAATTATCTTACACTACATTCCTGAAGAATGCGCTTAAAATAACCTATATAAATATAATATATTTATATATTTAAATGTTAATGTCTTTATAAATAAGGTAGAATTTTTAGACGGGTTATCTTCAGGTTATCCACCTTTCTTAGCCTATTTTATTTTTCCAAAGAAACGCCATCACCCCTAGTGGGAATGGAACCCACGACCCTAGTCGTGGATTCTAAATAAACATGAAGCGAAATACAAAATAAATATGAATACTTTTTTTTCTTTTATATTTAAATAGTTATTCCTTTATTTTCCATTTGTGTAAAAAACTAATTGTTTTGGCCCAAAATAAAAATATTTGTTTGTTTGTCTTTTATATTTGTAAAGATCAGCTGACTTAATTATTATTTTTTACAACAGATGTTCTTCATTAGCTGGGCATAATATTCGCGGAGTTTCACATCATGGGATCAAAAGTTTCGGCCAGAATGTGCAAAGAAATAATTTGGTTCCGGAGTAAACCTCGTTCATAATAGACCCATAGAATATCTTTTCCAACTTTTTCTCTTTACATAGGCACGATGGGTGCCCAGATTCGTTACAATATAACAAACATTTCGTCCGTTTGGGACATATTAGTGGGCTCGAGATAAGCTTAGTGGTAGAGCAACCGACTAAATTTCTGGGATCTTGAGTTTAAAACTCCTCAGGGCCCACCTGGCCTTTAATTATTTTAATTTTCGTTAAAATGCGAAAATCAGGCACCTCTGGGCCGTCCTGGCCTGTTACGGGCCTTTAGATTTTTAGTGAAATATTAGTGATTTGCTTCCAGAGTAAACTGTCCCTTCAGAAGGAAAAAATTTGCTGATCAGCGAACTCTTACAATTCGAGGATGCTAATTTCGTGGTGAAAATACAACGACACAGTTCCTACGGTTGTGTATCTTAAGTTTCTCGCCGCGCAAACACGAGGCTGTGCGGATGATAGAGTTATTGCGATCCTTCAATGTGCCATGTCCCCGACAAGAGACGAGGAGTTATGGAGATAGGCCGAGAATCAGCGCCATCTGGGAGCGGATATATAAATAACTGCATATCCACTAATCCAGAAAGCGTATCGAAAGACAGTAAATGCACCGTATGACTCGTTCCCTAGCAAATGTAGCATGCTCCCTGATAAGGCAGTCTACACCCCACATGAACTCTACCCTCCTTATTTCTGCTCCTACACCCTCTACAGCTGTCAACTCCTCGTCAATCGGCTACCGAAACACTTTTCTTTACCGGATACATAAATGATGTTCAAGCACGTTTCATCGGGCTTCATACAGATGTTGGAACATTATCCTTCCAAGGAAAGCATTGACAGCTCTACCAGCGTCTTCATATGTCCTGCCAGGAGATATGTTTCCTTACGCATCTTGAGTTAGCACTTATTTCGTTTTGAACACATCTTGCAAATATCTACCGAATGAAAGAAACTTAAATAAGTCTGTCACGTTCATGAGCAAGGTGGTTAGTTAACTCCCAAAAGCTGAATAATCAACTTAAACTAACCTATTCAAATACAAACTAACATAAATAGTTTTGCCCATTCATGTTTGTTATAAACACCTGGCTCAATTCCTTTTTTTTTTAGCACTTTCCTCCTAAGGAAAGTAGCTATTGAGGTTGCTCTCAGGACGGAATTTTTGAAAAATTTCTTCAAATCTTTATTGATCCTACCTAGTAGACACCAAAAATGACCCCAGTTAAAATTTATATATATCTATATACATATATATATATATATATATATATATATATATATATATATATATATATATATATATATAGTTATATATGTGTCCGTTAACACGATACAGGCCAGAGTTTTTGTTATTATATAGTATTCCCCCATCAAACTTCTACTTCTCCTATATTACCCCAGAAGATCTTCTAACCGCGGTCCTTCAATCCCGAACCAATAACTACGGTCCAGACTCTGTTCCCGTTAAACTGATTAAGGCCTGCTTACCCGCAATCCTTCCTATCCTTCTCCACATGTACAACTATTCCCTTCAAAATTCGACTTTTCCTTCTCAATGGAAAACAGCGTTGGTTCGCCCTCTTAACAAAATATCAAACCCCTGCTCTCCGAAGGCTTTCCGTCCTATCTCCCTTCTATCCAATCTTTCCAAACCTTTAGAGCGCCTGGTCCAATCTCAAGTATCCAACCACCTTGAACAAAATAATCTCCTTATCCAGTCTGGCTTCCGTCCGTCATACTCCATTGAATCAGCGCTCATAAAAATCACCCATGACATTCCAACTGCCATAGATAACCAACAGCTCACTATTCTAGTTCTCCTAGATTTTTCAAAAGCATTTGATACCGTAGACCATCAAATCCTCCTCACCAAACTCCAATCTCTTTCCTTTTCCAACAGTGCCATTAGCTGGTTCCAATCCTTTCTATCCAATCGATCCCAATACGTGGTCATCCCCGACATCAATCCTTCTAGCCCTCTTCCTCTTTCCCGTGGTGTACCCCAGGGCTCCTCGTTATCCCCAACTCTATTTTCTGTTTACATCAATGATCTTCCTCTTTCCATAGTTCATTCCAAGTTTCATCTTTGCGCTGACGATACCCAAATCTACCTATCCTTTAAGCCCTCTTTGCTACGAGATGCTGTAGGCAAGCTGCAAGTAGATCTTAATAACATCAATGCTTGGGCCGCAGGTAATAAGCTTTCCCTGAATCCCGACAAATCCAAAGCCATTGTTATAGGCTCCCAATCCCTCATAAGTTCCACTTCCCCTTTTCCAGCCCTTTACCTCAACAGCATCCCTATAAAATATTTTAAATCAGTTAAAAATCTTGGGATCATATTTCATCAGACCTTTGACCTTTCCTGGAAAAATCATATTTCCCAAATTTCCCGTCGGTCCATATTTATCCTGAGACAGCTCAACCTCTCCCACCATCTCCTGCCAACAAAGACCCGTCAACTCCTCGTAACTTCCCTATTATTCCCCAGTTTGACTATGGTTGTTTGGTGTACGGTGGACTTTCTGGCGATCTCGAGGCAAAACTCAAACGCCTCATGAACTGTTTCATTCGTTTTATCCTCGGGATCCCCAGAGACTCCCACATATCACATTTCTACCAGGAGCTAAATTGGCTATTCCCTCTTTATCGTCGTCAGTACTTCCTCGGCTCAGTCCTTTACCAAGTAATTCAATCCCGTAGACCTTCTTATATTTTTCAACTTCTTAAATTTAAATCCTCGGTTCACTCCCGTAACACCCGATCTCGTCCTTCCGATCTTTATATTCCTTCCCACCGAACAGCAATATTCGAAAAATCATTCGTCACCCGTGCCACCTCGCTATGGAATTCCTTGCCTTCGTTTGTCCGCCATTCTACCAACCTAGAAACCTTTAAACCCCGACTCTTCCACCACCTTCTATCCCTCCAAGTTTTACCCAACACCTAGTCTATATTGAAGCTGTACACTATTATATTGATACTGATAGCACTTATAAGTTTTCAAGTTTATACGTAAAATTCAAAATTATTTTGTAATTTCAAAATTATTCCTATGGGACTTCTGTCCCGGAATAAGAATAAAACTTTTCATTCATTTCATTCATTCATTCATTCATTTCATTCATTCAAACGATTGATCGAGTTCGTTAACCAACAAAATCGTTCCATCCGGAGGGGGGGTTTACTCCGGAGCCAAAGTAGTTATTTGCCAATACCAGTCGTCATTTTTGTTATATTTCAACGAAACTCGGTATTTGTTGTCAACTGAAGAAAAAAATGTTTTGTAAAAATAAACTAAATCGGTCGACTAGAAGGGAGGGTCTACTCCGGACAGAAATTACTAATTTCCTTATACCAGTCGTAATTTCTGTTGTATTGTTACGAAACTCTTTATACGTCCTGGCTATCTAATAAGAAAGAAGTGTTGTGAAAATGAACTAAATCGGTCTATTGGAAGGGTAGGGAGGTGTTACTTTGTACTATGTTTGAATTGAATTCTTCCGGCAAACGTAGGTTCGCGAAACTCATCAAGATCAATAGATGAAATGTGAAGCTTTGTGTATTTAGTACGTAGTTTAGTACCACGCATACACAAAACTCTGGAAAAAAATTAATTACGAAATTAATAATTGAAACAGCTGCTCATAAAAGCAAAAGAGCACAACTAATCATGTTTTTATTTTAATTATCTATATAGGTTATTTTAAGCAAATTATTCAGGAATGCACTCGACACTGCCCTATTCTGAGGAAACTGCTTAATTATGCAGCTCCTGCGTGACGGACTTTTATAATTTAATTTTGTTTTGCAGCAAACCCCCACTCCTACAGCCCCCCCCCCCATACGCGAAACTCTGAGGGAAACGTTCCCGACAGTTCCGCCATTTTCATTTCCATTACAATGAACAACACGCTACTTTAAACTCAATAAAAACTGATTATGTCTCGTTTAGGACCAGGAAAGGCTTCGAGAGGTCAGGCAAGGGATATAGTGTTTAATATGTATCAATTCTCAGCCAAAACTAAGGCTAAAAACAATTTAAGCTATAGTATGTTCAAATATATGTGAGGTAAAAGGGTGTGGTCTATATTCCCCGTGCAAGAAATTGGTTGTAAACATTCTCTCTGTTATATCCTTATCACTAGGAGGCTTAAAACGGTTTTAGTCTTAGCTTTGGCTAAGTATTGATAAATATTAGACACTATCTCCTTTGTCTGACCTCTCAAAGCCTTCTCTAGTCTTAAACGAGACATAATCAGTTATTATAATGTTTCACGTATCGTTTTGCTCCTATCTAGCATTCCAAAACATCTACGTTTGTCTAACTTCACCCAGACTAAATATTAACAACTTTCGCAATACATTTACACATGATGAGTCATTACTTTTTCACTCATTCCAGTTTAAAGCGTTTATCTTCTTGCAAGAAGAGTTAGTAAAAGATTGATCAGTAGAAAGAAAGAATTGGGAAAAGTTTGAACTGTCTTTAATCCGACAAATCCGCAATTCGATTCCAACTTGCTCTTATCTCTGATGACCACGACTCCAGGCCAATCAACGAGCTTGGCTTTATCGACAAGAAATAAGCCCCCCCCCTCTCTGAAAAATAATTAAATATATCCGTCGATCGATAATTAAAAAAATAGTTGGTTTCAACATTACTTCAAGATAGGTTTACTAATAAACCTTTAATAAAATTATGTCAATTTTCTAGACGCAATAGCAAAAACGTAGGAAGTAACTGAGATCATAACTAAATCTAATTAATTAAGTAAAATAGTATATTTATATAGTATTATAATATAAGTAAATTAATTAAGTAAAATAGTATATTTATATAGTATTATAATATATTTTGTATTATCTTACAATAATATGGTGGTAATCACGATTAGTTTATTCCAAAGGAATGTAGCTATTGACTAGATATCAGAAATGATTTTACACACACACACATATTTATATATATATACACACACACACAATTTATTTACTTAAAATTTGTGTGTGTGTGTCTGTAATCACGGTAGCTGCCAAGATTTCTGGTTTTTCGCCAGTAAACTTATTTATTACTTATAAACAATTCCCATACGATTGAACTAGTTAATTAACTAGCAAAATTAACTCTGTGTGTGTATATTACAAAAAGTATTAGAGCCGATATTTAGAGCTCTTGAAGAGGCGTCATAACGGCGTGATTCATGTAGAGAAGTAAATAAAGGATTTAAAGCAGAAATAACCGTTTCTTTTTATTATCGATCATCCGCCACATTTAAATAGTTAAAAAAAAATGTTTAAATTTGACGGGGAAAAGGGGATGTTTACTTTGTATGACTATATTTCTTCTGGAGGTTATTTCTAAACTTATGACATATCGATTATCGATCAGCTGACTAGTGTCCACCATATTAGAATCTTTCAGTCCAGACGTGCTACTAGTGGAAAGTTTTCCTCCTCAAATTGAGGCTGAACGTTTTTTTATATTTATCAGATGTTCCCCGAAGAGGCAATTATAGGGTGCGAAACATGTAGGAAAAAGTAAAGTTTGTGAAGTTATTATTTTTTTTAATTCGAAGATTTAAGTAAATGGTCAGCTTAAGGATAATTAAATTTATATATATACATGTGGGCATAAATAAATTTGCAGGAACCATGGCTCTGATAGCTAGGTTATCTGTGGGTTAAGGTGATTATAAAACTGTCTAGGAGTGGGTAGAGAGCGCTCGGGTGTGAGTTAGAGATAACACTATTTCCAGCTGAGTCCGCTAGGGCGAGCTAGTGGCAATTAAAATAACTTTCCCCTCCCCCCCCCCCTCAAAACGTCTATTATTTCTTTTGCAATTTTCCTCGAGAGTCTTCCCTCGTGACTTTGCTAAGAATGACTCCTTCCCCGCCAAAATTGTTACCCAAGACGTTTACCCTTGTTCCTGCTGGCATGAGTAAATAAGGGGCTGAGGGGGCTGCAGCCCCTCCCCCGGAAATTTTTATTTAATCGGTAAAAATGTGTCACAAAACAAAATCTTTCATCTGTTTGAAAGGTCAAGTTCGTTAACCAGGAGAATCCGTTCCGCAACACAGTTTTAGGAGCGAAATTCGCGCGAAAAAATCGTAGCTCTTACGTTTTCGAGTTAATATGCTTGCAGGTACTCGTTTTATATGATTCTTAACATAGAAAAATTAATGAAACAATTTTTAAGGCGATAACTGTAACCGTTTTTGAGAAAAGGGGGAAATGATGTTTTTGAAACTCATTCTCGGTTTTAGCACTTTCCTCCGAAGGAAAGTAGCTATTGAGGTTGGACTCATGACGGAATTTTTGAAAAATTTCTTCAAATCTTTATCGATCCTACCTAGTAGACACCGAAAATGACCCCCGTTAAAATTTATATATATCTATATATATATATATATATATATATATATATATATATATATATATATATATGTCTGTTAACACGATAGCGGCCAGAGTTTTTGTTTTTTCGTCACGAAACTTGGTATATAGCATTCAATTAGCAAACGATTGAACGAGTTCGTTAACCACCAAAGTCGGTCCACCGGAAGGGGGGGTTTACCCGGAACCCAAAACACTAATTTGACTATGTCAGCCGTAATATTTGTTATATTTCAACGAAACTTGGTATTCGTAGTGCTAATATAGAGAGAAAAGTGAGATATACAAATGAACTAAATCGGTTCATTAGAAGGGGGGGTTTACTCCGGACCCACAATACCAATTCGCCACTACCAGCCGTGATTTTTGGTATATTTCGACGAAACTCGGTATTCGTAGTGGTAATCCACAGGTAAATATGTGTTGTAAAAATAAACTAAATCGGTTCATTAGGAGGGGGGGGGGGGTTTACTCCGGACCCACAATACCAATTCGCCACTACCAGCCGTGATTTTTGGTATATTTCGACGAAACTCGGTATTCGTAGTGGTAATCTACAGGTAAATATGTGTTCTAAAAATAAACTAAATCGGTTCATTAGAAGGGGGGGGGGGTTTACTCCGGACCCAAATTCCTAATATACTCATACCGGTCGTAATTTCTGCTGTATTGTAACGAAACGCGGTATACGTAGTGGGTAACCCATGAGAAAGAAGTGTTGTAAAAATGAGCTGAATCGGTCAATCGGAAAGCGGGGGTTTAATTTGTAATATATTTCAATAGAAAAGCCCGCGAGACATAGGTTCACAAAGCCGCCGCAAGGAGCGCTTTCTACCACTAGAGTGACTGTATCCTGTTCCTGCGTTAGATCAAAATACGATAATATGATGTTTTTTGTATTTATTACGTAGTGTAATAGGTATCATGTGTAAACATAACTCTGGAAGCAAATTAATAATTGATCAGTTACTTATTACAAATTTAAAAGAGAAGTATTCATGTTTTTATTTTATTTATGTAGGATATTTTAAGCAAATTGTTCTGGAAAGCAGTCTACACTACTCAAATTCTGAGGAAAGTGCTTAGTTATGCAGCTCCTGCGTGACGGACTTTTAGTACAGAGAATCGTGGGAGTTAATCGAAATATTTTCTACATGTTTCAAATTCATCTAAACTATGATGTTGAAATTTTGGCTACTTTGGAGTTAAGGAATTATTCGAAAAAAATGTTTTATTAAAAGACATGAAACGTTTTGGCATCTTCGTATAGTTTTGCGAATATCTCGAAAACGGTTAGGAAATAGTGGTAAGTGGAAGGTGACCATTCGATAGCTTACTAAATTCTCTACAAATCTGAAGCAATTTTCGATGGGGCGATGTCAATCGGAGAAATATGTGCTTAAAACTTTGAAAGTATTAGTTTTGTTTTTTTAGAACGGGTTTTTGGCTTTGTTTTACTCACTTTTTCATTAGTTGTTTTCTTTTAAATTCCGTTTATCAGTAAAATTAGTATTTTAGTAAAACAAGGCGAGGAAACGAGGAACTTCTAGGCAATAGTATTTCCCGACAGCGAACGTTGAGATGGCGGGAAGTCATTTCCGATAAGGATACTTTTAGTTTCCTATTTTGGTACCTTAAACTCCCTTCTCTTTGAGATTTTATTTTATATTTTTAACAAAATATCAAAGCCTACCAATAATTGCTTCTAGTCCTTTACTAATGACACTAGGGATATGTAGGGAACCGCGCTAAGATGACGCAGTTCCTGTGAGCCGGACTTTTTTTAACATTCCTGCGTAGTAATAATGAAGTGAGGCAAAGAGATATGACTTATAATTGACAGCATATTGAGAGTTGAAATAACTCTAGGCATAGAAATCTCTTTCATGACAATTATAATCTGCAACTTGTAAAAGGCACAATGGACTCCTTGTCTTTCCTTCAATTGAACGAGCTATATCTGAACGATGCATTATCTCTCCAGTAACGCGTGGGTAAAGCATTGCTCCACTTATGACGGCTGCTTCTAGTTCTGACAATGGCCCTCATTTGCATAAATTAAAAAAATAAAATCTTATTGGCAGGATTAGCGTTGTCTAAGCGAACATATTTAACAACTTCATCCTCTGGTGTGACATGCTAAGAAGATAATCCCTTAAAACTTTCTTCTCCAAAAAGTTTCATCGGTTTAAGCGGGATACATCTTAAGCGGAGAGAGAAAATACGCTCAATGTAACCTTTCAAAAGTTTTAGCGCCGTTTTTTCCGGCTGAGATTATTTAGGGCTTTTAATGGACTTGGCACTCGCCATTATATCTCAAATGAATAAACGATTTCAAAGATATAATAAAACTTCATGGGCGTATATAGGAAATAATTTCGGGACGGGCTGGAAGTATTTAGGGGGGGCTGAGAGCATTTGGAGGGTAAGAAATTCTAAAAATCTAGAACTTGGAATAGTTAGGCAATTAAAACGCCATTACACTCAAAATAAATTATTTTTTCGTAACAAAGTGATCTTATTTGATTTATTTTTAAGGTTTTTATGACACATTTTTACCGATTTCGGGGGGGGGGGTTGCCCCCCTTATATCCACCCTTGTAAAACATTTATACCAATTAAAATAGCACAAACATAATTTTAGTACTAATAATTAGAGTATAAAGTTTTCATTTTAATTGTTTTGATTTAGCCCTCAATTTCTACGCTAGAAAAACCTCATTTATTAATTTAATATCTCTTATCCCTTCTTATATTAATGAATAAATAATATCTAAAAAAAATTATTGGATTAATTATTAAATAATAAAACATTTTTTTAAATAAATAAATAAATTTAAAAAAAATTATTAAAATCTTATTTTAAGTTTAAGACAAGATTGAAATTAGTCTTACTTTATTATAATTGTCTTAGTTTATGACAATAATTATATTAGTTTGTAAGTTTTAAGATACAATATTTTTTTAAGTTTAAAACAAGATTATATTTAGTGTTATTGTTTGTTTAAATTATAATTGTCTTAGTTGGTTTTTATGACAATAATTATAATAATCTGTTATAACCTATTATTTTATGCATTAGTATAGTAGTAGTAATATAGTAGCGATATACAATATTATAAAGAACATAACATCATTACACACAGCCAAAGAACTATACCTATCCCTCAAACCCAAAGACGTCTCAAAATATAATTAAATAAATCAAAAATTTGTAAAACAGAAGCCAAACCTTTTTAACGGATATAGTAAGGCGCAAATAACCTAGTAGTTTATCATCAAACTCCATATCCTAATCCTAATCCTTCTTATATGTTTTAGCATAAATAAGCTTTAGCGATTACTAAACTGGATAAAACCGATACAAAAAAATGTCCACTGGCGTTTGCGCATGCGTGGTGGCCATGTACGAAAAAGAAGACTGTATGTTATACAGTACATTACATAGTTCCTGAATTTGAGCAGAAGGCTCTAAACGATTTTTTTTTAAATTTTCTGTTTGATTTCTGAAGCTATTTTTCTAAACTTTTTTTTGTATATTCTAATTTTATAAGATAATAGAAGTAAATGTTTCTTGACTAATAACAGAGCTGGTCGTTTTTATTGCGGTACTCCATTATATAATTAAATAAACAACTGTTTTATAGATATCCACCAAAATATACAATGAGTTCAAAACTTCATGAATTACTTATTTATTTACTTAAATTTTCATGCCCATTTATATATGACAACGATTATTGGGTTTTAGCAGGTTACTACCCTTTTCCAGCCAGGATAGGGCTGACGCATTTTATTTATGAATCAAATATATTTCATAAAATTATTCTCAAAAGTGTTCGATAATATCATCCTTTAAATGGAATCCTGGTAGTCCATGCGAGGTGTATATACTCCATCGAACATTTATCTTAAAATTGGGTTCGATTCAAAGTCCGGCAAGATTTTATTTTCAAACTTACAGCGATGAAATGTATTTCTTTCAAAAATGCCTTCCGACACCTGAATCGTAATGTGATTGTATATTCATTATTTGAACTGCCCAATTACTTTTAGGAAAGATGTATTAAGTGTTGAGTCGTTCACAAGTGACCACGCCTAATTTCATCCAACATTCTCTTACGGTGCAAAGAGGTTAGCTTAATGCGTTTTCCCTGTAGCTCGATGTATGTTCTCCTGCTCACCGGGCAACATCCTATAGGTGATTCTTTCCTTCTTACTTCCTACTAACCTAAGCCTTATGGGATTCAACTAGCAGATCGGTAGTTGGATTCGATAGTGTTAAGCCTAATATCCACAGTAGCAGACCCGTTAATAAAAATAAGTTTTAACATTCCAGGGTTAAAATGACATGGAGAGAAACAATATAATTCTCTGAAGTATAAGGAAGAATTGTTCAACTCCCCCTCCATAATTTTCTAAATTGTGCTATTGGATGAGTTTCAAACTATTTGGTATGGCGAGTGGTACTTTCTCAGCTAAATTGAGACTTTCAGCAATATACCTATTGAACTGTTTTATCCTCCAGAGACTCCCACATCTACCACGAGTTGATTTTGCTCTTTCCTTTCTTTCCTCACCTCAGTCCTATATCAAGTCGTCCAATCTTGAAGACCTCTCTATATCAAACAACGCCTTAGATTCAAATTCTTTGTTCAATCTTTTAAATCCTGCACCAGTTGTTCCGATTCTCCTACCATGCACCTTCATTAAAATAAATTTTGTCATCCGTGGCTCTATGGAATTCCTTACTCTTCACTATTCAGGATGTTAACTCTCTTGAAACCTTCATATCCCATCTCTTCGACTACTTCTTGTCCCTACTATTATTTTCCATCCTCTAGCCATCACGTTTCAATTTAAATTACTGTGAACATTAAATTAATAATAATATTCTCAAATATAAAATTATTCCTTACGAAAGTCTCTTGGAATAAGAATAGAACTTTTAATTTCAATTTTATTTTTGTTCTATGGAAAAATAGAGCTACACTCTTTTTCTCTGGCCCTTTCATTTATCTCATTCAGGACCATCTTAATCTAAAAAAAATTGTAAATTATTATTTTTTTGTTGCAGATTTCGGACATGTTTAAAAATGGCAGGAACAGCGGCTTCAAATTTTGTCGGGAAGCTGTTCTTTAACTTTGTGCAGACGAAGTGCTTCGTTCTGAAGACAGAGCGAGTCTGCACGGAGCGAAACTGGTGGGGCAAATGCCAGAAGACAGAACTTCAGAAGTTGGCGCACATTAGAACAAACTTGGCCTACTAACTACTTCACTCATTCCACGGCCACTTTAGTCGATAATATATCGGGACATTTTTATTTATTTGTTTTCTTTTATTTATTTATTTTTGCTATATGATATGCAATTCATGTCAGCTATTGCAATATTTTTTTTTCTTTTCTTTTTTTTTTTTTTTTTTTTTTTTTAGATAAAATTAGCAAAATTATACAAAGAGTGCAATGTATTTGAAGCCAAAGAATATTTTTTTTTTGAAAATATTAAACATATTGTCATTGGGTTTAAAAAAACATAAATATTCGTAATGCCAAGTTGCTGGAAGCTAATTTAGTGTAGAAAATATTATTTCACATTTATGTATTCATTTTCATATTGCGGTCTATTGGGAGATATAAATTAAGTAACCAAAATATATACACAATCAGTTGAAAACAATTTTGATACTTTGTTCAAGCCAACATATCAAAACATTCATATGCTACTTTACAGAATCGAATGTCTCTTATCTTCTTATGAATAATTTTAGTATTCTTTCCCTATTAGTGGCCCGAAAATAAAATTAAGAAACAATGCACAAGAAAAAAAATACAAATGTATGACATTCCAAAGCAAGACTTAGTTGGGCCTTTTTGACGAAGGAGTTGTGCAACGGATTTGCTTTCATATCTCAGAAATTGTGAAAAATAAAATAAGTTTAAAATTATGTTATTTATTTATTAGTTTATCAAAATGTTATTGTTAAGTTCATTATTTTACTTCAATTGAAAATCAACAGTTAATACTTCTTCTTTTGTATATAAAACCACAAGGGCTCAAATTTTCATGTATGTGAAAGGCAAACCTTAGTAGATTTTCCAAAGCTTAGTGAAAGGTCCTGATATCATTATTGCATTTTTTATTATAACATAAATCAATTTAAATGGTTAGAAATTCAATTGATTTCTTGATGCCTTTCTATATATATATATATATATATATATATATATATATATATATATATATATATATATATATATATATATATTGTTGAAATGTTTCTTTTCTTTTAAATGAGGTTGGAGGAGTTTATTTTCCAGAATTAAAAAAATTAATGTTCTCAGTGAAACTCGGCCATGAAATCAGGACCTTGGAAGAGTAAGGGCGAGTCCCGAAATACGGAATTTGGGAAATCGAAGTCAAAGTTCAGGGTAGCAAGGGCGAGTGTTTGTTCTATGGAATGCTGATTTATAAACCAGATTGAAAAAGTATGCAATTGATTTTTTTTAAGGGGGCTGGGAGCATTTGGGGGGTATGAAATACTAACAATCTAGAATTTGTATTAATTAGCCAACTAAAACGCTATTACACCCCAAAAAAAATGTTTGGAACTAAGTGATCTTATTTAATTTATTTTTAAGGCTTTTATGACATATTTTGGAGCTGCCCCCTCAGCCCCCCTTATATACGCCCATGTTAAATGCAATTGATTTATGGGTAACAAAATGCTAGGATGGGTTTCAGACTCTGTGTTCGCTCTTGCTCCTCCAAGAAATTCAGATAGTGAATTTTTCTTAGATGGTGGTGCTATTAATATTAAATTGAAACTGTGAGAATATTAAAGGCAAAATAACAAAACAAAGCTATGCCTCCAGGAAAAAATTTAAGAAAGTTGATTTTTCCGGTTCTTCCAAGGTCCTCGAATAATGTCCTTCATAGTTAAATTATACAAATTAAATTTTCATAATAGTGAATTAAAGTTTATACATTTAAAGATGATTTTTAGTTGGTTATTAGTACATAAGGAATAAAATATACTTATATCCTCACTCCAAAAAAGTATTTACTATGTGTAATGTAGTGATTCCAGCCCTAACTTTTGGCCTAAAAGTTTAGGTCTGAATGTTAGCTTAAAAATATAATATAGACCGAGAGCCAGCAACGCACTTTTCATGAAGTGTTTTATGCACCCTGAAATTTTGCTATAATGTACCTCTTAGGTAGATAAGAAGGTAAATATGTGTTTCCTGAACATACCATGGAACACCAGGTACTGCGCATAGGAGAAAGGTGCAAAAAAATATTGCCTAAAAGTAGAGTTTTATTCATAAGCCAACTATTATTAATGAAAAAAATGGCAAATTAAGGCAATTTTCAAATTAATAATAAATAAGGCAGGCACTTTTAAGGGGGTTAAAATGATAATAATAAAAAAAAACTAAGTACCGAGTTTTTATTTTTAATATTAAATGAAGTGCTTTATTCACGCTGCGATTTAAACAGCGTCTTCAATAAACATATTGCAAAAGGGCAGACACTTTTGTGGGGTTTAATTATCAGGAAACATAAATATAAATGTTGCTTATGATAGACTGAATACACTGCGCATAACCGTAAGAGTGTATGACACGATCGCGCAGTGTTGGTTGCTTTCTGTGCTCTCATTGGTTCTTGCTCACATGATCTTGTACCGCTGTTCCGGTTTTAATGGCAGCGCAAATAAAACTCTCATTTAATATTAAAATAAAAACAATTATTTTTTATTTTATTTTTTACGTTTTATACCCCTTAAAAGTGTCTGCCATATTTATTATTCATTGTAAAATAAAACTCTATTTTTGGGAAATATTTTTTTGTACCTTTCCCCTATGCGCAGTACCTGGTGTTCCAAGGTATGTCCAGGAAACACATACTTACCTTCTTATCTACCTAAGAGGTACATTATAGCAAAATTTCAGGGTGCATAAAACACTTCATGAAACGTGCGTTGCTGGCTCTCGGACAAATAGTGAAATAGATAAGGTCATTATTTATTTTTAAAAAAATCTCAACTGATATGCACCTATGTATTTACTTTTTGAGCAATTATATACTTTTTAAAATTAGTTTCAGAATTAAGTTAATTTATTGTTCAGTTATAACAATTATAAATAATACGTAATGGTTTTGCAGAACTATTATGCTTAATTGTTGTTTCCTTTAAGTAAATGAAAAAAAAAAAATCTTACTCGGGCAGAAAGGACACAGAAATTTATTATTTGAACATAGCCCAACTACATTTCATGGGGTGACATAAAGCCCACAACAATTTTTTGTACTCTTTTGGAAACTCTCTATGAAAGACATTGGGGCAAGAAAGTGTTTCTTATTTAACAAAAGTTCACTATTGAAAAAAATAAATAAATATTAATAGACCTGTTAAACTGAATTAAAATCGCACTAAAGACAAGACATATCTTTTTTTTTTTTTTTTTTTTTTTTTTTTTTTTTTTTTTTTTTTTTTTTTTTTTTTTTTGAACTGAAAAGCTCCCGTTTTACTTCTTTGATGTGTTGCCAACTATTTGTCTATTGAAACCAAAAATAACAATAAAGATTTAAAAATTAAGTCACTGGTGGTGTGTACCACCTTGTTTGTTATACAGTGGTTTAATAAGACATTATGCCACAGCTAATTAGTTTAATAATTAAAGTGCTTTGATATGACCATCATGTTCACCGATTTTTTACCAGACATTTTGCGGGCATCTGCAGGTTTACTTTTTGGAAAATTAGTGTTCAATTCTTTAAAATATATATACAAACTATAATATGCAAATTTTTCAGGGATCATAATGAAATACTACAAATCCCTCTAAGGAATTTTTTTTTTCTTTGATTTCATAATAGCATTTCCTTTATCAGAGCTCTCCAAGGCCTAATATTGTGGTCTTCACGATTTTTTCAATGGCATCTTAAAACACATTTTTTCTAAAGTGCTCCTAATATCTTAGCCTGCAACACTATTCAATGTCAAGAAATGAATTTTCAGTGCCAAAGTATAAATGCCCTTTAAATTTGTTTAAATTAATAATCTTCTGTTCAATCAGACGCAAAAAAAAATTGCAGCAGTTGTACATCAATTTACATAATATTAGAGGTTTTAAGTGAACTCATCCCTTGAAAATTGTTTAGATAAAATTGATTGTATCAATTAAAAATTTTCTAGTCAGAATAAAAATTATATACCCAGCCAGAAATACTCCCAAGGGCTGATAACCTTGTCATAAAGGTTAAATAATTGAAGGAGTCTCCCTCTATTCAACATATCGCACTAGTATTTCTAAAGTGACACAACTAAAAAATCAGTGTTCTTCAGTTATGACTATGAAAGACTTGGTAAACATCTCTTTATCAACCAACAAAACTGTAAGTACCTAGCTTCAGAGCTTGTACGCCAGAGTCGATCTTCCTGACTTAATGCTACGCCCTCTACTTAGGCAAGACTGACACATTTTCAGTTGAGTTTTGTTTTAGTTCCGTAACTTTAGAAATACAAGTGCGATATAACAAACAAAGGAAGCAAACGGGATGGGTTGAATTATTCCCATAATGAGTGAATATTTTCTAATGCTCTCCGAGAGGTGTTATTAAATCGTCCTCCCTCACATCGAGCGAGCAGGGCAAAGCCTGTCCAAGGGCGCTGTGTAAATAAACGAAGGGTTTTATTTAGATTACATGTACTTAGTGTATTTATTAATATTGTTCTAGGAAATGTATATTGTTAAGTTTTACCAAGTAGGAATTTCTAAGCTCAATTGAAAAGCAATAATAACTTTATATAGAAATATAAAATTGCTAAATACATAATGGTTGAAAATAAAAACAAAGATGGAATTATTTGTTTTACTATATTAAAACTATTTCTTTCCATTATTATTATTTAAAAATATTGTTCATTCCATTATTATATGAATATAATAATGTCTTCTTAATACCTCGATGCACTATTTATTGTTATGTTTCTAACTGATTTCTCATTCTGTTGCAATTTGTATTTTATATAAATTGATATTTTTGTAAAATTGTGTTAATACATGAATAGGTGTATATTTATTACGATTCCTTTCTTTAAACTTCATTGTTTAAAATAATTTTTAATAAAGAAAGTAATTATAAATGAAAATTATATATGTCAAATTGATTTATTATTTATTTCCAACGTTGCCTAACCTCATTCCTAGACTGCTCATGATGTATATAATATTAATAGGATCTCGCTGACGCCAGGATGATTTGCTTGCCGGATTACGGGGTAGAAGAATTATTACTAATTAAATGTACTTATTATTACTAAACCCTGTGTAAACAAATTTTGTGATTATTCAGAACATGTTAAATTAACATTCTGCTGGCATGTTTAAACCTAACATTTCTTAAACCCCTTCTTTTCTGCCTTTTTGATTCATCAGCAAAAGTAATTGATGAGACAAAATTTAATTTTCTCTGAAGGAGAATGCCTGATCAAGAATACAAGACCCCCATACCCTAACAAGGAAGATATATCCGTCAATGGAAATTTAAGGGCATACCAGAGCTTGAATGAGGAAAATTGAAAGAACCCCCTGGGATACAGAAATTTTTTCAATGAAGATATAAATATAAGCTAGGAAATGTACAAATATTAAACCTGTTGTTTAAATTGCACTTTATATGTATATATATACACGCACACACACATATATATATATATATATATATATATATATATATATATATACATATATACTGTACAATCTCTGATTCTTGATTAAACTAAACATAAGGGAGATAGTGTGGTAAGCACAATGCTCCAGCCACCTAATTTGGTACTTTGCATATACTCATTAAAGGCTGGGTGGGCCTAGGGACAGTCTGAGTTCCTGCTTTCAACTCGACTCGAATGACGACAATAGAAGATAACTATCTTCCAGTGCATGCCCGAACTTGGGTCCTACTGAACATGAGTCAATTGCTGTACAACTCAGCCAAACTTTCATCCATTTACATATATTTATAACACTGATTACTAAGAGTTAATCCAGAGAGATAATTGAAACAGAAAATAATATCAAAATCTAGATTTGTATTTATTTTTAAATAAAAAAGGATGGTTGATGAAGAAAATGCATATGAATTTGATGTATGATGAAGGGAGGCCTTTGTTTAAGGTTGGACTTCATCCAAGGAGTTAACCAACCGTCTGGCTATTTAATTTTTGCCAACCTTGCTAAAAATTCATGAAGAATTAGTAAACTCTTTTGATGGAGCCAATGGGATTTTAATAGTGATATAGTAACATTTTGAGTTGTGAAGTATTTGGCAAATTAAAATTTCTTCAGAGATAGACATATATAAAAAAAAGTCTGCCCACAGAAGCTGCATAAATAAGCACTTTCTTCAGAAGGTGAGTAGTGTACACTGCATTTCTGAATACTTTGTTTAATATAGCCTATATCAGTAAAAAAAAAAAAAAAAAAAAAAAAAAAAAAAATAGATACGTGAAAAGTTATGCTCTATGACCAGCAGTAACCGCGATACAGCGCCCACGTTCAGCGCTCCTAGTGGTAGAAGTAATAACCAATGTTGAGCCGGTTTGGCGGCTTAATTTAATTTTCACATAATCCCGAATAAACTTCAACTTTTAATAAACTAATTTAGCTTATTTTTAATAAACGTCTGTGTCTTTAGATTCCTTCGACTTATACCCAATTTCGGTACAATACTACAGAAATTACAGCCAGAATGAGCAAATTAGTAATTTGGGTCCGGAGTAAACCATCCCTCTCCTAATGAACCTATTTAGATCTAGGCGCACGGTAGTGCGCCAGGCCAAGTTCCGGCCTAAGCATACTGTGTGTATATTACAGGCGGTCTTAGAGCCGATTTTTACCCTCTCATAACTTTCAACCAGGTAAAGATAAAGTTATGAAATTTTACACAAGTATTATTCTACTAGATGTGAGTAAAACTGGAAATTTTCATAATTCTATATCGAATAGTTTCTGAGATATAAGCGATCGAAAATCGGGATTTATAGGACTCACTCACTCACTCACTGACTCATCAAAATTATTAGGCACTTCCCATGATGCTAGAGACTTGAAATTTTGCATGAAGATAGATATGAAGACGTTATTAAAGGAAAAAATCGTAAAATCGCGAAAAGTTGTGTTTGACTCCGCTTCCGGGGCGGGGGCGTGCCAGTTTTGTACTTCCTTCGGAAACCCATCATTCCGCCCGAAACCAATGATGTGGGGTAACAAATGAATTGTCTCGGTATGAAGAACCTATATTTGATGTTTTAAGAAACAATTAGACGCATAGAGGCTCGGTAAAAATCTTATACCAGCTGTCTGTCTGTATGCTTGTTCCTCTTACAAATCCGTACCCTTTGACCGATTTTGACCAAACTTGGGACACAGATGGGTCTTGATACGGGGAGAATCATAGGCTAGGTTAAATTGTCTATCAGCTGTCTGTCTGTCTGTCTGTTTGTTCCTTATACAAATACACACCGTTATACCGATTTTGACAAAATTTGACACACATGTCGGTCTTTATCCGGGTAGTGTCATAGGCTAGTCAAAATCGTCTATCAGCTGTCTGTCTGCATGTTTGTTCCTTACACAAATTCACACCATTTGACCGATTTTGACCAAACTTGGCACACAGGTAGGCCTTGGTCCGGGGAGTGCACTAGGCTAGGTAAAAAAGGTCTTTCAGCTGTCTGTAACAGAAACAGATTACCTAAAGATAACCGGTTATCTGTAGGTTATCGGGATATTATTACCTCGGATGGACTATCACCAGGTACAGGGTAAACTCTATGAGGGACAAAATCGCATTTTATATCTAGTAATTCAAGGTCTGCCATCATAGTTGAAATGAAGCTCAAATAGAAAAAATATTATGAAATTAATACAGTACGCTAACAGCTGACGTAGGTATTGTCCTAGAGGCTTGCCTGCTCTCTAACCAAATACAAATTCAAACCCCTCTAAAAATACTTAAAAATTCGGATATCAAAAAATCCTTTCTTAGCGAGTGTTTACGTTCTAAAAAGAGCGTCCATGCAAAATTTCAAATTTTTCTGTCGACTGGTTTGGGCTGGGCGATGATAGGTCAGTGAGTGAGTGGTATTTGTCAAATATATAGTAGGTATTATTAATGAACCAACGTTAAGTGCACCGGCTCTCTTCACCGAAGTTAAGCAACGTCGGGCCTGACCAGTACGTGAATGGGTGGCCGACCACGTGCTTTTGGCATTATAAAATGGCGGTAACCTATAAAAATAGCTCCACGTTAATAGCCCAAGTGTCGATACGCCGTTAAACACACACACACACACACATAAAATATTATCACCGAAGGTTTTAATCTATTTAGATTATGTGAGTTGCTGTTCAAAGCAGAGCCAGATTAACCTTGACCGGATCAATGTTCTTATATTTTTTTCTATTGTATCCAAGCTAGCCTTATTCTTCTAATTACCAATTTCCTTTGGATCCCAGAACAGCTTAAATAAATAAAATAAATGCATAGTATATTTTTTATAAGTGATTGAACTATGTCCAAAGAGGTTTGAGAGTAACATATTTACAGCGAGGTAAAGCCTGGGAATAATTTGGCTACATTTCTTTGATTATGTTCCTAAAAATATCTTTTCTCGCTTCCAAAATATCGGGAAAGTTATGGTGTAGTTATAGTGTTATGGTGTTTCTCTTGAAATACTTTTAGATGAAAGTTCAAATCATTATCCTAGATATGTATATGTCTAACGTAAATATATAAAAAATTCAAATTTCTAGTTGATGAAGAGAAGTAGGAGAGGAAGCGCTCCTGGTGAGAAAATTAGTAATGAAGTGTGTAAACAGTAACATGCCGTAAAACTCCCACTAACACTTGATGGAGATTGGCTCATGAATTGGAGTAATCTGTAATGGACCGTTCACTCTCCCTCAAGGGTAAGGTACTATTTATGAAACAAAAATTATTTATTTTTTGTTATTTTCGAAAAATGACATTATTCTGTAAGTGTCATTGACCTTCTTTTGTATACATGGAATTATTTTTTTTTTTTATCTCTAAATTATTGAACTATTTATCCTTTGTAAGTCTGAATAATTAGTGTTTATTTTCTTATTATGCATATAATAATGACAGGTAAATTCTGTTTACATAATCCTGTCTGTGCTAGGTGTTCTGGCAAGTTACTATAGAGCATATTAGTATTTTAAATTTTAAGCCTTTAACGACTGACAACAATTATTTATAACTATAAAATTTAATTACATTTTTGTTCGAAAATGAAAGCTGACAGACACCATCAATCAAAATTTAATCCGTTTACATTTTCTTTGAACATTGAAGTATCTATTTAGGTATCTCAATATATCTTTAGTTACCATGACATGAAAACATAAGACATTTTTTTTCGCTGATTGTAAATAATTTAGTAACTTGTTAGTTTAAATCAAAACAATAAAATCTAAGTTACATTAATTTGTTGTTATTATTTAAACCAACTGTTGTATATAAAATTGATTTCACATTAATGTACTGCAGTGATCTCAAATTAGTTTGTTATTAATATGTTTTTGTTGGGAAAAATAACAAATAAACTTCTCTTGTTTATTTTATTATAGATTTGAATGTTAAATTATTATATGGTTAGCTTATCTTGTTGTTTTTATTGTTTAGTCCTTAAAATGCATTTACAAATAAAATTTGACGAGAGCAACAAACCTAAAACACTTAGTTATTAATTCAATTTAAGGTAGTTGTGTACTCATTTGTTACCTCAGCACTCCTTCGGCTTACGCCCATGAAATGTCACAAGCCTTTGGGTCTTATGTGTGTTTATCTCTTATTACTGAAAATGGTACATCAATTTCTTAATTTTTTTTGGTTCTGTTTCAGACATGGGGCTGCCAAATGTCAAAATTGAATTAGACTATGATGTGCTTAGCACAGGATCTGATAGTAAGGCGATAATTCATCAGATTATATTCATATCTAGAATGACAAAGTGAAATTTAGTTTCATAATTCCTCATTCCTTTCAGTGCCCCATGTTCTTGATGTGAAAGGCGAGAGTGATAAAGCGGAAAACATGCCGCCTTTAAAGCATGAAGGTAAATCTCTCTTGAGTGTTCTATTTATTTATTTTATTTTTTTTGTTTATTGTTTACATTCACGTATTTTCATTGCTACTAATACTCGAAGGAGAAGAACCACTTTTTGTTAAATCCCTTGGCCTCCGGATGATGGACTGTTTGGTTTTTGGCTCCGCTATTGAACTACTAAAGGCTACAAATTTTAACGGGGTTCAGTTTAAGTATCTTTTAATTAGGATCGAAGACATTTTTTCAAAACTTCTTTCATGCGTGCAATATCACCAGCTACATTCCTTCAGAAAGTGCTAATATGAAGATAATAATTCTTGGTGTTTCTTCTTATCATTTACAGATATAAAAAGAGAAGTTGTGAAGACTGAATACGATGAAGACACACTCCCATGCAGAGATTCTGGTAAGACGTTTTTGTTCATTTGATTACTTATAGTATATTTCCAAAGTTAGTCTTTTTAATCTCAATTGTCTACTCTGTCTAGCAATTGGTGCATTGCTGTTGGTAAAGTTATGCTTATTCGGTTAGACCATCTTCAGATTTTGAAGAACCTATTTTTTTTTTTTTCTACATAAATTATTTTCACTTTCAAGTATATTTTAAATTGTTAACCATTTCATTCTCAATTCTTCTCTTCTGAAACTGGTTTATAACATCTCAGAAACTACTCAGCTGATTTGTTAAAATTTACAAAACATATTATCTAAGATATAAAGGAGGCCTGATTGCCCAATGCATGGAGCGCTTTGCACCAAGAATTGTACGTTCGATTCAAACTAGGAGCAATGTTTTATTTTTTTATTTTTTTTTTTTTTTTAAACATATAAATGTTCGTTAGAGATGTAAAGCATGTGGTTGGATTTTGATGAAATTTGGTACAAAAATACTTTGTCTCTAATGAAAAGTCAATTTTGTTAATCAGCAGAAGGAGGGATTAGAGCATTATAGGAACATACTAAAATATCTTAGTTCCTGCGAGTTGGAATTTTTTTTTCATATGTTATATTTTGATTCTTTCGAGAAGCAAATTACTATCATATCCCTTAAGAGACGATGAGCCACATGAGCAAAGAGGCCCATGGACCGGGACCCATCCAACCCTACTGGACGGGATGCAGTGCTTCTTCCGCCCATCTCTTATCATTTCTCCTGTTATGCTCTCGTTATTTCTTTCTTTAAACAGTTTTCCGTCACCAATTTCTCATCTTGGGCTTTGGATCAGACTTAAAAACCTTCTTTTTTTTTTGTTTTATAAATAATATCAAGTCAAATATTTTTGCACTGGTACATTGTCTACAAAACATGATCTCTATGTACTCATCAACTGGTAAAACACTAATAAAGCCCTTCAGAGGTACCCGGACTATGCAAAAGGACCAGGTAGCTGAGGGAAACCCCGATTCAATCGGATCTAACATCATTCTTATGAACTCTAGTGGATATGAGGGTGACTCGAGCTTACAAAATTTATAGCTAAGTATCGCAAAAAGCTGTCATAGCGGTGACTTCCGGTCCTGAAGTAAAGAAATGCTCTTGGCATAAAAGTGGCTTTCAGTCTCAAAAGGTTTAATGAAAATATTTCTCTGTTCACTTTTAATTATTTATCTATAATGTGCTGCTTTGTATTAGAAATCAATCCTATGGATATGGACGTGAAGACTGAGCCGGAACTGCTGCTCTCAGCACAATCTCGAGGTAAGGAATTATTAGCTTTGAAAATTATCCAATATTCTATCCACACTTTTGATTTTTGAAGTTGCTTGGTGCTAAATATGGCTAGTAAGGTGGTTATGGTCAAATAGAAACATTTTTTCCTATCAAACCCGATGTGTGGCATGGCATGTTGGTAAGATGCAGAAGGATGCCATTGGCCCATTTCTCTGACATTTTTCTTTGTATATAACTTTACAAATGTTGCACTATGCTCTTGCAAAATTGGAACCTGACATTTTTTTTTCCTTAGAACGAATCCTGATCTCTACCACTCTGAGCCTGTCAATTAAAATTGAAAAACGTGGAAGACACTTCGTTTTAAGTAACGGGCAACTCATGCGTGTGTTAGCCAAAAACTTTGAATCCATCTTTTTGATATAGCGTGGACAAATCAAATCGATGCAGGATGTGCCATGAGTATCCAGCTGTCGATAGAGCTGGATTTTTCTTGAGGTGCGGTCAAAAAGTTTCCTCCACAAAATGAATCAATCACCGATTTGCAGGTTTCTTGAGATCCAAGTTAAAATCACCAGTCAAAATGATAGGGATGGTTTAGTATTCCCTCACAAATATTTTATTCTTTGGTTAAATCTATAGGTCAGAATTACAATCTAATAAAAGATTTTTGTAACATCTGTTTGCTAGCTTACACCTCTAAAAATATCATGGTCCATGCTAAAAGATAATGAACATGAGATTGATATTCAATTTTGACTGACATGAATTTTACAATGAGGAGATTCACTAATTTCACATAGGAAACTATGTATTTTTGTCTCAGAATTATAGCCATTGGCCCCATTCTCATCTCAAGTTACAAATTGGCATTCATGAAGACAATGCCAAAACTCTGTGTAAACTGACAAATGTCTATCCCTACCTTTTGCTCGTCACACAAAAGTCAGAACAAATTCTGCACTCGCTCATCTTATTTTCAAATTATCAGTTAAAATTCTTTGCACAGACTACTATGTTCTTTGATGAGCTATCAAACAGTAATTTGCCTGTTCGAACAAACAATTTTTGCAAATTTTCATCTATTTTTTTAGCTTAAAGTGCCACAGCTTGAATGTTGATTTACACTTTGAAATCACTTATGCCTCTTGTAAAATCTTTAGGTTTACCACATTATAATGCCATTCTTCCGCAGTATGACATAAACTAAGCTCCTTGCTGGGGAATGTGCCTAGCACAATCAATACGGCCTACACCATATGGTGCTCATCAAGTCCTTATGGCTGGACTGATACCACCGTCTGGTGCCCTCCTCACAACTTCCCAGAGACAGCGACCATATGGAGCTTGGGCCCATTCAGTTTCTCATTGCCTTCCCGACTAGTAACTACCTGCTTGGAGTTCTCTCTCGCCCTTCACTGAAAAGGATTGAGAAGACAAAGCAGTTTGCTGTTTGGATTTCCGAGCAGCTGTTCATCCCATTCCAATGACTGCAAGCACAATGTGGTGCTCATTAGTTTTTATGCAAATTATGAAGCATTTTTTTATTATTATTATTCCTACAATGTTATTAACATTATTATTTATTTATTAACATTAAAACAAATTATTAATTGTTAAAAAAAATTCTTATGTTTATCCATAATTTATATTTTTATTATATTTCAGGTAACTTCATACTAAACAGCGTCTTTGAATGCTACCACTGTGGGGAGCAATGGGATAAGTTGAAAGCTTTGAAATCTCACATCAAAAAGTGTCACAAATATCATTTAAGACGTAGTGTCAAAAGCTTAAAGATAAACTTTATGCCAAAAGTTTTTAAAATCGAAGCATCACAGGTGTCACTTTCTGAAAACATCAGCTTCTCTTTAGCACAAAAAGTTATTAATGATATTTTCTGTGAATGGAAGGATTGTAACTTCCGTTGCGTTTATGCAAGCAGCATGGAGCGACATGTTAGTGCGAAACACTTAGCAGAACGGCCACACTCATGCCCTTTTTGCGAATACAGTGCAGCCCAGGCTGGCACTCTTGCTGGTCATGTCAGGGCGAAGCATACATTCGAGAAACCGTACAAGTGTCAGTGCTGTAAATATAGTTCCGCATACCCTAGCAACTTGAGGCAGCATATCCGCATTCAGCATACCGGCGAGAAACGTCACCGATGTACAGAGTGCGATTACAGTTCTGGTAATTCAGATCATCTTAAAGCTCACATTAGAGCGAGACATACACACGAAAAGCCTTACAAATGCCCTCATTGTGATTACAGGTCTTCTTATTCCGGAGGTATAGACAGACACAAACGCTCGCGTCACACTAACGACCGGCCATACCAATGCCCCCTTTGTGACTATGCGTCTTCTCGTTCTGGGCCTCTCCAGGTCCACATCAGAGCTCGTCATACACAGGACAAGATATACAAATGTCCAGATTGTGATTACAGAACAGCGTATAACGGTTCTCTTAGAACGCACGTTATGGTTCACCATACTCACGAGAAGCCGTACAAATGTCCACTTTGTCCATATGAGTCCGCTCACTCTGGAGACATCAAGACTCACCTACGCTCGAAACACACATTGGAGCGCCCTTTCCAGTGTACCTTCTGTGAATATAAAGCTCGACAACCAAGCGCATTGAAGGTCCACGTGAGAGCACGTCATACAGACGAAAAACCATTTCAGTGTGACCTCTGTGAATTTCGCTCGTCGAGTTCAGGAGCTCTGAAATATCATGTCATGGCTATACATAAGCAAGAACGGCCTTATAAGTGCTCTTTGTGTAGCTTCGCTTCTCTCTATTCAAGGGATTTGAACTCACATTTCCTTGCAAAACATACAAAAGAGAGACCTTACAAATGCAGTCTATGCAAATACACTTCAGCTTATCGCTCAGCCCTAAAGTCACACGTCCGTGCGAAGCACTCTCCGGTCAAGCCATACCAATGCCCTCACTGTGAGTATTCGACTGCCTATGCAGGTGATCTCAAGCCTCATGTCCGAGCCAGGCATACCAACCTCAGGCCCCATACCTGCCCCCACTGTGAGTACAGCTCAGCTTTCTCATATGTCTTAAAAAATCATATTATAGCAAAACATCCTTTGACATAATGTGTTTTGTACATTTTCTTTAGAAAGTTCAATATAATGCCTTAATAGATTAAAGTATAATAATAGTCAATGAAAATTAACTATGATTAGGACAAAGTTAAATAACAAGTGGAGTTATAATTGCTGGTTTATGGAGGCCAATGAAACGTTTTTGGTGACACTTGGTTAAAAATATTTGTTCATACCAATGGGCTCTTGAAACTGTGGAAAAAATAATTTAAAATTTGAGTTATAATGTTGAAAATTAAGTGAATATATCACCTTTGTATATTTTTCTTCTTCTTTTTTTTTTTTTTTTTTTTTTTTTTTTTTTTTTTTTTTTTTTTTTTTTTTTTTTTTTTTTTTTTTGGTTTGTAAAATAAGAAATTGATAAGCAGAGCAGTATTGAAAGTGACTAGATGAAAAAAAAGCAACAAAATACAAAGGCACATTCAGTAAAGCATGTAGAAAAATGCTTCTAGAAACAAAAAGAAAAAAAAATTCTATTTGTTCTGAATACAGGTGAACGTTCGAGTAAAAAAATGGACATAAAATGTCTGTTCCACAATCAACCCAAACAAAAATATTTTATTCCCCAATTAAGTATATCCTCTTTTTTCTGTCTGTGCGGCATAAGTCATTAAAAAAGTACCATTTCAATTCTCTTTTTTATACCACTTGTTTTGTTGGTTTCATGCGCCCTCTTAATCCATTACAACCCTGCTTTATGACTAAAAGGGAAAATAAGTGCTCATTTATAAAAAACCTACACGGCAATAACCCAAAAAGTGTATAAACAAAAAAAGTTTATTTGTCATTTAATTTGCTGGCAATGAATTCAAATTTCTCTTTCCACCAATATTTTTGTTTAAGGTATTTATTTAAAAGTAGCTTATTTATAATTTAAAAAAAAAATCAAATGATATTGATGAGATAGGTACTGAACAAATACAGAAAAAGATGTAAACAGAAGGGAATTTTGTAATTTTTGTTTGGGCTACTAAGACTAATTGTAAACCTTAGGTATTTTCCAGGACCTGAAGAAGTTGGTGGCAGAAAATATATTTTCTAGAAATATGTTTTTTATTTTTTTTTCATCAGTTCCTAAGAGCAATTAGAAATAACCCTTGGTCAAGACAAAAACACCAAATGAAGTTGGTGACTTTGTAATTCTAGGATTCCCTTAACGATCTAAGAATGCCTAAACAGTGAATTTTCCTCTTAGATTATAAATTATTTTCAATGTGCAATACTTAAGGTTGATTCGTGTCTTGTGCTTTATGTTCAATGTGTGATTTTTACTGAAATTCGAACTTTTCTGGACAGAAACTATTTATGGTAGATTTAAGGTTTAGTTTGTCTGGTCATGTTGGTAAAAATGTTTTCCAGCAGAATTGAACCTTTTCTACTTTCGTATATTTTTGTTTTTCCCTTTGTGATATCAGTGCAAATTCTGAAAATTAATATCTTCCCAAGATTCAGTAACACCAAAGGGTAAAAACATAATTATTATTATAAAATTAATTATTCTAAGTTAATAAATTTGTTATTATGTGCATGGGGTTTCTGTATAATACATTTTTTATCATGTAAAAAAGTGGGCCATGGTTAGATGCAAGTGGTAATCAGATGATGTGAGGTTCGAGTTGTAAACTGAGTGAGAGAGATAATGACCACGTTTCAGAACGTAATAGTTTACACGAAATAGGGACGGTTCAAATGTTTTCCATCAATAAGGGCATATTCATTATGGCTCAACGCTAAAATATCTTTTATCCTTTAGAACATAAATTAATCCTTGTTCAAAGAATATAACTCATTCTTGGTTCCTTAGAAGATGTATCTCAGTATGTTTATCATCCAAGATACAAAACACATGAAAAATGAATAAATATTTACAGATTTATCTGTTCCCGTTCTAGCAGCCTCAAAAATGGTCCAATTTAGATTAAATTTGGGATAAAACCACCGGAACAACATTTTCTTGGCAACATCCAAGCAAAAAAAATTGTAGCACTTACAGAATTGTTTTTATAGGCTTTGAGGTGCAATTTTTGTAGGTTTTTAGATGTGAGGAATCAAATGAAACTGGTATGTGATATCCATAACCATTTTTTAAGAAAAGTGGACAAAATTAGAATTTTGGGCTCAGTTATTCCCAAGTAACTGTGATTTGAAGATGTTGACATTCATGCAGATTTAGATATTTATAAATTTTGGTTATGTTTCGAGTAGATGAAGTATAAGATATATTGCATATGTTACAAGTTGGTTTGTTACGTCCTTTCGTTAGAGGTATGTTAATAGAACTTAGTTGTTTCTCTTTTTCATGAAGCAAAAATATTTATTATAGAATATTTTAATGTTTATAATAAAATTGTTTAATTTCTAAATTCTATGCATTATATAAATTCAGATATATATTATTTATCTAATATATTGTTAATATAACAGAGAATTTAATTATTTTTAAGAAATATGTGTTGATTATAGTATCTTATCTCTAATATTAGATTTACGGATTGTTATTTCTTGTGTATTTTAGTTTATTACAGTTTTGTCTCATATGTGACTGTTTTCGTTATAAATAGTGCTGCATGTTTTAGTTATCGTTTGAAACTATGTATACTATTTATTAATTCTTACTTAATCATACCAAATTAGTCAAAAGTTATAAAGGAACTTGAAATGTTGGTCTAAAAGATAGTTGAGTTAGGAGGCTGATAATGTGGTCTTCTCCCAAGTGCAATTCAGAAAATATAACCACTTATAAATCCTTCTTGAAATGCAGTAAGGGTATCGTATTTGCGGTGTATATTTTCTTCTATTTTACGTCCAAATTTTACGGATGAGTATTAGGTCGTCCTGAAAGTTACCTTTGTTCAGACGCCGTCAAGCCTTCGCCAGGGCTATGAGGGGAGTAAGAACGTTGGTTGATCCGATCAGAAATTGGTTTACATCACTGTACAAATTTATTTTTGCTACATCACACGTATCAGAGCGATGTAGATTTCCAATCGGATAATTTCTTCCTCTCCTCGTAAACCTAGGATTTAAATTTATTGAACCAGCCTGGCGAATTAATTATTTTAAAAAAAACAAAGATTTTGAAATTAAGTCGCTGACATACAAAGATCATTGTTATTAAAAAACCCAGCAATTACTTAAGTGTCAGCCCTAAAGTTTTCTACATTTTTGACGATAAAAATATTTCATTGTCCTTAACTGTTCTTTAATTTAAAATAAGGAAATGTTAATGAACAATAAAATATATTAGAATCTGTTCAAGCAATAATTTTATACTTATATTTGAGGATGTGAGATGCAAAACTCATTTGTTCCATTTTTTGAAAAATTGAGATGGTATTATATTCTAAAAGATATTTCAATGCTATTTCAACATATGTTGAAGTATAACATAAATCTGTAAACATAAAGATATACCTTTCGAAGGGGGAAAAAAAACAACATTTTAATCTTGCCATTCTACAAGACGAAGTTTTGAGTTTTTTAAGCTTCCTGAAAAATATGTTCTTTTGGAGCGAGCGAGTTTTGCATCTCGCCTACTCATTTGAATGATCCATTTACCTATGTGGCCTTCGTCAAGTCTTTCAGCTTTCCTTGAGAGCTCCTCCTAAATATTTAGTCTTATAAATATTTGTTACTTTACAGTTATAAATTATAAAATTACTTGTTTGACTTTGCATATTTTTTATATACAGACAATAAAAAAGTTATATTGAAAATACAATATCTGTACTGTGATAGAATATATTTGGTTCCATGTTATTGTTTTTATAAAGAATAAAAATTATTATATTTTTATTGTTGATTATTTGAACCCCTAACAAAATACTTCATGGTATCTTCTTTGAAATTTTTTGGTATGTGGTCTTTGGTGCAAAAATAATGCATGTTTTTATATGACCAATTCGTTCCAGATGTCGAACAACTGTTGAGTGCTCAACACCAAATTCTCTCGTAATGTCTCCAAGGTAGTTTTGCTAGGCGTACCGCAATCTTCCTTCTCTTCGAGATAAACTTTTTGATACCGTCACAGCACTGATGCTTCCTTCACCCCAAATAACCTTGATGTTACACGTGGTTTGAGTCTCACTTCGACCATGACGAAAACCTTGTTTTGACATGGTGAATTTCAGAGATCGTTACTCATAGACAATGTAATACAAACTAAACTGATCTACGAGGAAAAGCAACATTAACCCATTTGACGTGACGCCCGAGAATACTCACCGGAGAAAGATGTTCCTCAAAGGTGACACCCGAGTATTCTCGCGGGATAAAGTCGTGCACGAGAGGCGACTCCCGAGTATTCTCGCCAGCTGTATGTCTTGATTGCGAGCCCTTTTAGCCTTGAGTGTGTTTAGAGAGCTCTAGTAGGAATGGGGGATAATTCCTGGTTTAACCCTTAACTTCTTGTAACATACAAATTTTGAACATTATAAGTAACATGCGTATTATATATGTATATATATATATATATATATATATATATATATATATATACACACAACAAAAAAATGACTTGTTAGTATAAGATAATAATGGAAAATTAGTAAATAAAGATTGTTAAAAAAAAATATTTATTGCACATATCTTGAAACAATTATAAAATCCAGATTATATCACAAAAACTTTACATATTAATATATTATTAAACATTTCTTCTTTTAAATGTCATTTTATTGAAACACATTGTTTTGTTTTATTGCACTAAATGTCATAGAAAAAATAAAACAAAACTTAGGTAAGACTGACTAGAATGAGCGACTCTAATGTCGTTAAGTCACACTAGTAAATAAATATATTTTAAATAATAATCTTTAGTATACAATTAATGTATTTATAAATTAGGTCTATAAAAATATAGAAGGAATTATCATTGACAATTTAAATCACTTGTACATTACATTTTTTCCTTTTTTAAAAAATACAAATAGAAACTAACTATTTTTTTTTTTTATTGATTACAATCTAAACGAATCAACGTACAATCATTATGTGGAAGTATTCTTCCTTCTGACCTATCGGAATTATTTATCATCTTTTATTATATACACAAACATCTACTAGCCAGAAGTCAATACAATACTATACATCACTCGTTCTCTAGTTGTGACCAGCATAATAGCTCTATGCCTATAGATCTAACATTCCAATCTCGCAATTTTAGTCATTAAAGATATTTTTTTTTAAATTAAAAGAAACAACATCTTAAAAAGAATCTGTAAATATTTATAGCAATAGTGACATACGATCAAAATATACGTAAAAATTAAAAATAACAATGATTTCATTATATAAGTACATTTATATGTATAAAACAAAAATTCAATAATTTATTTACAAGAAACTCAAACCTTTCAAAATAATATCTTCTAATTCACTTTTTTTTTTGTTTGTTATTTTAATTTTTTTTTTTTCAAAATTAACTTGAAATCTATGAGTAAAATTATAAATATACAAAAGGTTCAGAGATACACAATTGATATGGTGGAGAAGAGACATTAGTCTGATGAAGAATTATAATTACATAGAGTGACTAGATTATAGAATATGCTATTTCTTATCTTCGTCTTAGTCTCTATAATCAATCCCTGTCTTTTATTAGAATTACCAAATGATAGCTTGTGTAAAAGCGGTCAACGTCTTTTTTATATTTTCATATAGGTCCTTATATTATTATAAACATTGGAAATTAAAAAAAAAAAGTGTTAATTTTATAAATGGGTCAGAAGGTTGATGAAGATTTAAAGTAAATCCGGGAAAGATTTGGAGATGAGGAAACATATGCAAGAAAAACATGACACAGATTACACTGACTGTCAAGTTAGATGGAATAGATCTAACCCAGGACGAGCGAAATTCTGATGGAAATATTCCCGTCGGTTCCATTTGCCATTTGCATTTCCATTACAATGAACAACACACTACTTTTAGACTCAATAAAAACTGATTATGTCTCGTTTAGGATCAGGGAAGGCTTTGAGAGGTCTGGCAAGGGAGATAGTGTTTAATATTTATCAATACTTAGCCAAAGCTAAGGCTAAAAACAATTTATGCTATAGCCTGTTCAAACAGATGGTTGGAGGGAAAAGGGCGTGGCCTATATTCCCCTTGCAAGAAATTGGCGGTAAAAATTCTCTCTGTTATAACTTTATCTCTAGAAGGTTTAAAACATGTTTAGTCTTAGCTTTGGCTAAGTATTTATAAATATTATACACTATTTCCTTTCTCTGACCTCTCAAAGCCTTCCCCAGTTTTAAACTTTTCAATAATAAATCAGTTTTTATAATGTTTCACGTAACGTGTTGTTCCTTGAAATGGGAGTTTGCAAATAATGGAACCGTCTGTATACCATTTTACTGATTCAAAGTTTAAACTATAATAAGTGGCTCAAATATTAAATTCAGTCACGCTTCTTTTGTTTTTACACATTAAAAGAATTAGCTAACGACAAAAATAGTTGATATGATATGTAATGAAAATTGAAAAGGCGTTTGAACCGATTTTACAAAGACTGTGTATATCTCTATCTCCTCATTTATGATATATACTAAATCTCTTTGAATGTATATAATTTAAAGTATAAAGACTAGAAGGTATAAAATCTATTTATCCTAGGAATTGTGCCCTGATATAGCCTCCTAATCTTTCTAAAGTCTTTTGGCACTTTGGGGCTAATGCTCCTTCAGCAATAGGAGATTTTTTATTATTTCTGTTTTTAATATATTTTTTTTCCTTTTGTTATCATATTATTGCTGTAAAATAATTTAAAAATAAATGAGACATTTTTCAAATAATTCAGCAGTTCAACAGCAATGTTATATTTTCTGAGAGACATTTAAATTACTTTTGAATACAAATATTCCTAAAATTAAATTGTTTAAAAATGACTATCATTATCAGGGGTCAAAATAGTTCTTTTTATTTACAGATCAGTTCAAGTTAAAACCCCTTTATCTCTTACCTTTTCTTTTTTTCAAAACTGCTAAATAAACTGCTGTCAAATGAGGTTTTTGTTGAATGTTTACTTATTCTCTCTGCGAGTAAAAGTTACAAACAATTACAAATTATAATGGAAGATCATAATGCCCAGTATTTGTAGTGGAAAACTATAATGAATTCTGACAATACAGAAAAATATCTCAATGTGATCTTAACTGTGGAGAGCATTACATAATTCTGGTCAGCAAAATGTAATTTGCTAAAAAAGAATTTTTTTGTAAGCCAAAGAAGATTGCAAGTTTTAATATTTGAGGGGTCGACTTTCAAAAAAAGGATATATCCAAACTAATCAGGAAATTTATATTTACAAGGTCACACTAACATACATTTCCTTATTTTTGATGAGATTTAATGAATTTCCAAAAAAAAAAAGTTTTTGCTGTGTGAAAAAAAAAAAGTTTTTTTTTGAAAATAAGTTAATTTGATGACAAAATGGATTAAACCCATTTTGAAAGTCATCCCCTCATTTCTGAATTATTATATACAAAAATTTAAATCATAATTTGTTTTGATATTTTACGAATGTATATTTATTAAAGCACTGTATAATACATAAGGTGGTATACATCATTAGGAAGTTAATATGTTTTTTTGAAGCATTTTATTTTTCATTAGATGAATTAACTTTCCTTGCTGATTGTAAAACAACGGGATCTGGCTTCAAAACTCAGCCTGGTGACTTAATTTTTATTTTAAAAAAATAATTAGTTCAAAATTATTATTATTTTTTCCATTTATGTATAGATGCTCCAATATCGGTGGTGTTAAGCATTTTAATCTTCAAAGCCTGTGGTTTCGCTGTACATGCGATGAAATTTCAAAATTAAATCATAAACTGAAGAGTACTCTATGTATTAGACAGTGGTTCATACATTTGAATCCTAGCAGGGTTACCAACTATAAGCCTCATATGAGTATAAAACCCAAGCCTGGCTGGTTAATTTTTGTAAAAAAAAAGACAAATAAATTTTTGTATTACATAAATATGTAAATGTTAAATATTTACTAATAATTGTAAGAGTTAACAGTCACATTTGACCCCTGATTATTACATATAATTACAGGAAGCAACAAAAATGCCAAATAAATAAGAATAAAAGACATGAGCCACTAATTGATTTAAATAGACAACAATAGCTCAATTAACTTAAAACTTGCCAAGGAAGACAAATTTACATAAAGGACAAAAACAGTCTTCCTTCTTAATGAATTATTTCTTTAAATTCTTTCAAGGTTGTTCCGTTGAATTTTCACGTTAATATTTAGTAAAGATACCATTTATAAACATTGACTCAAGAAAGAATTATATCACTATAATTTGTAAAAATTACCATTTGCTTACTAGAACAAAAATAGTTGTTAAGACTTATTACCTTTTATGCCTTTTATATCTTAGAATATAGCCTTGGTAATTTTAAGGATATCTGGCTATTAAAGTTTAATAACAAAGAACTTTATCTGTATTGTATTTGATTATGCCTACCAGCAAAGGTCCAAGGGTTCTTCCATTCCTAAGCAAAGCAAAATAAATACTTATCGTCCCATAATGAGATACCCCGAGTTTCTCTATCCAATTATTTAAAAATTAATAAGAATACTAAACTAATAAATAGTTTATGCTCTTTAGTAAAATGTGAAAGATGGGTTTCAAGTTTATTTTTGTCTTTGCCTATTCACTTAACCCTTACTGTAAACTGTTGTAGGAGTCGAGGTGCACCGCCCCTTTGAACAACGGACTTGTACAGCAGTCCGACCCTCCTCCCTCGTTTTCCGGGGCCCTACGGCTGACTTTTCCAGGAGTTCGACCTTGGGACTATTAAGCAAGGACTGAGGGAAGCTTTAGCTATTTCTTTCACCACTAGTTGTTGGGTGGATTAACTCTTTGTGGCGAGGGAGCTAGAGATTAGGGATACTTGTGTCGACATCCCCGGGTGGTAAGCCCAAAGCTCTAAATCAAAAAGGAGGATTTTTTTATTTATTTATTAAAAAAGTGGTTATTAATTTATTTAGCTTCATCGATTAGTAACTATATTATAAAAAGATTTTATTCCTTGTATTAAAAAATATAGACTATAACAAATTTTATTGGAGCATATAATTACATAATTGAACCTAAATATTCAGAGCTATAAAGAAGAAGTAAATGAATAATAAAATAAAGCTTTCCTACAATTTGAAATTCTAACGGAGGAAATTATATGAAAGGGTTCACGCGAGAGAGGAGGGCGAGAATAGCGTCGTAGCATGGGCCCGGACAGGTAGGGAGATCGCTGTACTTCAGGGTTGGTCAGCCCCCACCAACCAGCGTATGGTAAGGGTTAAATCACTCTTTTATTTGTTTACACCTTGGGATTTTCATGCTAAAGCAATATGTAAACATGATAATCCACGATGAAATTGATGATTTCTTTGGAAGTGCTAATTTTGTGGAGTTAGTCAGTTAAAGCGCAAAGAATATTGAACGAAATGCCAAACTGTGCAGATCTTGGAGCCTTTCAACTCCAAAGAGCTCTCAAGTGTGGACATAGGTTCTTTTCACTGGCACAAGATTTTTTTTTTTTTTTTACGTATTAAACTGCCAAAAAGAATTTAAACAGACAAAGCTTAATAATAATCTAAAGCTGAGCTGTTCACGGGTCAAAGCTGCCTTTGTACAACAGAGCAAGAAGCGGCCAGTTTTCCGAAAGGTTTTAGGTGGTACAAAACACTAGTCTAAAAGCGGGAATGTCTTCAAAACAAGATTCTCCGCCTTATTTTTTTAATTTTATTTTGAAGAGAGCAAATATCTTCATTCTTGTCTACAATATGCACCTCATTCTTCTATAGCTTCATCCTCTCCTATGTAAGACCAGAAATAGCTTGACATTTTTTCCCAAAATTTATAAGCAACTAAAATAAGCAATGTTTTGTGTATGTAATCAAAATATTAATCTTCTTTCTATTAATTTATATTATATGACCCAGTCGAGTGTACAAAAGTATGTGAGGTACTAGGGATTTTTGAATCTGCCCAATACCTCATAATAAAAAAGTTAATACAAAATTTTAATATCGTGTACTTTACTTTTAAGTTATTTCCATCAATAACACCTTATTCCCTGAATTATTTATAGCTTCACGAAGTTTATACCTTTATTTATACAATTGTGGTTGGTTGGCTGGTGAAGATTCATCCTAGTTACTAATATCTCTATTTCAACTATGACAGATAGCATTTCAGCAAAATCAGGCCCTTAATAAGTCAATAAAGGCTAATTTTTTTTTTTTTTTTTTTTTTTTATCAAATATGTATTTATTTAAAAAAAAAAAAAGAAGAAGAAGAAAGCTCCTTATAACCGTTCCAGAAGAACAATGACGTAACTATAGTTTGTTCAGATATACGGAAAAGTTCAATTCCACATGAGCAAAATTTTGAGGGAAATATTCCCAACAGTTCCACCATTAACAAAATCACATTTCAAGGAACAACACGATACATGAAGTGTTATAAAAACTGATTATGTCTTGTATAGGACCAGGGAAGGCTTTGAGAGGTCAGGCAAAAGAAATAGTGTCTATATTTATCAATAGTTAGCCAAAGCTAAGACTAGATACGTTTTAAACCTCCTTGTGATAAGGTTATAACAGAGAAAATTTTTACCGATAATTTCCTGTACGGGGAATATAGGCCACGGTCTTTTTCGTCCAACTAAACCATCTATTTGAACAGGCTTTAGCTTAAATTGTTTTCAGCCTTAGCTTTGGCTCAGTATTGATAAATATTAAACACTATCTCCCTTGCCTGACCTCTCAAAGCCTTCCCTGGTCCTAAACAAGACATAATCAGTTTTTATTAATTTTAAAGTAGCGTGTTGTTCATGAAAATGCAACAGGCAGAACCGTCGGGAATATTTTTTTCCAATCTATTTTGTGGTATTTTTTTCAAGAGATTGTTATCGATAGATGAAGCATGAAAACACAATGCACCTGGATTTAATCCATTAGTCTAAATACAAAGCTCTGTCCTAAAAAAGTAATCTGCACTCTAAGAATACTGCATACTCTGGACAATGCACTTCAAATGAAATTACCTACTCTTCGTTCTAGCCCGTCGTTCTCGCTCCTGTCGTCCTGGGAGTGATTGTACAAACGAACAGCTCTCAAGGTTTTAAGTTGTACAACTTTCAAGAGCAGCCAATCGGGATATATAGTTCATCTTGACTTTCTTATATTGTACTCACTCGACTTACTCTGAGTTGATCTGAAACTAAGACAATTGCACAAGAGAGACTCCGAAAGGGAAAATTAATTCATCTTATATACTCAGTGTTCCTTACAGTCAGCCGGCAGACAATAATATTCTTATAACTTCTTGAGGAATTCTCAAGACCCACTAGTGTTTACTTTATAGATTTCGTGAAGAAAATAAGCGTATGTATTCAAAAATGATTCGAAAAATGATTTTTTGCTCAAATAGAGGCTTGTACTGGTTAGCCAGTTCCCTATAAAATGAAAGTTTTATTTTAGAAACTTTTGATATTTTAATCCTATCTTAAATAGTATATATATTTTTTAAAATTTATTTATTCCAAAATTTAATTGTTTCATAAAAAAATCTGATTAAACTTTGGAAATAACTTTTTAAAGGACTAGGAAAACTTCCTTTAATGAATTCTGATTAGACATAAAAGGTCATTTTACAACTATAATGATATGTTTTAACAAACTTAAAAACAATATTTCTTCACAGCAATGAGATATAATATTGCTTTTAGTTGATTCAGTGAAAAAAATTATATAAACTAAAAAAGTTAAATAGTTGTTCAGATTATCAAAATAAAACAATATACATATTACAATCAACAGACATTGATAAATATACACTAAATCTAAATCTTAGATATATAAAAAAATACAAGGTGACTAGCACAACACAGGATCGGAATCGTGTATACATTCTTTGGATTATTTTTAGTCGAAAGAAAACTAACAGAATAGCTTTTAAAAAAACTAATAAAAGTTATTTACTTAGACTTAAGAATATAGACTGAAAATAAAATTTCTGCTGAATTTATTTTTACAGCAGTTATTAATTTAATGTAAGAGCACCAAAGATTAAATCACAAATCAGGCCTACAAATGACTTAAAAAATTATAATAAAATATTTAGATTAATTAATTTATTTATAGTGTGTTTAATGGTTGAAGACTGGGGGTTATATAAATGTATGCTGGCAAACATGTCTTCAAATCATATTTTATTTTTCATTAAGACGTTTTGGCTGATGCAATTGTCAATCTATATAAAACAAAACATGAAAATAACTCAGTTATAATTAATCTGAAGTATTGTAATTAGAACTAAATTATTTTCATATTTTTTTTTACAGATTGAGGATGGTGTGAGCCGAAACATCTCAACGAAAAATAAAATAAGATTTGAAGACCCACAAGCTGTTATAAGTTTAATTCATTTATATTAAAACAATTAACCTAAGTACAATTAATTCAGACAAAGATTATGTTTATATTACATTTATTATTATTTATATTTTTTATATAGAAAGGGGAAACCACTGCTATGGTGATTGATACTGTCGTTTATATATAAGAATGAATATTTTTTTTATTCTTTGCAGTTCAATATTTATCGGCAATAATTTTGGCAGGAGATGCTTATAGTTGGTCATAATTTATTATCAAATTTTATCTGTACAGTAGGAGAAAATGACAAAAATCGAATTAAATAAAATATGAATAAATATCTTAGGTTGTACAGAAAATTAAGGGAAAATTACTGCGAGAGCACAAAAAGATTTTGGTCGACTCTAAAGCTCACAATGAGCCTTCAATTAGCAACAAGAATAAAAAAAAAAAAATCCGTAATAGAATCTTTGGTGATGGTTTGAATTGGGTGACAGTTTCACTGCTGAGAAAAATAGTATTCAATATGAAAACCAAGCACAAGATAGGTTTTGAAGAGAATTTAGACATTTTCTAAATAAATAAAAAAAATACTGTTATTAATAAAGTTTTTTACAAGATATGGAAAAAAATAAATACAAATATCGATTAAGGTTTGGAATACTTTTGTTTGGTTAGAAACCATTATGCCACGATGTCTAACTATTGTCTTTACACAATACACTCCCAAAGGATGCCCGTGCTCATCTGTTACTTTATTTTTCTATTTCATTTGTGGAGTAAATATACATTCCAAAATGCTTAATAATTAAACAACAAATTTTGTTTACAAAATGAAATATTTCCATTTATGATTTCAAATTTTACCTTTCTTGAATCTTCATTTACTTTTAACGAATAATTTATATAGGCTCTTGAATGAATTTTAATGCAAATAGATTACCCTAAAATGAGAGAGGAAATAATTCAAAGGGAGTTCAACTGAGCTTAATCAAATCTTTTCGCATTTGTGGGGGGGGGGGGGATTTCAGATTTTAAAAAAATTACAAAGATATGTGATCATGTTATTTTTAAGACCAGTGTTAACCCTTTAATGGACATTGATGGCTTGACCTGTCTAAACAAAAACTTGCCCACTCTATTGTAACAATTGCTACTACTAATTTTACTGTATTCCGCTTGACTCCGAGACAATAAAAATAAGAGAAAGACCCAACTACATTTTAAGGTAATTATACAGGTAGCAATTTGTCAAACTCTTGTTATGGCTGATTCTACAAACGTCTCATGAATTTGCATACCCCAGAACAGCTCAGCCCAAAACAGCTTAGGTAGTCATTAAAAAAAGTGGTACTTAGAATTTGTTTTTGGTAACTTAGACAAGTAATGTTATCTAGTTCCACCAGAGGCTGACCCCAATTTGATTCCTAAATTCAAAATTTCTCCATTAAAGTGTTAAACAATTAAAATTTGCCAGTGTAATACAGTAATTGTAATAAATTAATTATTTGAAATGGAATTCTTGACTGTGTATCAATTTGATGAATATGATACAAATAATATGGAAAAGAAAGCTTATGACAGCTCTAGATGTCAGAATATATTGGAAGATTATTCAGAGTAAGATGAAGAAGATATTTGAACTGCAATAAAGTGAATGGCTCCTACTCATTTTGTTTTACGGCCCTTACTATTTAAATTCAATAATTCTTTCTAGTTTAATAACTTTTAGCCTATTTACACTAACAGAATTATTTATACAGGAGATGATAGACATTGTTCCCTTTTGATCTATTTAGAACATCAGAAGACACAAAGAGTCTTTATGTAAAAGACAATTTGAACGATAGAGACGAGCACGGGCCTCGCTTGCATCAATATTTCTAGTCGAATGGCAAAGTATAAATGTACTCTTGTTACAAAAATAATCATAATTTGCTTTTCAATAATATTTTTCCACTATTCAATTAATTTCTTCTGCTAACTAACTATTAAAATATTTACTCAACCAATTGAAGAGCGGTTGTTCGTTCTTCTGAACCCAATGAATGTTAAGTGTGATTGTTTCGAGGCTCTGGTCCAAGGCTCTACCTCCTGATCCAACATCAATATGATGGAAGAAGTCAAAAACCTAAAAAAAAATATATATATTCAACATGTTATAATTTATCAATTATGCTCTTTACATTGGAACAGATCTATGTTATGTATATAAATATACACAAATGTCTATTGGAGCTAAGAGTCAAATGGCTGAAAAGGAAGAGTTTTGGATTTTATTAATGAAGCCAAAAAGTTCAAATAAATAAGTTTATAAACCAGTTATATATATTAAATGTTGTCTTTAAAAAAAGCTGTAGTAACTTTCTTTGTATTGTTTTAAAATGATCAAAGTAAAATCCTGTTGAATGTAAGCCCACTAAGGATCTGTTTATTATTATTATTTTTTAAATTTATTTATTATATTTTTTTTTAAATGTTTTCTACAAATTTTTTCTGATACAATTTTTGGATAAATGCTTTCGACAAAGAGGGTTTTCCTCAGAAAAAAGAGACATTTACTATATAATCAGCCCAGAAGAAGATGTCGGGGAAAACCAAGGAAACATAGGAGCAAGGAGTGAATGAGGCTTTCTAAGAAATAGGCATGGTGGTATTAAGGATGTTTCTGGTACTCTTTGGTAGTCTTCGTCAGTAATGAGTGCCAGAGGTAGAGAAAGACCAAAGTTAACCCTGGTGAAAATCACTGTATTTTCACCAGGGTTACTTAAGCGTTAACTTTCTCTTCTCCTCAGCACTCATTGCTTACGAAGGCTACCAAAGACTAGCCAAAATGTCCTTGATACAGATTTTTACAAACATCGTATTGATGTTTTCCTTGCGGAATCCCAACCATTCCCTGTCTGCTCATCCTATTTTAATTTTGTAAGTACAAAAAAGACAAAGTAGTAAACCAACCTCATTGTAATCATATTCGGTTGAGAAGTGTGAAGTGACGGCAGATATTAGACTCCCCATTGTGAATGTTCCGTTACCAAATAAAGTCTGAAGGCCTTTCCAGTGAGCTTTTAGGTGTCGCCAGGCAAGGAGCTGACCTTCGGGGTTCGAAGCTACATTCGCCATCACGACCTTGATATCTTGAGGTCGAATTCGATCTCTGTCCAGTGTTGCCATCAAATACCTAAGAACAGTGGAAAGATAATTTAGTCAGACAAGTAGTAATCCACAGTAATGAGTCAAACAAAATGTAAAAATGTAAACAAAGTTTCGTTTTCGCGAATCACAATTTTTTCCAAACTTTTTGGATCTATAGTGCTCACAGAAGAGCTCTTCAAAATGTTCAGATAATGACACTATAACCAGGACATCAAATGGCAAATATTATACTCTATTTTATTTATGAGTACCACAACTTTTTCACTCTATCATTCTATAAAACGTAAGTCATTTACATTTTATACTACAGGAGGCGTAGTTGCCCAGTAAAGACACTCCTGGGGTCATTGGTTCGATTCTCACTAGGAGTGGTGGCTTTTGTTCGATAATATTATACATAATATGTGTTATAAATTGTAACAAAAATTGCAGCACTTGGTGAACCTAGCCATTACCTTTGAAGTATCCAAGGATCAGATGAAACTCCAAGAACTCGAAGCAGCAATTTCTTTTCACTTGGGACTCTTGATGAATTATACTCGTTCCAGCAATATTGCCATTCTTTCACTCCACCATATTTTATTCCTAGAAATTTAATAAAAAACAGATTTAGAACCAGGCAATCTCTCAATAACTGATATTTATGTATGTGATTGAATATATATATACATACAAACATGTGTGTGCTACAGTATAAATATACATATATACCACTGAGCTATCCTCACTCCCCAAAAGACTGATACATTTTCTACAAAATAGGTTTTAGAGTAAATTTTGAAAGGACTTGTTGGAAAAAACTGCTATTAACTTTACAAAACTGTTTGCCTAATATTTTTGACAATTCTTATCTTCATCTCCCTCAGTTTTTTATTGGTTGTAGATTTTTAATTGGTTTTAAAAGCACATAAAATGAGAATAAGCTTTTATTATTTAATGTTCCTCAGTGTGAGCCGATGGAGGCGCTGCACCAATCGATGCCACTCCATATGCTTTTCGCCATAGAGGCTGAGCATTAACAAAATAAAATAAAAAATATTTAGTGTTTGTAATAAGAAAAAGGACTGAGCTATTTCCGCTTGTTGTTGAGTTGGTTACTCTTGATTTTCTGTACATTGTGGGCATTTAAGCACTCAGAATCTAGCTTTTCTTGTAGACTTTATTGGAATTGGTGTTTATACTTGTTGAACAATAAAATTAGTTTATCAATGTAATTTTCTCACAAAAATAGCAAGACGTTTTAAAACAATATATTAACAGTTTATATTCCAAATGACACTCAAGATAAGAAAGATATGTAAACTATGGAAATTCCCCAGGATGCCGCTGTTCCTGTGATTCGAATTTCTTTGTTGTATTTTTCTATTTGATTACAAATGAAGTTCAAGTGTACAGGCTAAACACCATGAATAAATTCAATTTTGAGGACGATACCTGCAGAGTAGACGGCCTCTCTGAGATTTGGAGGAATTCTCTTCTTCTGTTCCATCCACTCATCAAAAAGATCTTTAGCTTCCTTTATGGTCGTTTCCACTCCGGACAAGACAGCAGATGCAAACACATCTGATCTCATTAGCCTGTTGAGGTAAAATAGAGTTTATAATATAATAATTTATGATTAGTAAATAACTTTGTTTATAACTAAACAAATGGTCAAAATACAATATATATATATATAAAAATCACCGGTCTGTTTGTTCCTTATACAAATCCACACCGTTTGAGCGATTTTGACCAAACATGGCACACAGGTAGGTTATGATATTACAGTTGCAGATTTGCTTTATTAGATTTTAATATTACTTATTTGGTTTCTAATTTATGTTTACTTTTCTAGACGCAGAAAGTAGGTGTAGCATGGCACGCCGGGTAACAGCTATATAATATAAAGTAGGTGTGGCATGGCACGCCGGGTAACAGCTATATAGTATAAAGTAGGTGTGGCATAGCACGTCGGGTAACAGCTATATAGTATAAAGTAGGTGTGGCATAGCACGTCGGGTAACAGCTATATAGTATAAAGTAGGTGTGGCATAGCACGTCGGGTAACAGCTATATAGTATAAAGTAGGTGTGGCATAGCACGTCGGGTAACAGCTATATAGTATAAAGTAGGTGTGGCATAGCACGTCGGGTAACAGCTATATAGTATAAAGTAGGTGTGGCATAGCACGTCGGGTAACAGCTATTTAATATGAAGTAGGTTTAGCGAGGTATGCTGGATAACAGCTAGTACCTTAAATAAATTTTATAAGATGGGTTTCGATCAGGTTGAAGAAAAACCATAAAAAAACCCAAGCAGAGAAGGGAAACAAAACTTTTAAATAGGCGAAATGACATAGAATGAACAAACAGTCATGTTCAACTGATGGCTGACCATATTTGGCGACATCTTACCAGTCCAAGGATTTTTTCTATTTTTCTTGCAAAATTTTCTCTCCTTGGAATGATAATACGCTTCTGGCCTATGTAAAGCCATCAGTTTGTTTAATGGGTTTTTAGTTAAATTTTTTTCCCCCGATGAAACATTTTTTTTTGGAAATTCTCTTTCTCGTTTTATTTTTTAAATTCATACTTTTTCTAGCTTCAGCTGTATAAATGGATATCAGCACTCCTTATTGAATCTTCTAAAAAAATCTCGTGTATATGAAGGCACGGAACCTCTTACTTCAAAGAGAAGACCAATGACCTCCCAATTTTGGATCCTATAACTTCTACGGAAATAGGGAATACAGCTTTCATAAATGGATTTATTTTCGTTGTCAACTAATTTTACAATCAAATCCAAGATAATTCTGGAGGATGTCTGACGATTTATGACCGCCCTTCTTGTGGATCCATCTTTGGCTTAGCAGCTCACTTCTTTAAACACCTCTTAATCAGTTTTCTTCCTAAATAAATTTACAACATAGGTTTGTAACTTATGGTGCCAATTTATTCTCTGCACGTTCTGATTTCTGACAGACACCCAGGACATGGCGGAGAGTTTCAGTCTCATTACAGACTCCTGCAGCGTAATCCTGAGCTCCTGCGAGAAATTGTTTGAACTGGAATTGAGTTGCAATTCAGCTTGATAGTTTTGCTTCTTTACAACAAATCATTCCTATTTTTGTTTTTATCCAGGAATTATTTCTTTTATACTGAGAGAAGAGAATTAAGGGAAGTTAACACCAATATGAAAAGAATCTTCCCTTAATTTCCTTTTGAAAATTGCAGTATGCTCACAGAACTTTGCAGCTCATACAAGTGTTGAAATGAGGGATGTTTACTTCTCGTGGTTGAACTAAGGTGATATTAACTTTTATACATAATTCCACCAGAAAACTAATTTTCTATAACTCTACTAATTATCATACTTCTCCATATGAGATCCAGAGTCCTGCCATCCAAGGGAAGCTGCGACAGGCTCAAGGATGTAGCTGATGAACTGCAAGAAGAGTCTATAGGGCGCAGACTCGGAGAGGAACCTCGACCATGTTTGGAGATGCTCGAGAGCAGTGGCCCATGGAACGTAGTCCCTTTCGTTACGTAAGTATAGTGCCAGCTCTAGTACGGTCGTGATGTTAATGATACCGGCTCTGAAACATTAAACCAAATTAAGAAATAAATATTCTATAAAGATAATTTGAAAATTCATTGCAATGCTTTTAATTTAATCACTTTGGGACTATTTCTAATTGAATCTGAGGGGAAAATCATTCAAAATAGTTAGGTTTTATGTTCATAATTGCCAATTTTCCAATTCTAGCATTGAAAATAGATAAGAGTTTGAACGCAATTTTATGGTAAAATAAAAAGTAAAACAAAAAATACTAAAATCAACGTGCTTCTTTATTTTTTGAGGAATTTTATAAAATGTATTAAATATGTGAGGAAACAACAACATTTTAAAAAGTGTTTAATTAATTATTAAATTAATTAATCTTGATGCAAGCTACAACTTTGGTCCTTTGCAATTTTATGATATCTCTACTGGTTGGTGACAAATTTTAATTATAGCTCGCATATCAGGACCTTGGAAAAGAAATGACAAATCAGAAAATCCGGTTGTTGGGCTTCAGGATAGCAAGAGCGAATGTTTAATCTATGGAATGCTGATTCATAAACCTGAAAAAGTGTCCAAATGAAATTCAATGTTTTAATTTTAATTTAAACAACTGATTTATGGGCAACAAAATGCTAGGAGGAGACTTTCAGACACGGGATTCCCCCTAGAAATCGGACATTGAATTTTTCATATATGATGGTGCTGTTCACTTTAACTTGAAACTGTGAGAGAACTAAAGGTGAACTAGAGAAATAGGCAAAGCGCCGTGCTACCTTCATTTTTCTCACTCAGAAAATAAAATTTAAAAAATTCAATTTTTCAGATTCGCCCTTTCTCTTCCAAGGTCCTGATATATGAGATACCCTGTATAAAAATATTGGAACAAGATAAAAGCAACCAATTATCATTACATGATTTAGAATAGTTTATGAATTCAGTCTAGAGTTTTGATTGATACAATTAATGCAATCAGGAGAAACCTTGATTGTGATTTCCTCTTAATAATTACCGGCAGAGAGTGAAAGCATCGTCGATGAGGTTGGCCCTATCGGTCGGGCTGAAGACACTGTGATTCCTGTTTAGAGTGCTGATGAGTGCATTCCACATCTCATCATCATAGTTGACACGGTAGAACCCTGACTGGTTGACGTTCGCCTTGAACCATGTTGCACCAGGATCAATTTCAAACTTAACTGGAAAAAATAAAAAAAAATATCCTGAATATTGATATTAAGTAGAGTTGTAAGAATTTTATTTATACACAAGCTGTACCCACAACTTAGTGCACCTGGAATAGTGACTTTGGGCAGCCCTTTTTGGATATATCTTTTGGTTTATTTTGGATTATAAACACCATCGTTTCGGAAATTAAAAAAAACTCTATGTATAGCCATTGGGGATCAAAGTATACAGGCTGCTAGGATTGCTACCACAGTTCTTTCACAACCACTAGAGAAAACTATGAGCTAACCCCTCAGAGTGAGGAACATTTGTTATTAGCTGAGAGGGAAGGAGAGGAGTAAGGGAAATACTTCCTTACAGAGGGGGGGGGGGGGGGGGGGGGGAATAAGAAACTGCAGACCAACGTCAGTAACAACTAAATGCCGATCAACTTCGGCATACACTCAACAGAATGTTATCAATAGAAGACCCAGAAAGTGGAGCGGAAATTGATATAGAAGAACGAATAGATAGTTTATCAAATGTTCAACGTGATTCTTAACATTGGCATAACTTTTTTTATTTATAAACTGATTGACATGAAACGAACACTAAATGAAAACCACATCTAAATCGGATAAGCTGTTTCTGAGCACAAACACTCAGTACAGACAGCTAAACTGCTTTTATTGAAAATTTAGTAAGATTTCCAATGCTACCTTCCACTTACTATTATCTTACAATCGTTTTTGAGATATTTTAGAAAATATACGGAAATCCCAAAACTTCTCATGTCTGTTTTACATTTGAACCACCTTTATTTTTGTGATCTACGAGTACTGAAATTTTCATCAGTACTGGATTGTATCATTTAAAAACCTCGATACGTTTAAAAACCTTTTTTTCTTTTTCAGCTAATGCAATCAGACAAAAAGCTTATAAAAGCTCCATTCTGTAAACATCCTAGGCTACAAATGGCTTTGTATGGCCCCCGAGGGCATGCACGGCAGTTAACATTAAGTATGGCCAAACAGCAGCTGCACTTAACGTGTTAAAAATGCTTCTGATGAGGCAATAAAGGTCGAAAACTTGTAGAGCTACGATTAAAAAATCATATTTATTAATTTGTGTATATATATTTGTTGACCTTCTGCCTGCCATTTAAAGCAACAATTTGTTGATTGTACAGAATTAAAATTTGATTGCTGGATTTAGGAGAGCTGTGGGCTTTTGATGACTAACATGTATGAAGCTATTTTTCAGGCAATAAGACATCATGCCTCTGCCTTGAACTACTAATGAGTGTATGGAAGATAAGTAAGGAACGGTAATGCACTTACCATCTGTCAAGTTGAGCCAGACCATTTCTTCATCGGAGACATCCGTGTAGTAGGAGAGAGGGACGTACCACTTGTAGTCGTACGGAGACTTAGGTTCATTCGCCAGGGTAGAATTGGGCATTCTTGATTCAGGACTCAGGAGGAACCTTCTCTGTGCAGCTGTTATCACGTTACCTTCTCGCTTTATCTCTATCAGCGGAAAGCCCATCTGCCTAGTCCATGTGTCCATGATGTTCTGGAAGAATAAATTAAATTGTATTTCTGTTTATAAGACTGTTCACTGGTTATCTATGCTATATTCTAAATTAATTTTAAATGTACTATGGGTTCTGAAAAAAAAATATTGGAGGAATTTTTTCCTCATTTTAATTAATGCTTTTAAATACAACGAAAGCCTGGACGAATGAACTCTTCTCCCATCAGGACGAAGTCATCCTATCCAGGCTTCGTATTGGGCACACTTTACTAACCCATTCGTACCTACTAGACATAAAGGACAGACCAACTTTCAGCTTTTGTAACGAGACCTTGACTGTAAAACACATACTTATGAACTGCAGACAGCCCAATAATGTAAATATTCCTACGACTTATGGGACTTACTGACAGAAGGTAGCCCACAAGTAGCTTCACTACTCAAACATTTAAAAAACACACACTTATACACCAAAATTTAACTTATTCAATTTGTTAACTGATATTCTTACTTTTTGTTATATTTTTAGAATTTTGTTATGAATTCCTCACGTTACCTCTCTTTTTAGCACTTTCCTCCGAAGGAAAGTAGCTATTGAGGTTGGACTCATGACGGAATTTTTGAAAAATTTCTTCAAATCTTTATCGATCCTACCTAGTAGACACCGAAAATGACCCCCGTTAAAATTTATATATATCTATATATATATATATATATATATATATATATATATATATATATATATATATATATATATATATATATATATGCATATATATATATGTGTCTGTTAACACGATAGCGGCCAGAGTTTTTGTTTTTTCGTCACGAAACTTGGTATATAGCATTCAATTAGCAAACGATTGAACGAGTTCGTTAACCACCAAAGTCGGTCCACCGGAAGGGGGGGTTTACCCCGAACCCAAAACACTTATTTGACTATGTCAGCTGTAATATTTGTTATATTTCAACGAAACTTGGTATTCGTAGTGTTAATATAGAGAGAAAAGTGAGATATAAAAATGAACTAAATCGGTTCATTAGAAGGGGGGGTTTACTCCGGACCCACAATACCAATTCGCCACTACCAGCCGTGATTTTTGGTATATTTCGACGAAACTCGGTATTCGTAGTGCTAATCCACAGGTAAATATGTGTTGTAAAAATAAACGAAATCGGTTCATTAGGAGGGGGGGTTTACTCCAGACCCACAATACCAATTCGCCACTACCAGCCGTGATTTTTGGTATATTTCGACGAAACTCGGTATTCGTAGTGGTAATCTACAGGTAAATATGTGTTGTAAAAATAAACTAAATCGGTTCATTAGAAGGGGGGGTTTACTCCGGACCCAAATTCCTAATATACTCATACCGGTCGTAATTTCTGCTGTATTGTAAGGAAACGCGGTATACGTCGTGGGTAACTCATGAGAAAGAAGTGTTGTAAAAATGAGCTGAATCGGTCAATCGGAAAGCGGGGGTTTAATTTGTAATATATTTGAATAGAAAAGCCGGCAGACGTAGGTTCACAAAGCCGCCGCAAGGAGCGCTTTCTACCACTAGAGTGACTGTATCCTGTTCCTGCGTTAGGTCAAAATACGATAATATGAGGATTTTTGTATTTATTACGTACTGTAGTAGGTACCATGTGTAAACATAACTCCGGATGCAAATTAATAATTGATTAGTTACTCATTACAAAATGAGAACTATTCACGTTTTTATTTTATTTATGTAGGATATTTTAAGCAAATTGTTCTGGAAAGCAGTACTACACTACCCAAATTCTGAGGAAAGTGCTTAGTTATGCAGCTCCTGCGTGACGGACTTTTATTACTTAATAATGTTTTATTTTATCTAATTATATTTTTTTAAATCCATTTATTTTTTCTTTTCATGTTTTATTTATGCATTTATTAATTTGTATTTCGTATATTTTGTTTGTTTGTTTTTGTTTTTTTGTCTTTATCACAGTTCTTCTTTTTCTCTGTAACATATTTTCTTTCTTCTTTACATTTTTTTATTTTTTATTTTTTGCTATTTAACGTTGAGGTCGAAAGAGTTTTTCGCCTATGTTGCGGAACTCTATAAATTAAATAAATAAATTAATACTTTAAAATAAATTTATTGTAACATAGGCTTTCATAACTTGAAGGGGCGAGTCTAACAATGGAACTGCAGGTACACCATTAAGCACTATTTTTACATAATGCTTGCTAATAATTTCACTAACAGTATACTAAAATATACAGGAAGTACATGATAATTAGCGTACATAAACCGTCTGTCAAAAGCAAAGTCATGATCACTTAACTGAGTGTGATGCACACTGAATTTTCTCGTGAGATGACCCGTAATGAAGGAGTTTAGGAGAGCACACTACGACAAAGATGTACTCTACAGAAGAAGTCAAGATTTTTAATGAATGTAACTCGGACTTGTATAAAAATTCCAATAATCTATCCAAATATGGACAATTTTTGGTTTTCAGTATAATTACACAGGTCTACAAAAATAATCTTTCTGAAATTTGATTTGATGATTTTGGTCAATCTCTATGCTCCTTGGCATGCTGAAGCCGAACATGAGGTCAGTCCCTCTCTATCACGTAAGGAAATTGTTCAATCTCAAGTAAGGGCAGAGGTACTACAATTAAAAAAAAACAGAATTGGCGAATAAGAGTTTTCATTTATTTCCATGATCTTTTAGTTCTTTCAATGTTGTTTACTGTACAAAATACATAAATGTGTAGAAATAACAGCTTCAGAATTAACAGTGGCATATTTAGTTATTATTTTTATGAAAACGTATTTTTTTCTCTTGAAAATTTCTCCGTGTTCGTTTCCGGCTGTAGGACTCTTCAGATGATTCACGCTGCAGCATCCAACAATAGTCAGCCATCATGTTTACGTTCCATTTGCCCTGATACCTACGTTCCATTTCCTGGATGTCCTGATGGAACCTTTCCCCTTGTTCTTCACTTACTTCCCCTAAGTTTTCCGGAAAATAGTCCACATGCGAATGTAAGAAGTGAACCTTCAAACTCATGTTGCAACCTTGTAATTGAAATGCCTTCAACATGCGTTCCACGATACTTCTGTAGTTGGGATCTTTCACGTTACCAAGGAACTTCTCAACAACATCTTTAAAAGAATTCCAAGCTTCCTTCTCCTTCTCATTCATGGTCTGAGTGAAATGTGGATCTGTGAAAAGTTTCCGAATATCTGGGCCTACAAAGATCCCCTCTTTTAGCTTTGCATCACTTAATCGTGGGAACTTGGAGCATAAGTACTTAAAACATTCACCTTCTTTATTGAGAGACTTTACGAATTGTTTTATCAGCCCTAGCTTTATGTGTAGAGGAGGTAGCAGGATTTTGTGAGAAGGAACCAAACTTCTCCTAATTACATTTTTTTGGCCTGGCGACAGAGCTCCTCGTGATGGCCAGTCTTTGTTGTTCCAATGGGAATTTCTGTCTCGGCTATCCCATAAACATAAAAAACAAGGGAACTTGGTGTACCCTGATTGCTGACCTAAGAGCATAGTAAGTACTTTCAAGTCTCCTCATATCAACCAGTTATGCTCATTATAATGAATTCATTCGAGAACTAATGACAAATTTTCGTATGTTTCTTTTAAATGTACCGAATGGCCAACTGGAACTGAAGCATAAGTATTGCCATTGTGCAACAAAACAGCCTTTAGACTTCGCTTTGATGAGTCTATGAATAGACGCCAATGAATCGGGTCATATTGTATACCAAATTGACCCATCAGACCAAGAGTGTCTTTGCAATAAATAAGATTCTCATCCAGAGCAAAGTAAGGAACAAAAACTGCTTCACGGTGTCGATACCATGAAAAAGAAGTGCCTGGCTGTAATAAATTTTTGTTTTTAAGACGGGAGCCAAGTAACTGAGCTGCATCTTTTGCAAGTCCAACATCTCTCACTAAGTCGTTCAACTCCTGTTGAGAAATAAGCTGAGGTTCATCTTCTGAACTGCTTGCTTTGAATTCACTGTGTACTTCATCGCTCTCCGACATACAGTCTCCTCTATTAGCTTCCCTATCTATACTGCCCAAGTCACGAGGGGGCTGAGGAACTGTCAATCCAGGACCGTGTGGTACCGGACGACTAGCAGATTCCACATTAGGGTACTTAATGAGCTTATGATTTTTGGAATTATAGCCTTGAACATGACAATTACAAAAGTAACAGTCATTAACGTGTTTTTTTTTTTGCTCCCTCCACATCATTGGGATAGCAAATCCGAAAGATTTTAACTCTCCTTTGTACCATAAGCGAAGTTTTTCTACGCAGCTATGGCATACTTTGTGAGGAGCCCACACTTTATCTTGATCTCCTATTCTCAAGCCAAAATATGCATAATATACATTTTTGACAAAACCTGTTATATTTTGTTGGTATTTCTTAACTGTATACTCACCACAGATAAAGATTTTGTCTAAATGCACTTTCAAACCTTAAAATACGTTCTTAATCACTTTGACACAACTAAGAGAACTCAGTGAATGTGTTCACTTCAGTTGATACTACTGAACTGAGAGAATGAACAGAAATTTAGCTCCAAGTTCCTGATACAACAGGTTCAATCTCGTTTAGCTTCAGATGGTGACATCTGAGACCAAACAAGTACGTTCCTGTCTGAACAGGTCGTGCCTAGACACCCTAAGGCCTACAACATCTACTGAGGGAGTCATTGCCTACACCACCTAGTGAAAGATGTCTGTTTATAAAAAGAGAAATCGTTTGGAAAAAAAAAAAAACCTACTTCTTACCAAATTTATGTATATAGCAGGTATATTATGTTCTATGGATTTGAAAAAAATCTGTACGTGATAGAGAAAAACGGACTTCATTCTCGGCCTCAGCACACCGAGAAACACAAAATACACTTTTCTGAATCAATAATTATTGATTCAGAAAAGTGTATTTTGTTTATTTATTTTTTATTACATATTTTGTCTTAATAATAATGTTTTGATTGTGTATTTGTTGTTTTTTTATCTATTTAATAATAAATACTTTTCCTAGTCAGCACTTCCAGATTCTTCATGAGGTCAACCTCATAGGGGGGGGGGGGGGGGGTTCTCCTATGAAGGGAGGGAGGAAACTTGCTGAAAACCAAAACTAAATAGAATGCTGATGGATTATAAACGAGGAAGACTGAGAATTAAAATTATTCTAAAATTATACATATTAGGAGGTGAAGTGCAAAACTCGTTAGTTCCATTTTTAGAAAAATTGAGATGGCATTAGATTATAAAAGATATTTCAATGCCATTTCAACATATGTTGAAATATAACATATATCTGTAAACATAAAGATGTACCTTTCAAAGGCAACAAAAAAAAAGAGAAGATAATAATAATAATCTGGCCGCTCTACGTGACGCAATTTTGAGTTATTTGAGCTACCTGAAAAATATGTTCATGTGGAATAAACGAGTTTTGCATCTCACCTACTCATTTGATTCCATAAATCTTCTGAAGGACCATTATTGATGGAATATTTTCTTACTTTGACATGAATAGAATGGTTGGCGTGCTTGCTCATGACTGCCCAGAGATCCTTGGTATCTGCGTTACCGAATTTATGGATGTTGAGATAGTCATTGAGTCCGCTCTTAAGTGTGTCCTGTCCCAGAAATTTCTCCATCATGTAGAGCAGAGACGCCCCCTGCAAGCAAAGGTTCCATTAACTGTGAGAACTTATATACTACTACTTATACTATATTACTTTATTATTAGTATTCTATAATACTTTATAATATAGAGTAATAATGTAGATAAATAAAAAATATTTTTTTTAATGAAAACGTGAATGGGTATTAATTCATAAAACAAACCAAGGTGAGGAATAACCCTTCAAAGCTCAAAAAATACTTTAATTACATAATCTCGACGTTTCGGACTATTCGTCCATCTTCAGGAGTACAAAAATAGTATATTAATTATTAGATATTGCAGGAATACTATTATATAATACTATTATATAAATTGCCATTAACCAAGCTATTATATCATATTTAAACAATTGATAAATTGTAATTTCTTAATTTTTAACTCACCTTGTCCTGGACAGGGCATGGTGAGTTAAACGTCGAGATTATGTAATTAAAGTATATTTTGAGCTTTAGAGGGTTATTCCCCACCATGGTTTGTTTTATAAAAAATAAATAATAATAAGAAATAAATGTAGTTTCATTTGTAATATAATATTTAAAGTTCTTATACTACATTACGAATGAAACTCATTTATTTCTTATTTGAAGGTTTAAGGTATTCTAAAGAAAAGCCATCACCCCTAATGAGAATCAAACCTACAATTTTAGTTAAAGTAAAGCAATATTTCAATTAACTCTCATAGACCTTCAGGCCAATGTAAATTAAAAGACATAAATAAAATGTAATTTGCTGACTAAGACAACAATGAAATATATTTTATTTATAATAAATTTTGAAATTAAGATATTTATCCTCAGCCAGCTCAACCATTACCACCATCTTCTGCCAACAAAGATCAGTCAACTCCTGGCAACCTCACTCTTATTCTCCCAGTTCGACACAATGGTTGCTTGGTGTACGGTGGACTTTCTGGCGATCTCGAGGCAAAACTTAAACGCCTCATGAACTGTTACATTCGTTTTATCCTCGGGAACCCCATATACTCCCATATATTTCTACCATGAGTTAAAATGGCTATTTCCTGTTCATTGTCGCCAGTTCGGTCCTTTATCAAGTCATTCAACCCCAAAGACCTTCATATATCTTTTAACTTCTTAAATTTAAATCCTCTGTTCACTCCCTTAACACCCACTCTGGTCCTTCTGATCTTTATATTCCGTCCCACCATACAGCTGTCTGTCCAACAAGCTACCAACCTAGAAACCTTTAAACCCCGACTCTTCCGCCACTCAAAGCCACAACACATGCAACACATTTAGGGAATATATAAAAATTTACCTTGCTGTAAGATATAGTGTCAAATATTGCTTCTATCTCAGTTGGATCGTGGACTGTTGCAGAGATAGGATGGCTGCTGGAGAGTGCGTCAAGAGTAAGGCCAGGCTGCGTCTTGTCGAGGACGAACTGCTCCATCATGTTCCAGCCTGGCATGAGGTTGTCGACGGCAAGGTACTCCAAGAAGGAGGCAAAACCCTCATTCAACCAGAGGTCATTCCACCATCTCATTGTCACCAAGTTGCCGAACCACTGAACACAGCCATTTCGATTCATAAATATATAAATTATTGATTTATTTTATTAGTGCACAGAAAATTTTGCTATGTTCAGTATATCATTGTTAAAATGTTAGCCATTAAAATATATAATAAAATGAAAAATTAAACATAATAAATAGTTTTGCTCCTTTATATTTGTTACAAATTATTATTTTTCATTAAATTTTCCTACCTGATGGGCTAGTTCATGGGCGATGACCACAGCTACCCACTGATGAGCCTGTGCTGATGTCTCTGATGGTTCATAGAGAATCGAAGTCTCCCGGTATGTTATGAGGCCCCAGTTCTCCATGGCGCCCACTCCAAAATCAGGAATAGCAATCAAGTCTAAACAAGTACAATAAGACTTTAGAGATTAAGCTTTGTGGAATACTCATTTGTTGGTGATGCTGAATAAAAATTTAGTTTACAAGAAGGCAGCAGGGTGAGTTCATAATGTCTTCTTCTTTTTTTTTTTTTATTTCAATGTTAGGACATCAGGAATTTGACAGCATAAATTTAAACAGGACTTGATGTCATTAGTATGAAATGTATTCAAACATTTCTCAAAGAACCTGCAATATGACTTTTGAGATATCGTTGATACAAATGCAAAGTAACGAATGTGAAAAGTTGTTGGTACCTTATAGATGACTTTATATATATTTTATACTATGATATATTTTAATTAGACTTAATACAGATTCGTTACTTTGATTATCAGTAATTGATAATTTTTTTTCTTTAATTTACGAGAGTTTGCCATAATGTACACCAGTCCAAAAGCAACCTGAAAAATTGAAAATGAAAAATGCATTTTTTCACATTCGATATTTTGCATTTGTATTGACGATATCATCCTAACATCCCATGAAGTACTCAGTGTCTCTTGTAATTAAATTTTTCATATCAATGAAAATCGATTTATGTGATTTACTCCATGACTTTTTTTGTGGTTTATCATCTTATCAAATCCATCTGGTGTTATAATGCTACCTCTTTTTGTTTTCAAATTCACATAATGTATTCTTGGTAATTTAGATATTGGTCCAGATTCTGGACCATTAAGTAAAGAGTATTCCGGACTAATAAAAAGTACTCTGGATAAGTAAAGAGCATTCTGGACTAATAAAGAGTACTCCAGATAAATAAAGAGCATTCCGGACTAATAAAGAGTACTCCAGATAAATAAAGAGCATTCCGGACTAATAAAGAGTACTCCAGATAAATAAAGAGCATTCCGGACTAATAAAGAGTACTCCAGATAAATAAAGAGCATTCCGGACTAATACAGAGTACTCCAGATAAATAAAGAGCATTCCGGACTAATAATGAGCACTCCGGAAGAGTAAAGAGTTTTTTGGATGGAAGTAAAGAGTATTCGGGACTCTGAAATACTATTTACTTCAGCACAAGATATTTTTTATACTCACAAAAAAAAATGAAGGTGTAATACAGCCTTCTCTCTATTACTCTTGATTAGGAGCTTATTTTAATAGAATTGGAGGCCTAAAACCAGCGAGTGCTATGGCGTGCCTAAGGTTTTCATTTGAGGGGTTCGAAAAAAGAAAAGGTATCAGCCTCGTCTTGACTAAAAAAGGTGGTAACTAGTAGTTTTCCTGTACTAAAAATCTGTGTTATTCATAAGTGGGCTTTAAATTTAAATAAAGAAATAATAGAGTTACGTTGTATTTCATTTTCTAAATTTTGACATGCTGGAGTTAATGGAACTAGGCTGTAGGTCAAATCAAAGGCCTTTTTACTCCATGAGTGTTACATTAATAAGGACTTTGTTTCTGCAAGTGGTTTAGCAGTATGAATATAATGCTTACAGTGGATAAAGGGTTTTGACATGACGTATATCCCAGATTTGTTTTGTTTATAATACATTGATTTACATAGTCATTAGAACTCAGCTGTCAATTAGATGCTTAAAAAAAGTAATTCAACCTTATGCTGAATTTGAATCAGCATCTCCCTGGAGTCAGACCGGTACCCAAACTACCATGCTATGGATTTACCAAAATTTTATTGTTTGAATAATGCTTGCCTTGCTTGGGAAGAGGATAGTTGACGTTGAAGTATCGTTCGTAGTGATCCATCATAGCTGTTGCGGTATCAAGTGCAAATTGTGCCTGCTTTAGAAGGTCCGATGGACTGTAAACTGCAACTGAAACACCACGGCTGGTCGTAGCACGGATGTGGTCATAGTCGCACACGACAAAGGCCACTAGATATGTGCTCATCTCCACAGACTCCTGGAAATCGTCTCGCAACTGCAACGCATAGGTACAAACTCAAAGATTGAAGAAAAAATGTGAATTTATCTATTTACACAGATTTATTGAAAGGAGTTATTTGCCCCGGAGGCCCTTTTCAAAAATAAGGATATCATCAAGCATATCCTGGCTAGAGAAGGGTGGAGATCAGTAGGTAATCCAACCCAAAAATATCAGTCATTAATGAAAATACATGACAATTAAAAGGAACTAAATAAATAATTTTATCCATTCATCCGCACTTACTGACTAGTATGGTTCAGGTTTGTGGTTTTTGTGACCAGTTTCTCCATCCTCATCAACCATAATGAAACATCATCAGCCAACCCACCCATCTTGTAACTATCTGATCACTGAGAACTTGGAATATTTAGCCAACTTGAACGCTATTTGACCCCCAAAAAATCTGATCTAAGTGTACTTATTTAATTTATTTTTGAGGTTTTTATGACACATTTTTGCCGATGAAATCAAAATTTCGGGGGGGAGTACTTACATATGCCCATGGAGCGTATATAAGTTAATAAACAGGGGAAACAAAAACCAAAAATCTGGCTAGACAAAGTTGTTTTAAATTTTATTAGCTTTCATTTAAAAATATGCATTGAAATCGGTTAAGGTTTAAAGGCTGTAGCTTTTTTAAAAATTAAAAGACGAAATGCCGTTTGGCCCCACTGAGCGGCGTGAGAGGGAACGGTAGCTGGAATCCCGCTTCAGGAGCGGAAAAAGTATCGCAAGGCCTCCTCATTGTAGTGCGGAAGGGATTTTATTATGTTAGTTATTCTAGATGAAATTGTGTTATATAGAAGTTTTTTTTTTTTTTTTTTTTTTTTTTTGGTGCTTCGACTACTACGGACATTAGCGCCATAGAAAATTGAGTTAGATCCTTTTATCATATACCGGTTATAACCTTACACCTAGATCTAAACCTAAAATTGCTATTTAGATTATGATAATTTAAATAAATTCTATTTTACTGTTAACACATGATTAGATAAACAATTTGATTACTACCAATAGGTAAACTGAACATTGGCGTAGTTGTTTAAATAGAATAGAATGCCTCGAGTGTACCATGACCAGGTTATACTCGACGACTTATTCATCAATCATAAGCAGGAAGAACCTTCGCGCATCCCTTACTGCGTCCAGGAGATCTTCTACGATATGACTCTTGCCTATTTGATAGACCAGCCGGATGATCCTCTCCAGTTCTGCAGTGACTACTTGCAAGATCTTAAGAAGAAGAGAAAGATGGAGGTTGTGATCGCGGATCCGGAACCTGAAGATGTGCTTGGGGATTTGTACAACCAGCGAAGGGCTACCGTATGGGCATCGGACTACCTCTTTGAGGAACAAGTGGAAAACGTTATTTCGGAAAAACCGAAAGCTACAAGGATTGAACTGGAGAAGGCGCTGAGGGACATAGTTCTTTTCAAGCATCTCCAGACTGAAGATATCAATGCCGTTATTGACTCTTTGATGTTGATGAGAGTCGAGAAAGGGGATACAATCATTACCGAAGGCGATGAAGGTAACACCTGTTACTTAGTGGAAAAAGGAACATTTATTGCGACAAAGAGACACGGTTTGGAATCAGTTGCTGTGAGAACGTACATGAACTCTGGCTTTTTCGGGGAGCTTGCACTACTGTACAACGCTCCCAGAGGAGCTACGGTGATTGCAAAGTCCGATGGGATCCTTTGGACTTTGGAAAGATCTGTCTTCAGAAGAATAGTCCTTCGGAAAGACCTCGAGGCAAGGAACAACTACGAGAAGCTGATCCGGAAAGTGCCGATGCTAGCTCTACTCACGCCTTCAGAGAAAGACAAACTTCTGGACTCCTTCGAGACGAAACAATACGAAGATGGGGATTGGATCATGCGGGAAGGCGACGAAGGGGACGGCATGTACTTCGTGATGGACGGTCAAGTGGAAATCAGCAAGATGGATCCTTCTACTGGAATGGAAGTTTTGGTCAACAAGCTCGGAGAGGGGCAGTTTTTTGGGGAAGTCGCTCTTGTTCTGGAACAACCACGAGCCGCCTCTGCACGTGCTCGAGGCAAGACGAGTCTCGCGTTCATCAGGCTCGATCGCTTCGAGAGGCTTCTGGGACCATGCATAGACATCATGAAGAGGCAGTTCGAGTCCTATGAACAAACTCTCAAGCAGATATTCGGAACAATATACTCAATGTGCAACTTGTGAGCCAATTAACCTTTTCATTCAATGATTAAGCACAAGTAGTCATATTCAGTAAAGTTATATCTGTGTGTTTAAAGGTGTAACAAAACTTGGGCTATTAGAGCATGGCTATCTGTAAGTTACCGCCCTTTTATAATGCCAACAGCGCGTGGTCGGTCACCTATTCAGGTACTGGCCACGTCCGACTTTGCTTAACTTCGGTGATCAACGGGAACCTGCGCATTGAACGTGGCTAAGGCTGTTGGCTATAACTATATCTTGTTTTTAGTTTTGTCCATTTCTCTGTCAGTGGTTGACAGCTATATGGTATGTTTGACTGTCTTAAAATCGCATGAACTAGGGTTCCTGTTTGTTATCCTGAAACGGTGTTAGTAAGATTTTATTGAATAATGTCTTATGAGAAGTTGTGTCGTCTAAAAATCTATACGTTTTTTAATTAGGGGTGTGTCAATTTCACCTATGTTGGAGCTTATACGTAAGTACCCAGCGGTTTTACCAGTTTTGTAATGCCTTAATTTTATCATATATTTCAAGTATATTTTATCATAACAAAATAGCATCTGGGAAATTTTGCCTGCAACTTAAGCCGTCTCAGAACCTAATTTGGTTTACAAATGTCCAGAATTTGATTTAATTCTACAATCGGAATTTCGGTAGACATAACTTTAGCCCACAAACCAAACCTTTTGTAGCCAATTTTCATTAAAGTGGCGACATCTTTGAAAATATAAAAACAAAAGGCAAACATGTACAATGGTTGTGAAGGGAGATAATATATTTTGAACTTACGTGGGTCATAATGAGGACACGTAAATATATTAATATTGAAATGTACATTATTAAATCTGTGATTTCATAAATTAACTGAGACATTTTAATCAGTTTCTGTTGTCATATCTAGTGTTGAAGAGCGCTGTAATTGGAATTGGTTATGCAAGTGTTGACATGAGCATGATATTCCCAAGCCATTGTGTAAGGTATTACTGAATCTAGTTTGTGAAGTTTAAGTATATATTCCTTCCCTGACTCCAAAACAGATTCATAACTACTTCAAGAGAGGTTTGAGGATGAAGTGGCCGCTCACAGTACTCCAATTTTTGCCAGTGAATATGTTCTACACTAGGGCCAGGTATGAAAATGGAATATTGACTAATGGGCTTATCCCACTATATTATTTAGAACCAGCTATCCTTGTGAGCATTGTCTAGATGTTCCAAATCTAGGGGTGGAATATTTTTATAAATCTTTCTAATAGGAGCTAGACAGGAGAACACATGAAAGGGATACTCACCAGACCAGTTCCCATGTAGAATCCGGCATCTTCAGTGTTGACGATAGGCATGTTGAAAAGGGAGATGTGAAACCTGTCTCGGAAGATGGACATCTTGAATCGTGCTTTGAACTGCGGCTCGTCGAAGCAGGGGAATGCTGACCTGGCGTAGGTAGGTTCAAAGTGGGTCGTTGCAAGATACCTAAAAAATATTAAATACCTGGTCAAATTATCTGGAGAAAAAATTACAGCAGTAAGAAATAAGTTTCAGTTAATATTGTAATCTTTGGCACATTTGTATGAATTAACTTGCAGTTCTGTGATATCAAGCCCAGTAGCGTAATTCGCAATGGACCTGAAGCAAAACAGGAGAATATGGGCCTGGCGATTTAATTTTTCTAAAAAATAAAGACTAGAAACATTGAAATATCTTTGCTCTAAATATATTTTGAAAACACTCAGTGCAGATTACATTATATAAAATATTGGTAAAATTAGTGCCAATGGGGAAAAAAAATATTCTCCTTTAGGAAGTGCTAACTGTTTCATATGTATATATATATATCCTATCACAGACTGTAGGCCTTAGGGTATACGCTTATCCCTGTTCATTATTATAATTTTTTTTTAAAGCTGACATTCCCTTATACACCTTCCAATTTGCAAATTGTGGCCCAGCAATAAAAATAAATAATATAATAATATGTTTTAGGCTACATTGCTGGGAACGACTCTGCATGAAATGTACACATGCCATTAAAAAAAACATGCAATATTTGGTGGTTAATTTAAGGAATAAGATAATTAACTTGACAATTTTGAAAGGGCAATTGCAGAGATTTGTCACGAGAACAAACTTAAACCCTGACCTTGTTTCGCCATCCTTGGTCTTATAGCTGCTGATGTAAAACCCTTCCATCTCTCTGCTCAGCCTAGTGGTGAATCTCATGAGGAGGGTGTAGTTAGCGCGCTTTCTCAACTTCTCCTTCATCTCGAGGTAGAGCTGCTGTCTGGGTGGATACTCCAACATCTTACTCACTCCCAGCCGGTGGTTCTTACTGTTAGTCACCATCTGCACACAAAACCAATGAACATTCAAAACATGAAAAATATCGTTATCATTTTAATAATTGACTGATAAAAATGTTCATCAAGATAAAAAAATTATGAAATAGTAATGATACAATAAAAGAAATTTGGCTAAAGCTTATGATTTATATTTTATATTTATATTCGGGAGAAATTAAATACCTCAAATTCTCAAATTCATTCACAATAAGGAAGGAATTTAACATACTTCATTTTTACCAAAGATCATCAGTCTCTGCCAGCAGCCACATACTTTGTATATATATATATATCTTAAAGTAGCAAAGATTTCTCTTGGGAAATTAACATTTTCTCTAATAAAATAGATTATGAACAGTCTAGACGTGGCTTTGCCACTAGAACTTACTTAGGTTAAGGCTGTAATTTCTTACTTAAAGTTCTCCTGGAGAGGCAGTTAATGGGAAACACGTTGAGCATAATAAATATATGAGGAGGAGGTATCTCAGTTGTTTGTTAGCAAGTTGCCAAGAAGGAAGTAGCTAAGTCAGTCTTTGCTTGGTCTCCATGAAGGAAGTATTTTCTATCAGTTTTCTTTTTTCTTTTTTTTCTTTTTTTTTTTTTTTTTTTAATGTGTTTGTGGAAATATTGTTTATCAAGATCGAGCATTGTGCATGACCTCTTTTGAACTACCCACGGAATTGTTTCTAAAGGCTGACCTGCCTAAGTAAGCCAAATTTTTTGATCTTTATAATTATATTTTTCTTCGTGAGAGATAGTTTCAATTAACATTTCATACTTTCACATTTCAATAGATATTAACTACAATCTCGGCGCTAATAGCCAAACAGTTGATGCGCCGTTAAAAACGAACAAAAAAAAAAAAAAATTAACTACAAACAAATTTTAATTAGTCTCATCCCGTTAAGACCCTGAGATATTAAGAATTAAGTAGGAGGGCCCATTTCCAAATTAAACTAGATAAATTCATCTGCCCCTTATTTTAATTAAAAATAAAAATAAAAATGTTGGCGCCCAATGTGGAGAACATTTTATTACTATACATATAGTATATATATATGTATATATATTATATATATATATATATATATATATACTATACTATATATATACACATACATACGTATATACATACACATATACCTATGATATGGCATATATAAATAGATAGATAGATATATAAATTTTAATGGGATCATTTTGGTGTCAATTAATAGAATCGTCAAAAAACAATGCGATGAGTTTCTAAAGCAGCAAAATCTGTCCATTAGGAGTGAGGGTTTCCCTGAAACCCTTCTGCCAGATAAACTTACTAATTAGCGGGCAGAACAATATAATTTCTTGCTATATAATATTCTTAGCAAATTAGAGAGGTTTATTATAAATGTAGGCAAAATTGGTCTATTAAGAGTGGGACTTTGCTCAATAACATATGAGTATTCAATGATATTGTTAAATTTCGTAGTCATTCTTTTCCAGAAAAAGCAATTTAACTTTTTTCCATTTTTCATATATTGTGTTGGTGCTACTTATTTATGTGACGTACACCAAATACAACGGAAAAGAATAAATAATCTTTTTGCTTATATTAATGAAAAGAGAGGTACTTTACTCTTCTGGCATACATTTATTATTTACATTTTGTAGCAACAGACGTACCTTATCAGAAATTGTGAGATTTTGGCTGTTCAGGACGATGAAGTAGGTTTCCTTGTCAACTTGAAAGTCAATCATTACTTGGCCTGGAAGCAAAAAAGATGATAAATAATTTCTTTTTTGCCTTTCGGTGGTCTATAAATGCAAAGAATAATTTCACAGGTAAAAATTTATACAACAATAAAAAATAGGAATAATGAAAATAAAAGAATTGTAAAAAAATACTAAAGAAAAAGTAAGTGAAAGAGATTATTTATTTATTATAATTAGCAGAGTCCGCTATTTTTTACAGCAATTTGCTTGTTTTTATAGTTCATGAAATCAATGATACATAATATATAATAGAGGTTTGTTCATATACTTAGATATTCTTAAATTAAAAAAAGATATTCTTTGTTTGGGAGTCCGGTCTTGACCGTGAATGGTGTCACATCGAAGTTACAAATAGTGCAAGTTTGAAGTGGTTTTACGCAACCGTTTTTCTTGGAACTTTACACGCGGAAAGTTTTAATAGCGAAGAAGCGCGGTGTGTAGTTTGGTGCGTATTGGTGAATTGTGGAAAGTGAAGTGACGAAGGAAAGTTTTGGAGATTTCCTAGAAATTGAAGGCTTATCAGAAGTAAGAATCTCCACGAGGCCGCCCCACTACTCGCCTCCATCCCCACCGCCTCCTGGCTGACCACCCCTCTACAAGGTCAGGTACCTCTTATCATCAGCTGATTCTGACAGCTCCCTATCAGTACTAGCGTCTTTCTTTTTAATCGTCAGTTCTTCTATACGACTAGCTAATGTCGACGGGCGAAATGGAGCAAGTAAATAAGAAACTTTCTGAAATTTTGGAGACATTAAACAAGCGGTTTGACACATTGGAGGAAAATACAAATAAAAATATAGAAAAATTAAAAACTGAGGTCGAACTCGTCAGAATTGATTTTGATAAGTTTTCAAAGAAGTCAACAGAGCAATCTACTCGGAAAAATTTAATTATAATTGGCCTAGAATGTTCAGATAATAAAGATTTTATTGATAGATTCATTAGCTTATGTAGGGACATTAACATTGAATTAAGAAAGTACGATATAGAAAAAATTCATTTTATCAGAGAGAGTATTGTGAAGGTATGTCTCACTTCTGTTATCCTTAGGAATGATATCCTCAGGAGCAAAAAATTACTTTGTTCTGTAGATTCTTGTAAGCATATTAAAATAAAAGAAGATCTTCCATTTGAAGTAAGAAGAACAAGGGAAAAACTTTTTCCATATTTCCTGGCAAATAAAAAAGAAGGTCTTAGGGTTTCTTATAGGTTTGACAAATTATTGATAGAAGGGGAGCTGGTCACTCTAGAGATGCTAGAATCAGGAACACAAAGGCCTAAAAGGCAAAGAAGTCAGGAAAACTCTCCGGAAAATGGAAAAACTTTAAAAGAAGAAATAACCCCCAATACCTCTATTTCAAATAAATTACCACGGAAAAGACACAATAGAGGACATGCGCATAGTACCCACGGAAATAGGCTAAGAACCAACAGTCTAGAGCGCTATTATCCAAAGACAGGCTCTAAAAAAGAAAGTGAAGGAGAAGGAAGTCAAAGCTGCAATATGAATAAGACAATTTTTCAAAATACAAACAAAGACTCTGTTCAGATATCTAAGGACAAGCAAACGCAAGGGGATATTAAAGATAGTGTTAATAGCTAGCAAATCAAGAAAAAACTGAAATCTGATCCCTTTTATATCGGAACTTGGAATGTCAGGACTTTACTCGGCGAGGAAAAGATGGTGGAATTAGAGCATGCTATACAGAATATAAAATGGGACATAATAGGGCTAGCAGAGGTAAGAAGGAAGGTGTGTTCTATAACCGAGAGGCCAAATGGAACACTATTGATGCACACTTCCTCCCAAAGAGGGCTTTATGGAGTTGGGTTCCTAGTTCATCCGAAGATAAAGGGAAACATAGTGGAGTTCAAGGAAATCAGTGATCGAATTGCAAGGCTTAGTGTAAATATAGGTAAAAGCAAAGTAATAACCCTTATTCAGGTGTACTCTCCCACTCTGGATGCCACAGAAGAAGAAAAATGTATGTTCTATTCTCACCTAGAAGATCTTCTAGGCGGGTTAAAAAGGAAGAATAACTACGTAGTCTTAATGGGCGACTTTAATGGAAGAATTGGCTCAAGGCTAGATGGAGAAGAAGGCATTATGGGTAGTAGGACTTGCGGCAAACGTAATAGTGGAGGGGAGAAACTGATAAATCTCGCTTTTAGCCAGCAACTAAGAATAGCAAACACATATTTTAACAAACATCTCAAAGAGAAATGGACATGGTCATCACCACGGGATCACAAATTCGAAATTGATTTTATCCTTACGAACCACATCGACGTAGTGACCAACCTCGAGGTATTGGCGAACCTAACGTTCGACTCAGATCATAGGATGGTCAGGGGAGAGTTCTGCATCAGTAAGATGGAAAAGAAGAGACCCTTCCGGGTGAAAACCAGAACCCTTGATACTAAAAACGAAGAAGAAATGTCAAGTTTCCAAAATATTTTAAAAAGTAAGCTGGAAGAACAGAAAGAAACAAGCTGTACTGTCCAAGGAAAGTATGAGTATATAATCAAAGCAATCGAACAGACAAACAGAGGGTTAACAACTCGGCAGAAACCCCCACGAAGTAAACTCTCGGTCGACACAATAAATCTAATGAGAGAAAAAGCCGCACTTAAAACAAAACAAGAGAAGAGTCCCGAGGAGCAAGAGAGACTGTCATCCCTTAACAGAATTATCAAGGGCAAAATCAAAGAGGATCTCAAAGACTATGAAAAGAGAGTGGTGATGGAAACCCTGGAAACTAGCAAATCTCTTCGCCAGCTGAAGAAAGAGTTGTCCCCAGGCAAATATTGGCAATATTCACTCCACAGCAAAGAAGGAAATCCCTTAACCAAGAGGCAAGAAATAGTGACAGAGGCGACAAACTTTTTTGCAGAACTTTATACAGATAAGACACCAATATCAAGTGGAAGAGAAGGACGAGAAATATCTGCAGAAGTTCCTGGTGTACTGTTCTCTGAATTAGAGAGGGCTGTGAAGTCCCTTAAAATAAGAAAGAGCCCGGGTCCCGATGGAATAACAAATGAACAGTTGAAAGCAGGTGGAGAGGTCCTTTCAAGAGAACTATGCCAACTATTTAATAAAATTCTTGAGACCGGAAAAGTTCCAGATGACTGGAAAAGGACTAAAATCATTTTACTCCCAAAGAAGGGGGATAAAAGAAATATTGAAAATTACCGCCCTATTTCTTTGTGTCCTGTTATATCAAAACTTTTCACTAAAATAATAAAAGAAAGAATCAATCCAACCCTAGAAAGATGTCTAACTTCTGAACAAGCAGGTTTCCGGAAGGGGTACTCTGTGGTCGACCATCTTCAAGCTCTAAATCAGATTATCGAAAGGTCTATGGAGTATAAACTACCTTTATATCTCTGCTTCATTGACTTTAAAAAAGCCTTCGACTCAGTAAAGCATTCCAGTATTTTTGAAGCCTTGGAGGAGGTAGGGGTCGAGGCGGCCTACATTGAGGTTCTGAGGGACCTGTACCAAGGAAACGAAGCCTTTATAGCGACGGATCTTACTGGGCCTACTTTCTCTGTGGAAAAAGGCGTTCGGCAGGGAGATAATGCATCACCACTTCTTTTCACGAATCTGTTGGAAATGGTTTGTCGACGATGCCCCAAGCAGGAAAATATGGGTATAAATATAAATGGAAGAAAACTCAGCAACCTCAAGTTTGCCGACGATATTGTCCTCCTTGCAGAAAACCTAGAAGATTTAGTAAGTCTGTTAGGGGAACTTTTGGAGGAGTGCAATAAAGTGGGATTAAGGCTAAATTACTCCAAAACGAAAATCATGACTAACCGGGAAAAAACTGAGGTAAAACTTGACGGAAACATTTTGGAGTATACGGAGGAATATATTTACCTGGGTCAACTTATTTCCTTTCATGGTAGTGCAGCAAAAGAGCTTCAGAGAAGAACATCTCAAGCATGGAAGAAGTTTTGGGCTCTGAAATTTATTATGAAGGGAAGTTATAGCATGGAGTGGAAGAAGCTTGTCTTCGAGCAATGCATTCTGCCGGTTGTATGTTACGGATGCCAAACTTGGTCTCTCACCAAGGCAGAAGAAAACAAATTGCAAATATGGCAACGTTCGGTAGAGAGATGCATTCTGAACGTAAAAAGGAGGCAGAAGATAACTAATGCACATATAAGGGCACAGACAGGTATGAAAGATGTCCTGCTACATGCAAAGAAGACCAAATGGACCTGGGCAGGGCATGTTGCTCGACAAGACAATGACAGGTGGGCAAAGCAGGCTACGGAGTGGATCCCATATGGACAGAAGAGAAGAAGAGGAAGGCAGAAGAAGAGATGGGCCGATGTCATGCGGAAGAAGGCTGGTGCTGTGTGGATGAGGACTGCCAGGGACAGAAGCAGATGGAAGGAGATCTGGATGAAGGAAATAGAAGGCACAACGGACTCCACTTCCCGATAGGACTAGTCCCCGTGGGAAGTCAGACTATTACCCCAGGAATATGGGAGGCCCTACAAAATAGTTATTTAAAATACAAACAAAGTATTATACTATATTATTCTTTATTTATTAGAGGCAAAGTTATCCATTTATTTATCTATTTTTTTTTTTTTTTTTATTTATTTAATTATCTACTGTGACTATTTTGTTAATAAAGGCTACATTCATTCATTCATTCATTCATTCTTTGTTTAACAGAAAACAACAAAGTTTGCTGCCCAAATATGTATGGTTGCTATGTACACAGATCAAAAGGTACTTGAAATAATTTTGAAATTGCACAGCAAATGAGTTTTTATGCTAATTTTCAAAAATTAGTTTAATAAAAACAAATGGTAACAACGTTTTTAAATGTTTAGGTTTGACATAAATTTATTTAAATTATTTATGAAAGATTGATAAGCCGGATTCTTAGTTTCCTTATGTAATGTAGTCAAGGAATCTATTAGAATTTATTCGCCAGGGACAGATACTTTGCTTTAGTTCACTAGAAACTCATGTGTTAGTCTTGGCACCATCCCTCTTGCTTCGAACCATAAGCCATGATCACATAGTCTTATCCATCAAACATTTCTTGAAATAACTCAATACACTTAAAGTATAATGCTCAAGCTTTTACATTCAGAGCTTCAGGCAGATAAGTGCTGGATTTAAACAACTTTTAATTTTTTGTGTGTATTTGTGAAAAAAACATTATTTTAAATTATGTAAAGAAGAAAGATATACGGGGATTTATACCTTTAACATCGAGCGTGGTGAGGTTGGGATGGATGTTGATGTTGTACCTGAGTGGCCGAACATAGTGTGGGAGTCGTAGGTTGTTCCACGGAAACAGCTCACCGTTCTTTGCTACTGGGATGATGTTCCTTGTCCTGTTGGGCCGTCCGTGCTCGTCCATCATGGTAGGTTGCTCTCCAGCACAGGGACATTCTGCAATGCATAGTAATTGATAAAGGAATAATACAGATTTATTAAGTGTTACCGGTACTGGGAATTCCAGAAGGCGAAATAAATTTATCATGTACTAATGACAAAAATAACTTGCAATAATATTATTAAATAATAACAAACTTAACCACACAAGTAAAGTTAATATATAAAAACAAAACTCTAAAAAAGAAACATAAAATTTTAACAATTAAAATTAATAGTTAAAATTTTTAGTATACTTTTTAGAGTTTTGTTATTAAATTTTACCACTGAGGTGAAGTTTGTTATTATTTCATTATATTATTGCATTTTATTTTTGTTGTTTGTACCTGATGATGGCACGTATGTGTTGAAAGGCCTTGTGCAAAATTAAACAAGAAGGATTGTGGGAAAACCAATTTATATATTAAAAAAAAAAAATGTTGTGGGTTAATTTGTAGACGCATCAACAGCTAGTGAAATTAATACATCATAAATGGCAAATTGGGTTCAATATTTAATATAGTGGAAAAAGTAAAAGAAGCATAATTTGATGCAGTGGTAAGTACTCGATGTTCAGTTTATAGAGAATACAGGAATTTAATGATTATATGCAAGAAATAATGGACTGGATGGTAATAATTTAGCAGCAGTTTGTTTATTTATTGAGGCAATAAGCTAATGGTAGCTCAATCTTTCTGTCCAACAAAAACTATACAAAAATTAAATAGAATAATCTGACAGAAATTTATACATATATAAAATGTATTGGTACTACCTATGAAATTGCATTTGGAACTTTTTTATTGCACCAATAAACTCTCTTTTTGCAAAAGTGACAACCAAAAAGAGGTTGGCATCTTATAGGTTATTTTACATGTCATTTGGGTGAGTTTAAATTTTGATTTGTGGAAATCAACAGTTCTCAATGTGTTCACTGAGAAATTTGTGGAATTGAAGAATAGAAATTCTAAAAATGAATTGAAATGTCTAATATTATACAGCCTTTGACTTTTGTGAATAACTCACAACAATATTCAAGGAGTATGCCATAACTCTAGTGTATTGAAGTATGAAGTAAAAATAGTTCTCAGCTTAGTAAATTTTAGGACTTGCTCCTTTTAAATATGTTGCAAACAAATAGAGGTAAATGCTGAAAGAGCTGTAATATAATTTTGATCATTTTCAAAATGTGAATATTGTAGGGCAACATTTAAAATTTTGGGTTGATGTCCTGAAAGATAAATAAAAATAGACAGATTACTGAAATAGTAAGCTATCAGAATATCAATTTTCATTCAATAAAAATTAATAATCTTCTGTAAATGTCTGATTTGAGTTACAGATTTGAAAGTAACCTCTTTTTAGTGGATAAGACTAATAGAAACGTATTGCACATTGGGATTTCAAATAGCTGGGAAGAAGAATATGTATGCGCACGCATGTTTGTCTAAACTATATGTGTGTTAGAAAATAAAAATACATCGCTAAATAAAAAATAAGTATCTATATAAATTATTATGCCTTGAATAACGAATAATAAAAAAATAATGACGAATAATTTTTCTATTGAATATTCAATTCAAATAATACAAAGGAATTATTGCAAAAAGGACTTAGCTAGAATCGATTTTAGACAAACAGTGTGTGTCGGAGTGTGCAGGAATGTGGAATAGAGATAACAAATCACAGGGGGTAGATGTTCAACAATTGAAGCGCCAAGAATTCGGGAATGTCCGGCATTGATCGTATATATTCGGGAATGTGAGTTATGACGTCATTTCACCAGTGGCCAGAGGGATGCTCCAGTAGGTATTTGAGCCATTTTAATAGTGAACTATCTCGCTGGATTATTTAATGACCGAGTAAATAAGGCATATATATATATATATATATATATATATATATATATATATATATATATATATATGTTGTAGATCCTAAGTTGAAAACTTAGATGTTCTAGGTAGTTGGTAACAGCTTGTTAAGTATTCAATAGTTTTGTATTTTAATTACATTTTTGTCGTGGAAACGTTTCGGCTATAAGCCATTTTCAATCCAATTGTCTGTGAAATACAATTAATTATACTGGTTAAGATATTAAGTTAAAATATGAAAAAATAATAAACATAAAAATTAGAGTATACTAATGTATCAACAACTTACCTGTATGATTTTGCATTATTTTTTTATATATACATTATATCTTCAGGTTATGTGCTTGTAAATTTGATCTGATATCCCGAACCCTTGCACAGCCTCCCCTCCCACCAGTTAGACAGAATTTTAACAAGTACTGGTTAAACTGCTGTTACTGCTAACTCTGCGGATTACTCTACCTGTTTCTTGACACGGGCCCCGAGCGCCCCAATGACAAGAAACATTATAATTTGATTACTTGACGAGTAACTTTTAGTATGACGGGAAACGTGCTATAATAAACTGCACAAAATGTTGTAGTCGCGTTAATTTAGGTGATACATTATTTATTTTAATTATATATGTATAATTATGTATCAAGGTACTTACCAGCCTGGGGTCCGGCGTAGGCTATTATGAGTGACACGATGAAGAGGATGGCGAGGACTACGGTGGCCACGCAGAGTGCTCGCTTTTGCGAACACATGGCCACGCGGTTGTGCTCGTACACAGTTCTTTTGTGCATCCCATTCTGGCTGTCTCCTGTAACACCAAACAAAAATTCTGCAAACGTTAACACAAACCTCTACATGGATCGATTTTCTAGTTATATTTTAACTAGAACTGGAAGTCGCTGATTTGTTTTGGGAACGAAAGTACTCTGCAGATTAAGGATACAAGAAATGATTATTTAAAGTCATCAATCACTAGATTTTAATTCGAAATTGTATAAATTCCCTTCTCGTAAAAGCTACGTATGCTAACCTGATTCCTCAGAAAGACAACAGTTAAAAAAATATATTCATTCCTTTTTTCTATATTACATTTATTGTATGAAATCCCATCTTCCCAAATTCACTTTACCCCTCTCCACCCTTCAAACTTCTGCTTTTCTTATGAATCTATCCTGTCTTAGTGATGAAGAAACTTCCGTACGGATCAGTAGCTCTGCACCCTCGTATTTAACATAATTTGCCGTTTTTGATGATCAAAATTTGGCGATGCGTGAATAGTGAAGCCTTGACTAGGTTGTAGGCCGAATTAATGGACTTTCACAACCTCAAGTATTATATGTTGCTTTCAGAAAAAATCCAAAATCAGTACTTTGCCAACACATAAAACTAAATCATAATACACAATCTTTAATTCGAAAATAGGAACAATGTACCCAATGGCAAAAAATATTTTATTATCCAGTGCTTTGTCATTTGAATAAAACACTTCTTGGTGCTAATGACCTTAGCAGTAGATGCACCAAACAAAAAAAAAAAAAAACACTTCTAAGCCAACACTCTGTTCATCGTATTCTCACCTTTCTTTATCGTTATTTTCCTGTTTGTAATGTGCTTATTCGAAATAAAATAAATTAATTTGAAACCAATGAAAAATATGTATTTCCGAAAGCCACTTAATCTGTTAAAGTATAATAATTTATTCATTTATAATAATTGATGCAGATGTTTATGAAAAATATGTATTTCCGAAAGCCACTTAATCTGTTAAAGTATAATAATTTATTCATTTATAATAATTGATGCAGATGTTTATGAAAAATATGTATTTCCGAAAGCCACTTAATCTGTTAAAGTATAATAATTTATTCATTTATAATAATTGATGCAGATGTTTATGAAAAATATGTATTTCCGAAAGCCACTTAATCTGTTAAAGTATAATAATTTATTCATTTATAATAATTGATGCAGATGTTTATGAAAAATATGTATTTCCGAAAGCCACTTAATCTGTTAAAGTATAATAATTTATTCATTTATAATAATTGATGCAGATGTTTATGAAAAATATAAAATAGTAAAACGTTTTATTTTTATTGTAGTCAGCCTTGCCGAGGAATATGCCAAGTTTCCACAACTCCTTTATTGTTGAGCTCCTTTTGATAATATAATAATATTTTCTTTTGTTGGTGAAGCTTTAATCTATCTGGATCCTGGCGCCAATTATTTTTATTTTTATGATACACCTTCATTTCCTGTTCGACAAATTGTTGCCTACAGTCTCTACGCCAGTTTTAAGACCAGTTAATGCCTTTTATTTACAGCCCGTTCAGTTAGATGGAATAGTTCTAATCCCGCATGCGCGAAATTCTGAGCAAAATATTCACTAAGGTTCCGCCATTTGCATTTCCATTGCAAGGAAGAATACTCTACTTTAAACTCAATAAAAACTGATTATGTCTCGTTTAGGACCAGGAAAAACTTTGAGAGGTCAGCCAAGGGAGATAGTGTTTAATATTTAGCAATACTAAGCCCAAGCTAAGGCTAAAAAGTCCGTCACGCAGGAGCTGCATAACTAAGCACTTTCCTCAGAATTTGGGTAGTGTAGACTACTTTCCAGAACAATTTGCTTAAAATATCCTACATAAATAAAATAAAAACATGAATAGTTCTCTTTTAATTTTGTAATGAGTAACTGATCAATTATTAATTTGCTTACAGAGTTATGTTTACACATGGTACCTACTACACTACGTAATAAATACAAAAAACCTCATATTATCGTATTTTGATCTAACGCAGGAACAGGATACAGTCACTCTAGTGGTAGAAAGCGCTCCTTGTGGCGGCTTTGTGAACCTACGTCTGGCGGGCTTTTCTATGAAATATATTACAAATTAAACCCCCGCTTTCCGATTGACCGATTCAGCTCATTTTTACAACACATCTTTCTCATGTGTTACCCACGACGTATACCGCGTTTCGTTACAATACAGCAGAAATTACGACCGGTATGAGTATATTAGGAATTTGGGTCCGGAGTAAACCCCCCCCCCTTCTAATGAACCGATTTAGTTCATTTTTATATCTCACTTTTCTCTCTATATTAACAATACGAATACCAAGTTTCGTTGAAATATAACAAATATTACGGCTGACATAGTCAAATTAGTGTTTTGGGTCCGGGGTAAACCCCCCCTTCCGGTGGACCGATTTTGGTGGTTAACGAACTCGTTCAATCGTTTGCTAATTGAATGCTATATACCAAGTTTCGTGACGAAAAAACAAAAACTCTGGCCGCTATCGTGTTAACAGACACACATATATATATATATATATATATATAAATTTTAACGGGGGTCATTTTCGGTGTCTACTAGGTAGGATCGATAAAGATTTGAAGAAATTTTTCAAAAATTCCGTCATGAGTCCAACCTCAATAGCTACTTTCCTTCGGAGGAAAGTGCTAAAACAATTTAAGCTGTAGCCTCTTCAAATAGATGGTTTAGTTGGAGGGAAAAGGGCGTGACCTATATTCCCCGTGCAGGAAACTGGCGGTAAACATTCTCACTGTTATAACCTTATCACTAGGAGGTTTAAAACGTTTTTAGTCTTAGCTTTAGCTAAGTATTGATAAATATTAGACACTATTTCCTTTGTCTGACCTTTCAAAGCCTTCCCTAGTTTTAAACGAGACATAATCAGTTTTATAATGTGTTTGTTCCTTGAAATGGGTGTTTGCAATTGGCATTTATATATATATATATATATATATATATATATATATATATATATAATTAATGATTACCTAAAACATTTCTGAATAGTTTTTAATTTATGGGAGGTTTAGAGTCGGGAAATCAGTAAGTTTTTCTTTTTAACTACATTATTTATTATTTACGTCCTACATGTTTCGTGCCTCCTCAGGGCCACTTTTTGTTCGAAATACTTCTCCTAACCACGTAATCTTAATCGATGCGGGCGTAATACTAATTTTACTAGTATATTACTAGCGTAATATCTAAAAACAATTTAACTCTTCACTACCACATTTTATTAATGCACATTTTTGAGCCTTATCCTGAAATGAGCTTCTTGGAAGATCGGCCACGTCAGACAAATAAATGAATATGGCCGTTACTAATCAGCTGTTTACAGTCGATAGATAAAATTCTAATTCCGATGAAGGCTTTTGTAATTAATAATATATTAAAATAAAATCGGCTAAAATGTATACTTCTAAATCTTATCTGTTTTCACGAAATTGTGTAAAATTTAGGTTTTTATTTTAATATATTTAAATGGTAAGAAAAAATCTTCATTTGGAAATCGTTTTTTTTTTTAACCATGAAACGACTGCAAACAGCCAATTGCATGATACAAATAATTTGATTTGATAAAATATTTGTGTCGTACACGGTACAAATATTATATAAAATAAGCTCTTATAATATTATATATATATATATATATATATATATATATATATATATATATATATATATGCATAAAATTTCTTATGTAATAATATAATAGGCCTAAGCCTTCAAATACACAAACATGTAAAATCTATAATAATAGGATAGCTATGATAGTTTTGATATTAAAATATTACAACAAAATTGTCTACTTTTTATTGAAGTACTACTATACTTTAATAAGTTCCATTAATACTACATGGAAAATACTAATTTTCAATGGCGGTATTAGTAAATAGTATTTTTATTTTTTGTGCAACACAGTGTTTTTCACTTACCTTATATATGAATAAACAGTGTTCCATGGTTATGATCCATAGCTAAATTATGGATTATTATGATCCAATATATATATATATATATATATATATATATATATATATATTATGTTCGACAATTTTTTCTATTATATTATAAGTTATAAGGTTATAACTGATAGGAATACCCAACGTAAAAAAATCTTTTTTTAAGCACATTGGATAAGAAATATTTATTTCTTATCCAATGTGCTTTAAAAAATAATGTTAATTTCTTCTTATATTATTTATATTCTACAATTCCGTAATGTGTATCCAATCATGTATATACTACAGTACTTTGTTATTCATATATATATATAAATACATATATATTTTTACTTATTTATTTCTTTAGATATATATTTTTTTCTTACATAATCCTAAAGGTTAGCACTCAGATGGAGATCCCCACAATTTTTTTTTAATGTTTATTCTAATACATACAAATCAATTAATTTTATCAGACACTCACAAATTTATACTTAATTATTTTCTTATTATAATAAAGTAGAATTAATAAAGCATGCAAATTGTCAGCATCTACACCATGCTTCCTGGAATAAAGCTTTGGAGGGCTATGCAGCGACACAAGCAGAAAGTCTGTCTGGGACTTACCACAGAGAACAGGGACAGGCCAGAGAGAGTCTTGTGGTGAACATGAAACAAAATCAAGTATTTTTCGTGCTCAGGAGTGAAGTATAAAAAAAGAAAAACAAATAACAAAGAAAAATTACATAAATAAATAAAGTATTTGAGTGACACAAAAAATATAAAATACCAACGAAACAAAATAGTAAAATCATAAATGAGTTAATATGTTCGTAATTTTGTGTCGTATAGGACCAGAAACGATGTTACGAAAATAACTTCCATGGTCTGCAGAAGAAAATTTTCTTTCCTGTCATCTTGAAGATGACTATGTTTGGAGTCTATCGAAATATTAAACTGCTGTATACCAGACGCTGACTGACGCCATGTTGATAATATTCGGTTACGACTTGGCTCTTGTAACGAGAACTATGCCTTCGTTCAATTGGGCTATACATATTTACAAATAATCTCCTGATTATGTGAAAAATGTGAAGTCACTTCAATGAATTCACGAAGTTGTTCATCTTAAACAAATAAGGAATTAAATTCCTTATTCCCCTTGGAGAATAAGGAATTTAAGTGTTAATCTAACATTGTCAAAAATAAAGAAAAATGAGCCTCTAGCCTCAACTATGTACAGTAAAATGTTTTCATCATTGAAATCCGAGAACCCACACGCCCTAAAGATATTTACTGACGGCTCGAAAACAAGTTTCGGTACAGGTTCAGCTGCAATTGTTGGCCAAGATTTCTATCAAGAAAAACTGCCACAAAATGCAAGTGTATACAGTGCTGAATTACAGGCCATTCTGTTAGGTATCAGCAGAATACAGACTACTGATTATAACCAGGTAATGTTATTTACTGATTCGCTCAGTTCCTTATTCTCTCTTAACAACATATACACAACACACCCCATTGTCAAACAAATATTAGATCATATACACCGGTTACAGGAAAACAATATACAAATTAAAATGATATGGTTACCCGGACATGAAAATATTTCTGAAAGCACTAACGTAGACGAACTAGCAAAATTAGCGACACGAAGAGATACAAATGACATTGATCTCTTGACATTACAAGATATTAAAAGACTTACTTACACTAAAACTATAAACAACTGGCAGCGATATTGGCAACTCACACGAGACAACAAACTCAGAGAAATTAAACATACAGTTGAAGCTTGGTCATCAAGCTCACGGGATGTGAGACGAGAAGAAGTCGTCTTATGTCGTTTAAGAATCGGAGATACTTTACTCACTCACTCGTTTTTAATGACTAAAACTGAAAAACCTATTTGCAGACAGTGTAACTTACCTCTGACAGTTAAACACATATTGACAGAATGTAGAAGACGTGATTACTTACAAATACCGCACGACATGACTGAAATTTTGAAAGAGGGTAGCCAATCGATAGACACTATTTTTCGACATCTAAAACACACACAGCTATACAACAAGATTTAATTTTAGACTCTAAAGTTACTTCTGATATCTGGTAGCATTGGTGAAAAGATAATTTTCATTATAATTATTTGTTATTTTAAATTAATTTTATTTTCACTTAATCGTGTGTATAACATGAATTACACATAGTGTGTAAAAGCAATGTATATGCATGTGTTGTGCACTTGCATATACATCTGAATACTTTTATTGTAAATTAATGTTTTTACTTTATATGAAATATCAATAAGAAATTGTAACAACTGTTTAATTATAAGAACACATTTGTAATTATCAAGCGAATCATTTGCGTTATGAGAGTCTTGATAATAAATAAATAAATAAAAAATCTTCATCTTCTTTCATCTTAAACAGATAACCACTATCGTGACAACAGGCTTTCATGCCCCGTGTCTTGATAGCCACTTTTGTGACCAGGCCATTTCTTCGTTTTGGGACTGAGAGTTACTGCTTTGACAGCTTTTTGCGATATCTAGCGGTAGGTTATGTAAGCTCTAGTAACTCTTGTATCCGCTAAAGATCATTAAAAATGCAGAATAAGCCTTTTGAATGGAGATTTTCCTCTGCTACCCGGTCCCTTTGCCTATTTAGGGTCCCTCTGAACGACCTTATTAGTGTTTTACAAGTTTATGTGTACATAGAGATCATATTTCGTTGATATTATACAAACGCCGAGATATTTGACTTGACCTTTTTTTTTTACTTGAAAAATTAAGATAAAATAAACTTCTTAAGCCTGCCGATGACTAAAATAAAGCCCAGAATAAGAAAAAGGCGAGAACGACTACATATGAAAAAGACTACAAAGACGTGGTACATTCATAGTGAACTATGTTTGTATAAGAGCTATAAGGTTATTGATTGGAATTTTAACGTCCATTTATTATTGACAACGAATTTTAGGACGGGTTATTTATAGGTTACCAACTTTTTTTTAGCCAGGATAGGGCGGATGCCTTCTCTTTTTTTTTCGAAATCGCGGGAATCCAACCCACGAACATAGGCACGGAGTGCATACGCCTTAGCACTCACGACCACCTGGCCTCCGAAAGCTAAAGTTAAATATTCGTAAAGCTGCACAAACAGAATGATATAGCTAACTTGGTGTATGTTGTTAACTATCTGTGGAGCATTAACACCTAGTACAGCCATAGTGAACGCTGTCTGCATTGGTGCTTCGCTTTTATGTTCGCAATACTCCGAGAAACAGAATGACGTACCTAACGTAGTGGAGATTGTTAGATATTTGTGAAGGACGGTGATCTGGTAAATTCATAGCGAACGATATCTGTATTGAATTGACTTCGAATTAGTTTACGGGACGGTAATATAATCTAATATAATGAAATGATAGATTATTACGGCACCGGTTATGTACTTGTAGATATGGCTGTGTTACAATTCTTATATAGCCTATTTGTGTTCTGGGAGGTATTCTTTAGGATGTATAGCCTCCTCTTATACTCATGGGAGACTTGAATAAAAGATGCAACAAGGGTCCTTCATCTTTCAGCTTCCTGCATATTTTCGTATAGTCCTTTTCGTACGTAAATATTTTCAAAGGAAGAGACCGTTAGCAAATGATAGTAATGTCTGCGGAATGGGTGTTTCATAATCAATAGCGAAACAGAAATATGAGTTGATGATCCGTCCAAAATGTCGGTGCCACTTATAAATGGACGTTAAAATTTAAATATATAAATTAATTCAGGCTCCCACGAAATTAAGGTATCACTTTTTAGATTTTATATCCAATGATGTACAAGCAGAGGCCGCGAATGTCCACTCGCCAATGTGTCCGTGCCAGGATAAGCCGGGTGTAAATATGAGGCGTGTCGTACTCTCAGGGATAGAGTACGTCTTCCAGGATAAGCCGGGTGTAAATATGAGGCGTTACTTACCCTTCAGAGATAAAATACGTTAGCCAGGATAAGCTGGCTGTAAATATGAGGCGTGCCGTAACCACAGGGATAGAGAACGTTTGCCAGGTTAAGCGACGTCAAAATATCAGGCATGATATACCATTCAGAGACGGAGCACATCTGCCAGGATAACCTGGGTGTAAATATGAGGAGTGACATTCCCTTCAGGGATAGAATGAGTCTACCAGAATAAGTCGGTGTATATATGATGTTTGGCATATACTTCAGGGGTATATGAAGGGTAAGTTCGCCTGCCAGGATAAGCAAGAAGTAAATATGAGGCGTGCCATAATCTTTAGAGACAGTGTTTGTCTGTCTGGATATACCGGGTGTAAATATAAGGTGTGACATACCCTTCAGGGATAGAGTTAATCTGCCAGGATAAGCCAGGTGTAAATATGGGGCGGTGCGTACCCTTCAGAGATAGAGTTAATCTGCCAGGATAAGCCTGATGTAAATATGGGGCGGTGCGTACCCTTCAGGGATAGAGTTAATCTGCCAGGATAAGCCAGTTGTAAATATGGGGCGGTGCGTACTCTTCAGGGATAGAGTTAATCTGCCAGGATAAGCCAGGTGTAAATATGGGGCGGTGCGTACCCTTCAGGGATAGAGTTAATCTGCCAGGATAAGCCAGGTGTAATAATGGGGCGGTGCGTACCCTTCAGAGATAGAGTTAATCTGCCAGGATAAGCCAGGTGTAAATATGGGGCGGTGCGTACCCTTCAGGGATAGAGTTAATCTGCCAGGATAAGCCAGGTGTAAATATGGGGCGGTGCGTACTCTTCAGAGATAGACTTAATCTGCCAGGATAAGCCAGGTGTAAATGTGGGGCAGTGCGTACCCTTCAGAGATAGAGTTAATCTGCCAGGATAAGCCGGAGGTAAATGTTAGGTGAGACAAGTCCTTTACGGAAGAGTTCATTTTCTAGGATAATCTGGAGGTAAATATAAGGTGTCACATATCCTTCAGGGATTGATTACGTCCGCCAGGATAAGCCGGGTGTATATACGAGGTTTGACATACATTTCAGGTGAGGAACACGTCTGTCAGGATAAGCCGGAGGTATATATCGTCCCTACCATGCTAACTATCGAATATGCAAAAATTTGTTTTTCAGATTCGAGAGTCTTTCCTCTTAGATTGTGGACGATACGGCTTGTCGCAAATTGTTGCAACTCTAACCCCTTTAGAATAGCCTTTAATGCCTTAAATAAAGTATCGAATGAGACAATTTTTCAATATATTACTTCCAGAACGGATAAAGAGTCAGTAACTGAGGTGCACTCACAGTGGGATATGAGCGACTTACATAGGCTATAGATATATCTGATTATGGTTAGTCTGGTAGTTGACAGCATTGGTAGTTATTAGGGTAACATGTTTACAAGTATGAGACAACTACAGTTCCGCATGGCTACTATAAATGCGTTTGGTTACTGATTGATCAGTGCCAGAACGGATAAGGACTAAGAAACGGAAGTAAACATGATCAGAAGACACGAGTGACATTCATCCCATACGGAGGATGTGTGCCAATATGTTTACGGTTAGGCTAGTACAAAGCTGGATAACCAGTAACTGTGGTTAACACAGGAAGAACCAACCACTGGAGTCTACATAAACACGAACTATGGGGGACGGACTTCCCGCAGGGAGGTTATAAGTCAACCTTGGACTTATGGATGGACTAGCGTCACGAAGTATACGCAGTAACATGGATAAACATACTTTAAAAATAAGAGTGACGTACCAACTTTTCGGAGGTTATAAGATACTCTAAAACTAATACCAGAGAGGATAAAAGGAGGGCTTTGAGTTAAGTTACTTAGTAAATATGGATGCAGTATGTCCTCTCATGGAGGTTATAGATCCATATGGTTATGGATACAAAAGTACCAAAACATCAGAAACAGTGCTGTTGTACGTATATGGTTGCTACAAATCAATTTTATTATGGATAAACTGGTGCCAGAAAGGATATTCAGCAAGTAACTTAATTAAATCTGGCGACGCTTGGGTTGTGCATGGCAGCATAACCACTAACTGGGGTAAACATATATACCAAGTATTTGTGACTTACTTTATTTTTGAGTCTGTAAGTCAATTTGGTTAGAGACATTCTAGTATATGAATGTATGAGCAGTAAACAGTTAGTAATAGTGACGGACCTTCTGTAGGGATGTTTCAAGGAAATTTGTAACTATTTTAATACCAGGTTTAACTGAATTAATATACTTAGTAGTTATAGGTAATGAACCTTTTGTATGGGGTGATGTATATAGATTTGGTTATGAATAGACCGGCGCCAGAATGTATTCGTATAACCAGTATCTAGTGTATTTATAATTATGAAGGATGGTTAAGTCGACTTGGTTGGGACGGACAAATACCAGAAATCATAAGCAGTTGGTGGTATGGGTGGGCATACAAATTAAGTTATCTTCTCTATGCAGGATACAAGTCCATCCAGTTATTTATAGACTACTGCCAAATAGAATAAGCTGTAGGTAACATGGAAACGCATTCATAGTAAGTATGGATGACGTATCTTCTAATTGTTGGAAATAAGTCCATCTGGGTATTGATACACAAGTACCAGAACGGATAACCACTTCGGGGGTAAACATACATGTAAATTACTGGTGACGTACCTTGGAGATGAACAAGAAGACATACAAGAAACATATAGCTTGAAAATACATGCGATCTATCCCTAACCTTAAGGAAGGCTTTACGACCATTGCTCAACAAGGATACCATGCGTCCTGGACAAGCGGAGGGTTACCTGTGAGGAAGGCTACGTCATCGACATCCTGCTCGGACATCCCTGGTCGGCGTCGACACCAATATACGGTCTCTACCTCTGTCCCCGAGACGAGACAGATCTTAACGAGAGGATCATCAGCCACACTGCCGGTCGCTGGCCACAGACTGGCCTATGCGCGGGGATCTGCCTCATCGATCCGCGCCTGCGCATCTAGTAGCCATTTCTCCTCTTTCCTACTCCTAAAACCCCCTCCCCTCTAACCAGCTCATCTGTTGATATATGGGGAATTGACATTTGTATCTGATCATCCCGCAATCTGAGGGGCAATTAAAAGAAGTTATATCTTTTCATTTAGTCATGAAAAATGAAAAGTTTCAATTCCGATTGTTCTTTATTCAACGCCATATCGCTCGCTATTTCCCCCCCCTACGATATCCGAAAGTGCTGCTAAACTGTTGTTCAAATTTGTGTGAGATGTCAATGAAATTTGGCACCTCTGGATTCCATCATTGCTTTGACGTCCTAATAAGGGATATTGTAATCGTACGCATTATTCTTGTGGAAATCTTTCTGGATAAATTCATTATCAGCAACACCGGTCCATTATGAGTACATGTTTACGTGAAACCCATATGTCCAAAGCAACTTATAAATTTCCCCTAAGCGAGAGTAATTTTTCTTTTCGTGCAACGAAGCTACTAATGAGAGGTATTAAAGGTGTAAGCAAAACTGAGCCAATAGAAATGTTAGTTAGTACTTAGTAATGGAATTGCTAAATTTTCGGAACCATTACTAATTTTGAAATCTTTTGAGCAAATAGAGGTATTATCTTGTTCAACTAAAAAAAATAAGCTAACTCAGCTTATTAGAGGTGGACGTCCAAGCTAAAATACAAATGTGCAAAGGGGTGTATTTATTATCTCGTTCAGCGGAATTAAATATAAATCATTCGACAAGAAATTTTAAGATTAATATAGTCATTGAGACATAAGGTTGAAAAGAATTTAAACAAGCTTGACCTTTTAGAAAAAAACAAAACAAAAAACGTTCAAAAGAAGACACTTGATTCTCACTTTGCGTATCCTGTTTAACAGACATATAAAATCTCCTAATTACAAGAATAACATGCAATAAAAAAAAAAAACAACAAAGTAAAACAGGCCTAACGAACCGTTCAAACGAACGAAACCAACACGTTCAAAGTTTTAAACACTTATTTCTCCGAATTACATCGCCCAATCAAAAATTTCATAAGAACCTTATTTGTAGAAGTTTTAGTAAGCTTTTGAATGGTAACCATCAACTTACCACGATTCCCTAACCCGGTTACGAAAATATACGGACCCCACATTTTTTCACGTCTATTAGTGGACTACTTCGTAACTCCAAATGTAGCCTTATTAGTTTAGATGAATTTCAAACATGTAGAAAGTATTTCAATTGAATCCCACGATTCTAAATACCCAAACCGAAAATGAGTTACGGAAACATTTGATTCCACTTTTCTCAAAAACAATTATAAATATTGAATAAAAAATGGTTTCATTAGTTTCCATGCGTTAAGGAACGAGTACCTGCGAGCATATGGACACGAAAACGTAATTGTTACGATTTTTTTGTCGCGAATTTCGCTCAAAAAAACATGTTCCGGTGGACGGATTATGCTAGTTAACGAAATTGTCATTTTGAATTAGACGAATGATTTTTGTATCAAATTTCATCAAAATTGGACCACTTTTGAGCCTGCGAGAGTGCGAACACGCAAATATATATATATATATATATATATATATATATATATATTTACAGTGATACCTCTTTATAGCGGACACCATTGGGTCCGTAAAAAATGCCCGTTATTGGGAGGTGTCCTTTAATGGGAGGTTAATGAAATCCGCCTTTTAAAAAGCAGTACACAACAGTTTCTTATTTCTTTTACAGCTGTCATTATCCACAATACCGCGTCCAATACATTAGTAACAAATCGCTTGAGTCCATTTTCGTAATGGCTTCCCGAAGAAATCGTTTTCTGTCATGTGTTTTGAAATTTTTAATAATGCTGAGATCGAGGGGGTGGCAGCAAAATGTCATATTCGGTGGGAAAAAAATGAATTTTAACATTTATTAGATGCACTTGTGGCTGGCATGTCGCGTTGTCCATAAACGAAATTACACGCCGTTTTTGACGTCCCATTCTCTGATCGAAAGTTTTTAGCCATTCACTCATTATCAGTGATTCACTCATTATCAGTGGATGGCGTTGTCATCCATGCTTTTTTGTTAGCTTGCCAAGATATTCTCGAAGCATTGACGTTAATGTTCTTAAAACAACGTGGTTTTAATGATTTACCGATTATTAACGTTCAAAATCGCCTTCGATATTTACGCACAACATAGCAGTTAAACGATCTTTGCTTTGTTTGTCTTCTGTGCACGTTTCCCCTTGTTTGGCAGGGCCCGAAAAAATAAAGCCGTTTCATCAAAATTAAATATATTTTTAGCCTCAAAGTCATGGCAAATGTAAACCTATTTGTTTTTCCAATCTTGAACTAAATCGACATTAACCGAGGCACTTTAACTGCGTTCTAAAAACTACGCGAAGTTTGACGTCTGCGTTCTGCCGATGTCAAACTTCGCGCCCAGATCTCTAACACAAACCTATAAACTATCATACACTTCTAAAACGGCCACTTTATTATTTAGAGTTACACGCGTTCTTTTCGGAGTTCATGACTAGATTAAAACTGAATAAAACCTGCTGAAAAGTGGTGTAACAAAACTAGATTTGGTTCCTGGAACAGTAAGGTACTTTTTACTCTTGACAATGTCCTATGAATTTTACTAGAAATGCCCGCCAGGGTGTGCTTTTTCTTGAGATTCTGAGAATCCAATTAAATTTTTTACCCTGCTGTCCTATTGGGAGTTGAAATCAGCTATTTGGGTCCGATTTTAGGTGTCCGTTGTCCGTAAGTAGAGGGTCCGCTATTGAGAGGTGCTAATGCATTGATTTAAAGGGGTTTTCGCTGGGACCATGGGTATTCTGTCCGGTACAAGAGGTTTCACTGTATATATATATACAACTTTGAAACCCCGTTATTTTCGAGATCTAGGGGTTCTGAAACATAAATATTTCCAGTCGGCACATCCGGATTGCGTCATGAGGTCAACCTCATAAGCGGGTTTCCTCCGCTTATGAGGTTGACCTCATGATGGAGGGAGGGAAGAACCGCGCTATAAGTATTAACAGTTCCTATGTCAAGCTTTCCAAATGGCACTAGTGATATTAGGAATCGTTATGGAAACTCGCTAAGAAGACGCATTTCCGGCGAGTACCAATTGGTATTGATTAATTCCACAGCTATATTGCCTATAATGACCACCTTGTTGAGGAATGTGCTATCTTGACACAGCTCCTGCGGGATTGACTTCCTTTCATTAAGTCCATAGAGGAGTCTTCTACTAAAAGGAAGGTTTTAGAGATGCCCCCATACACAAAGGCCATCTCGAGGAGCTGTTGAGAGGGGGTACTCCTGTATTCAGATTTAGCCGGGCCTTTGGAAATAGGCGTCGTGATGGAGAGACTCTGTAGGGTACTCGCCTTAAAGTAGATATCGATTCTCAAGGCTCGATTTTAATTTTCTTTGGAGTCGATATATTAGCGCGTTTCTTCCATCCTTCTAAAAGCAGGAAACCCGCTTATGAGGATGACCTTATGCCACAATCCAGAAGTGTTAACTGGAAAAGGTTGCGTTTCAAAACCCATAGATCACGGGAATAACAGTAGTTCAAATTTATATATATATATATATATATATATATATATATATATATATATATATATACTCTATATTTGTCAAATACCACTCACTCACTGACCTTTCATCACCCAGCCCAAACCACTTGACAGAAAAATTTGATATTTTGCATGGACACTCCCTTTGGGTAAACACTCGCGAAGATAGGTTTTTTCGATATTCAAATTTTTAAGAATTTTTTTAGGGGGTTTGCATTTTTAGTTGGTTTTGAAGAGTGCAGGCACGCCTAGTAAGCATACGATTCTACGACGATAGCAGGCCAGCTGTTACTGTACTGTATCTATTGCATAATATTATTTCTAATATCATAGTTAATTTCAACTATGACGGCGGACCCGGAATTACTAGAAATAAACTATGTTATCGTTTCTCATACAATTTACGCTATACCTGGTGATTGCCCATCCGAGGTAATAATATCCCGAACCCTTGAACTGCCTCCTCACCCATCAGCATCCCCAGTCACAACACTTCTTGGTAATGCTAGCAAATGTAATAGGTGTTTCCAAATGACATCTTGGAAACATAAATTTTTAAAATTTAAGGTTCATTTATTATTGAAAACGAATTTTAATCTGTACTGGTTAAACGTCTGTTACTGGTAACCTATAGATATCGAGTTATCTCTAGGTTATCTGTTTCCTGAAACAGGTCCGGAGCGCCCCAGTGTCAAGAAACATTATACTTTGATTACTTATCAATAATTGATAAGTTATTCATCAATTATTGATGAATAACTTATAGTATGACGGGAAACATGCTATAATAAACTGAAAAACATTATATAGTACCGTTTAATTTAATTAATTTAACAATGTAAAATTACATTACACTATATACAAGTAGATAAAGAACGTTTTTCTTTTGTTTTTATGCGAAGTAATGAATATTCTAAAAACTAAAATGTTCATGTGTATTTTTTTTTTTTTTTTGTACAAATATAGTCCCCCTAAATTTAAGGTTTAGACCAATTAACGGCACACAGCGAAATGGGTTATAAGAACGTATAGTAATGTTCACCTCCAATTTAAAAAATAAAAAAAAAGGAAATTAAATTATAGTAAAGTTGTGAAATCTTGGATTTTTTCAAATAAAAGTGGTGATTTTGGAAATTACCTGAATCAGTCGGGATCACGGCCTGGGAGGAGTTCCAACAAAATGCGCTCGTGGCGCTACCTGGAGACAAACAAACTATCTGATTTCCGACCCAAAACTGGCTTCTTGCAGGAATTAAAAAAAGAATAAAAATAACAATAGAACAGCCTTTCCTAATCTCGTCCAATCGAAAGACTTGCATTGCATAACATTTGGCAGATTATAAGTTCTAACAAGGGACGAATGGAGTTGAAGTCTGGGGGAGTGTCAAACCCTCGAGTATCCGTCGAATCCAATCCTTTCAATCAAAAATCTTACGCAGAATATTCGATGTCCTCAATCAAACCATACAGAATACCCATGGAATTTCTTTTGTGCTGAACCAATATCCGACTGCCTGGTCACCGTCAACGTCAACACCTCTCCTCAATCCGGACCCCAAATCTACGCCGGCTAAGGCTGCAGCTACATTGGAACCGTATTTCTCCCGATCCGATTTCGTTTGACCGACAACGGCTGACGTAAGTCCCGACCCGATGCGATCCGATCTAGTCACACCTCGTAATGAACTCGTTGTGAAGTGAAAATGAGTAATTAATTTAAGAAATACCTCCTAATAAGCATAGAAACCTTCAATTACCTTGTTGGAGGTATGGAGGAGGAGTTGAGAGACCAATCAATCTTCCGGAAGTATATCAGTCCCGAAAAAAACTATCTTAGTGTAACAGTTGATTTTTAACTGTTACGGTACGATAAGAGAAGGATTGGTATTCATATTTTAAAATTATTTATAAGAAAGGTAGGTAGAATTTTATAAGCATTCGAATGTTATAAACATTGGAAGGTAATAAACATTGGATTGTTATAAACATCTTTCCACGTTATTTAATAAACAAGAGAAACAAAAAACAAAAATGTGAAGTGCCAAAGTTGTTCTAAATTTTATTAGCGCGGTTCCTCCCTCCCCCATAGGGAGGAACCCCACTTATAAAGTTGATACAATGAAACAATCCGGAAGTGGCGACAAGAAAATTTCGCGTTTCAGAACCCCTAGAGACCGAAAATAACGGTGGTTCAAATTTGTATATATATATATATATATATATATATATATATATATATATATATATATTTGTCTGTTCGCTCTGTAGCTCCTAGACGAATGGTCCGATTTTGATGAAATTTGGTACAAAAATCTTTCGTCTAATTTGAAAGGTCAAGTTCGTTAACCAGCAAAATCCGCCTACAGGAAGATGGCGTTTGGGGCGAAATTCGCGCAAAAAAAATCGTAACGCTTACGTTTTTGAGTTCATAAGCTTGTAAGTACTCGTTTTATATGCTTCCTGGGCTAGGAAAACGAATGAAACCATTTTCAAGGCGATAGCTTTAACCGTTTTTGAGAAAATTGGAAAAATAGTTTTTGAATACCGTTTTTGGTTTGGGTACTTAGAATAACGGGATTCAGTTGAAACATTATCTGCATGTTCTACTTTCATTAAAACTAATATGTTGAAAGTTATGTTACGTTTGGAGTTAAGGAAGGGTTAGCATAAAATATTTTATGAACAGACATAAAAAGTTTTAGTAACTTTGTTTACTTTCCTTAATATCTCGAAAAAGGTTGAGAATCTTGGTAAACGGAAGAATTCCATTAGAAAGCTTATTAAATGCTCTAAAAAAAAGGTTCTAATGAAACTTTTGATTAGGCGAGAAATAAGAGCTTAAAACTATAAAGTAATTGATTTCGCTTATTCGAACTGTTCTTTTTGTCTGTTTTTTATTCCTTGTTATTTTTTAATTGCTTATAGTTGGATAATGTATTTGAAAATAAATCAGGTTAAGACAAATAAGAAAAACAATTTAATGTTAGAAATATAGATTTCCAGGATTCCAAGACCTTGTAACTAGCGGGACAGTTTCTAGTAGCAGGAGCCGACCCTTCCAGGTAAGATTGTAAATCATGACCTTTCAAGACTTTACTGCTCACAGGAATGGCGTTAGTGACCTTAAGGTTTGACACACCATTATAATAATTAATTTAAAAAAAAAAAAAGACTGGTGGAACCAAAATAATAACTGCTTCTATTTTAATCTTTCCAAATTAGACTAGGGATATGAACGGAACCACGCTAAGATGATGCAGTCCTGCGAGACGGACTTTAGCTTTCATTTTAAAAAAGTGCATTGAAATTGGTTAAGATTTAGAGGCTGTAGACCTTTTTGGAACGAAGCAAATTGGCGAATTTGCTTCGTCGGTCCGAAATCGGCCTTGAAAAAAAAATGTCAACTTTTAGTTTTGATGAAATTCGAACACGCAGAAAATGTTTCAACTGAATCCCTTGATTCTGAGTACCCAAACCAAAAACTTTATTCAACAACTAGTTTTCCAATTTTCTCGAAAACAGTTAAAGCTATCACCTTAAAAATGGTTTCATTCGTTTTCCTAGGCCAAGAAGCCTATAAAACGATTACTTCCAAGCATATGAAGTAAGCGGAACGATTTTTTTCGCGCGACATTCGCTCCAAAAACCATGTTCCGGTGGGCGGATTCTGCTGGTTAACGACCTTTCAAATTAGACGAAAGAGTTTTGTACCAAATGTCATCAAAATTGGACCATTATTGAGGCCAGGAAAGCGCGAACAGACAAATATATATATATATATATATATATATATGTATAAATTTGAACCACCGTTATTTTCGTTCTAACGCAAAATATTCTAGTCGGCACTTCCGGATTGCGTCATGAGATCAACCTTATAAGCGGGGTTCCTCCCTATGGAGGGAGGGAGGAACCCCGCTAAAAGAAGTTTGAACGGCCGAGATTAGGTCGGATCGGGTCGGGACCAATGTAGGTGCCCCCTTAGGTTTTGGTCATTGTTGATGCTCAATCAATGATGAGACCTTACTAACTTTTAAAATTCTCAACACAATCTGTTTATTAACACAATCTCTTCCATTTAAACAGATAAACAAGATAAAGTAAATTGACAAAAATGTCATTATGTTTTTAAAAGTCCGACTCGCAGGAACTGCGTCATCTTAGCGCGGTTCCAGTTTTTTTTTTTTTTTTTTTTTTTTTTTTTTTTTTTTTTTCGGCACATCTACATCTAGGTCATTAGCGCCGACATCCAGGGTGTAGCGAGGAATTTCACCAGCGAGCCGTGGGATGATAAAATTCCTGCCGGAGGTTGGGAATCGAACCCACCATCTCCCGCTTATGAATCCAAGGCGCTAGCCATTAGACCACGGGAGACCCCGGTTCCTGTTCATATCCGTATTGTCATTTGAAAAGCATAGAATAGAAACAGATAATATTTTCCTCGGCCTTTGTTCAAAGGGTTTTATGGCTGGCTATACCTGGGGTCAGGTCTGCAAGACCCTAGAATCCTCTTCTACCGATACTTCATTTCATACGTTTCAATGAATTGTAAAATATCAAATATTTTCACACATTCCTGTGTTCTTTCACTATAGTAATAATTCTACAGATAAAATCAATTAAAAAATAAAATAAAAAAACCAACAGCATAAAGGCAATTGAAAATATTCAAAAGACGTCAACGAATCTTTTTCTCTTGGCAAGCTATATTTCTAACAATGAATTGTTTTTCTTTTCTTTTCTTTGCCTAATCTGTTTTATTGTAAAATACATTATCCAACAATAAGCAATTAAAAAATAACAAGGAATAAAAACAGACAAAAAGAACAGTTCGAATAAGCAAAATCAATTACTTTAATGTTTTAAGCACTTATTTCTCCGATTGACATCGCCTAATCAAAACTTTCATCAGAACCTTTTTTGTAGAGTATTTAGTAAGTTTTCTAATGGTATCCTTCCGTTTACGAAGATTCTCAACCTTTTTCGAGATATTAAGGAAAATATACAAAGTTACCAAAACTTTTTAAGTCTGTTAATAAAATATTTTATTCTAACCCTTCCTTAACTCCAAACGTAACCAAAATTTCAACATATTAGTTTTGATGAAAGTAGAACATGCAGAAAATGTTTCAACTGAATCCCATGATTCTAAGTACCCAAACCAAAAACGGTATTCAAAAAATATTTTTCCAATTTTCTCGAAAACGGTTAAAGCTATCGCCTTGAAAATGGTTTCATTCGTTTTCCTAGCCCAGGAATCATATAAAACGAGTACTTAGAAGCTTATGAACTCAAAAACGTAAGCGTTACGATTTTTTTTGCGCGAATTTCGCCCCAAACGCCATCTTCCAGTAGGCGGATTTTGCTGGTTAACGAACTTGACCTTTCAAATTAGACGAAGGATTTTTGTACCAAATTTCATCAAAATCGGACCATTCGTCTTCTAGCTAGAGAGCGAACAGACAAATATATATATATATATATAAATATATACATATATATATATATACAAATTTGAACCACCGTTATTTTCGGTCTCTAGGGGTTCTGAAACGCGAAATTTTCTAGTCGGCACTTCCGGATTGTTTCATTGTACCAACCCTATAACCGGGGTTCCTCCCTATGGGGGAGGGAGGAACCGCGCTAATAAAAAGATCGTCTACGGATCATTAGATGGCCTTAAAACTGGGAATTGTATGATCTATCAAACTTTCTAATCAAGAAAATCTTCGAATGTCGGAGATAAATCCAAAACCACATGGCATTAGTTCAACATGTTTTAGCAAAAATAATAAATTACGTAGGTTCCGAATACATAGCCATGCAAGCAGAACTTAAAAAAGTCCGACTGGCAGGAACTGCATCATCTTAGCGCGGTTCCGTTCTTATCTCTAGACTCATTTAAAATGATTAAAATAGAAGCTGTTATTATTTTGGGTCCACATTTCTAGAAAGCATAAAGATTAGATAGTTAGCCGTCGAGGTGATAAGTAAAGATGGAATGGCTGGGATTCGGCTAAAGAAACCACAATACGATTTTTCATGATGATTGGATAGTTAGCCGTCGAGGTGATAAGTACAGATGGAATGGTTGGGATTCGGCTAAATAAACCTCAATATGATTTTGTTTTAAAAAAATCTATATTTCGGACGTTTCGGCTACTCATTGGTAGCCTTCGTCAGCAATGGAAATGCCGAGCGGCAGAGGAAGACCAGGGTTGGCAATTAAGTAACCATTGTGAAAGTGTCTGGGCAGACACTTTCACAATGGTTGAGACACTTTCACAATGGTTACTTAATTGCCAACCCTGGTCTTCCTCTGCCGCTCGGCATTTCCATTGCTGACGAAGGCTACCAATGAGTAGCCGAAACGTCCGAAATATAGATTTTTTTAAAACAAAATCATATTGAGGTTTATTTAGCCGAATCCCAACCATTCCATCTGTACTTAATACGATTTTTGTTAAAAAATCTATATTTAGGACGTTTTGGCTACTCATTGGTAGCCTTCGTCAGCAATGAAAGTGCCGGGAGGCTGAGGAGGACCAACGTTGACAGTTCCATCTTTACTTTCAAGAAAGGTCTTATTTACGATCTTACCTGGATACCCATCCAGGGTATCCAGCCCTAGGAAGGACCCCGCTAGGCATTTGAAAAGCTATCTTGGAAATCCATATCTCTGAGATTAAATTGTTTTTCTTATTTTTCTTAACCTGATTTATTATCAAATACATTATCCAACTACAAGCAGTTAAAAAATAACAAGGAATAAAAACAGACAAAAAGAACAGTTCGAATAAGCGAAATCAATTACTTTAAAGTTTTAAGCACTTATTTCTCCGATTGACATCGTCTAATCAAAACTTTCATTAGAACCTTTTTTTTAGAGAATTTAGTAAGCTTTCTAATGGTATTCCTCCGTTTACCAAGATTCTCAACCTTTTTCGAGATATTAAGGAAAGTATACAAAGTTACCAAAACTTTTTATGTTTGTTAATAAAATATTTTATTCTGACCCTTCCTTAACTCCAAACGTAACATAAATTTCAACATATTAGTTTTAATGAAAGTAGAACATGCAGAAAATTTTTCAACTGAATCCCATGATTCTAAGTACCCAAACCAAAAACGGCATTCAAAAACTATTTTTCCAATTTTCTCGAAAACGGTTAAAGCTATCGCCGTGAAAATGGTCTCATTCGTTTTCCTAGCCCAAGAAGCCTATAAAACGAGTACTTACAAGCTTATGAACTCAAAAACGTAAGCGTTACGATTTTTTCTGCGCGAATTTCGCCCCAAACGCCATCTTCCAGTGGGCGGATTTTGCTGGTTAACGAACTTGACCTTTCAAATTGGACGACGGATTTTTGTACTAAATTTCATCAAAATCGGACCATCAGGGAAGCCAGAAATGAGCGAACAGACAAATATATATATATATATATATATATATATATATATATATATATATATATATATATAAATATATACATATATATATATATACAAATTTGAACCACCGTTATTTTCGGTCTCTAGGGGTTCTGAAACGCGAAATTTTCTAGTCGGCACTTCCGGATTGTTTCATTGTATCAACCTTATAAGCGGGGTTCCTCCCTATGGGGGAGGGAGGAACCGCGCTAAAAAAGAGAGGAATTAAATGAGGGAAATTCACGCTAGCAAAATCCTTATGAGCGATAAGCGAAAAGCGTCAGAGCAGCGTCGTCACATTAATGTAAGCTGGAGTGCAGTAGGAATGAGGGAAGCCTGGCTACAATAGGCATGAGCGACAATGTGACGTCATTTGCAGGTTCCAGCCTGTCGCTCATCGCTTGGCCCAGACATTACAATTTTTCTCGTCGCTCATCCCAGACGAGCTAAAAAAAAGGCTACAGACTCTAAATCTTAACTGATTTCAATGCATTTTTTTAGCGCGGTTCCTCCCTCCCCCATAGGGAGGAACCCCGCTTATAGGGTTGTTAGCGCGGTTCCACCCTCCCCCATAGGGAGGAACCCCGCTTATAGGGTTGATACAATGAAACAATCCGGAAGTGCCGACTAGAAAATTTCGCGTTTCAGAACCCCTAGAGACCGAAAATAACGGTGGTTCAAATTTGTATATATATATATATATATATATATATGTATATATTTATTTATATATATATATATTTGTCTGTTCGCTCTCTAGCTAGAAGACGAATGGTCCGATTTTGATGAAATTTGGTACAAAAATCCTTCGTCCAATTTGAAAGGTCAAGTTCGTTAACCAGCAAAATCCGCCCACTGGAAGATGGCGTTTGGGGCGAAATTCGCGCGGAAAAAATCGTAACGCTTACGTTTTTGAGTTCATAAGCTTGTAAGTACTCTTTTTATAGGCTTCTTGGGCTAGGAAAACGAATGAAACCATTTTCAAGGCGATAGCTTTAACCGTTTTCGAGAAAATTGGAAAAATAGTTTTTGAATACCGTTTTTGGTTTGGGTACTTAGAATCACGGGATTCAGTTGAAACATTATCTGCATGTTCTTCTTTCATTAAAACTAATATGTTGAAAGTTATGTTACGTTTGGAGTTAAGGAAGGGTTAGAATAAAATATTTTATGAACAGACATGAAAAGTTTTGGTAACTTCGTATACTTTCATTAATATCTCGAACACAGTTGGGAAATCGTGGTAAGTGGATAGATACTATTTGAAAGCTTACTAAATTCTCTACCAAAATGATTCTAAAACTATTTTTGATTAGGTTATGTCAATCGGAGAAATAAGTGCTTAAAACTTCAAATCCGTCTGGTTTGTTCTTATGAACGGGTTTTTGTCGTTCTTTTTGTAATTTTTGTCTATTTCCCTTGGTTTTTTATTTTTGTAATTTCTTATGTTAGGAAAATGTATTTGTTTGTAAAACAGGACAGGAAAAATGAGACCAATTTTCTGATGCTAGTAATAATGAAAATTTTGGGAACTTCGTATACTTTCATTAATATCTCGGAAACGGTTGAAAATCTTGGGAAGCGAAAGGTTACCATTCGAAAGGTTACTAAATTTTCTACAAAAAATGTTTTGAAGACATTTGCGATGGGACGGTTATATTTGGAGAAATAAGTGCTTAAAACTTAGGTAATTTCGTTCATTTGAACGAATCTTTTTGTGTGTTTCCTACAGTTTTTTTTTCACTGCTCGTTATTTTTGTGATTGCTTATAGTAGTCAAATGTATTAGTCAATAAAACAGGATACGTATATATAGAAACAATGTTTTGTTTCAATTCGAAGGTGAGGAGCTAGGAGGCTTAGGGTGGGGGGCATTTACCCTGTCCCCAGGTAGCGGTGCCCATTGTATCCTCGTCATCTGTAAGTCCCTTTCTAGGGTCATAAAGATAAGCCTCCAAACAACTTTAGGAATGTAGGATTTCTAACTTTTGCCAGTATCAGAACAGCCGCTCTTTACATACCACAGTGGTACTGACGTACCGGTTTATACTAGTTGCACTCCACACGGTGGTAGTACTTGTTATATGCCACAGCGGATCGCTCATTATAACCTTATTTTATACGTATTAAATAGGTACTTAAAAAAAATTTATTTGTGTGTAAGTGTAGCGTTATTGGGATTAGAATAAAATATTTTATTAACAGACATGAAATGGTTTGGAATCTTCGTATATTGTCCTTAATTTTTTTTCTTTTATGGTGCATCGAAATCTGAGTCATTAGCACCATTTTTTCCTTATGAGCTTATATAATACTTAGATTTAGCTAGCAACAATATTTTACACCGCAATTAAAGTGATTTGCTCTTCTTATAAACATAATATTTATATTATAATATAAACATAATACATTAATTTGTCTGACAAAAAAAAAGTCCGACCCGCAGGAACTGCTTCATATTAGCGCGGTTCCGTTCTTATCTCAAGTGCGATTAGTGAAGGAATATAGCAGCTATCGGTAGGTATTAGCACCATTTCCCCCCTTAATATCTTCCAAACAGTTAAGAAATCGTGGGAAGTACGATGTAACCATTCAAAAGCTTACTAAATTCTCTAAAAAAAAGATTCTGAAGGAAATTTCGATGGGGCAATGTCAATCGGAGAAATGAGTGCTTAAAACTACGAAAGTGTTAGTTTTGTTATTTTAAACGGGTTTTTGTCACTGTTTACCTCACTTTTGTTTTTTAAGTTTATTTAACGGTGGAATGAGTATTTCATTAAAGCTGAGAAAATAAGAATCATATTGGTAATAGAGTTTTCCTAGAGTGAGCGTCGCGATGACGGGAGAGTCCCATCCGTTTAGAAACCTGTCAGTTTCCATATGTGGCTCTTTAAGCTTCCTTTTCTTTGTGATTTTATTTTATATTTTTAACGAAAGATCAAAACCTACCAATAGCAGCTACTATTCCTTTCCTAATCGCACTTCGGATAAGAACGGAACCGCGCTAAGATGATGCAGTTCCTGCGAGTCGGACTTTTTTTTTTTTAATGAAAGCTAATAAAATTTAGAACAACTTTGTCAATTCACATTTTTGTTTCTCTTGTTTATTAAATTACGTGGAAAGAAGTAATTGTCGAGGGAACGATGCCAATCCAAAAAAGTTTGGAATTAATGCTTTCCGAGCGGAATTAAATAAGCCGTTTGAGTAATTTATACTACTGAAATCCTGACGGATTCCGTTTTTTTTCCTCTCTTTACCTCACTTTTTAAAAAATTATTTTAGTAAAACAGATTCAGAATATAAGAAATGTATTTATAATAGAGTTCCTAAGGTGCTACAGCGGTTGATGTACAAAAAAAAAAAAAAAAAAAAAAAAAAAAAAAAAAAAAAAAAAAAAGTGTTCCTAAAGCGATCGTTGAGTGATGGCAAAGAGCGATTTCCTCATAGGATATTCTCAGTTTCCTGTTTTGGTTTTTACAAGTGTTTAAATTTTTCGTGAATGATCAAAACAGCATAAGAACGGAAACGCGTTAAGATGGCGCAGTTCGCGTGAGAAAGACTTTTTTTTTTTAAGGATGATCCCTAGTGACTTCTAAAATCTGCTACGAATGGTTGAGCCGATGGTGTTTATAGGAAATAATGAAATTCTGAAGAGAAATAATGAACCTGAGTCTAATGGACCCCAATCGACGTTGATACAACTGTTTAGGATCGGAATTTGGTTATATGGGCTCTAATGTGTTTTCGTTGGGTATTACAAAAGTTCTCAATTTAAAACCCTTTAACCTGTTTGCAAATGTGTGGGCGTCTATGCATTATCGACCAATACTCCTGACGCTTCAACTTTGGAGTACGGGCGTGAGGATCTCAACAGTAAGGGTACGGTCATGGTGAGGATTCATTCTGCGATGCTACGATAGCTACTCCGATGAGCGCTGCCCCGATGTAAAACAAACACATGTATTAAGGTGGGAGCGTTCATAGTGAGGATCCTTACTTCCGATGCTATTCTCGCACTCGCGCAGTGACCGCGGGGAAGAACAAATATTTTGTTTTCTCCCCGCAGTGAGGAGGGAAGCCGCGATGTGGGCCTGACTGTGATTGGTTCCTTCAAAAGGACTCTAGTGCGCAGGTCACCTACCCTCTCTCATTACTTCATCTTGTGTGATTATTCTTTTTTGGTTATTTCGTTGTCGAGATGAAAGAAAATTGGGTCTTTTTGCGAAGACTACATCCAGTTACTTTTGAAGTATTTATTTAGTTAAGTGATTTATAACAGTTACTCGTACTCGCTGATAAGCTTACTGATTAGCTTACAGGTTCTTTGCTGGTTATCTTTTACTACTTGACTCGTTATCTACGGTTATAATTCATATTAGATAATGGCAAGTAACATTTATTAATAAAAAGGTTAATATGATCAAAATCAATTCTCTCAACTATGAAAAAAGTTACTAAGCATTAAAGTTGACTGTTTTGCAGGTTATGAAGGATGACAAACAACGATATTTGTAAACAAACATACATTATTCCTTTTCTCTCTCTCTTTTTTTGGATCTTTTACATTTATTAAGCAATACATGATATGCGTTTCCACTCGCTACGCTACGCTCCACTCGCTCAAGAAGATATAAGAAAACTCTAGCCAATCCAACTCGCAATTAATATAATTATAGCCAACGGCCATAGCCACGTTGAATACACCGGTTCCCGTAGATCACCGAAGTTAAGCAACGTCGGGCGTGGTCAGTACCTGAATGGGTGACCGACCATGTGCTGTTGGCATTATAAAAGGGTGGCAACCTATAGATGGCCCGGCGCTAATGGCCAAGTTGTAGATGCGTCGTAAAAAAAAAAAAAAAAAAAAATAGGATTATATTAATTTAAGCGACTCTAGTCTATCCAACTCGCTAAAATTAATAGGATTCCATTATTTTTTCCGAGTAAGAAACCAATCCCTTTTTCTTTGTCAGGAACATCGCGAACTAATTGTAAAGGCTCATTTTTTCTCACTAACATAAGCAGAGCTTTTTCATAAACAAAAGCTAATTCACTGTTGAAGGTTACTTTACTCCCAGCAAGAACCAATGCAATGGTGAGTCAGCATGAACACCCTCCATCGATGTAGAATACATCGGGGCAGCGCTCATCGGCATAGCTATCCTAGCATCGCAGAATGAATCCTCACCATGAACTTACCCTAAGGGTACGTTCTGAGGATTGAGAGAAGGGATTGGTTTCTTACTCGGAAAAATTAATGGAATCCTATTAATTTTAGCGAGTTGGATAGACTAGAGTCGCTTAAATTAATATAATTCTATTAATTGCGAGTTGGATTGGCTTGAGTTTTCATATCTTCTTGAGCGAGTGGAGCGTAGCGTAGCGAGCGGAAACGCATATCATGCAATGCTTAATAAATGTAAAAGATCCAAAAAAGAGAGCGGGAGAAAAGGAATAAAATATGTTTGTTTACAAATATCGTTGTTTGTTATCCTTCATAACCTGCAAAACAGTCAACTTTAATGCTTAATAACGTTTTTCATAGTTGAGAGAATTGATTTTGATCATATTAACCTTTTTATTAATAAATATTACTTGCCATTATCTAATATGAATTATAACCGTAGATAACGATTCAAGTAGTAATAGATAACCAGCAAAGAACCTGTAAGCTAATCAGTAAGCTTATCAGCGAGTACGAGTAACTGTTATAAATCACTACTGCTACTTCAAAAGTAACTGGATGTGGTCTTCGCAAAAAGGCCCAATTTTCTTTCATCTCGACAACGAAATAACCAAAAAAGAATAATCACACAAGATGAAGTAATGAGAGAGGGTAGGTGACCTGCGCACTAGAGTCCTTTTGAAGGAACCAATCACAGTCAGGCCCACATTGCGGCTTCCCTCCTCACTGCGAGGAGAAAACAAAATATTTGTTCTTCCCCGCGGTCACTGCGCGGGTGCGAGAATAGCATCGGAAGTAAGGATCCTCACTATGAACACTCCCACCTTAATACATGTGTTAGTTTTACATCGGGGCAGCGCTCATCGGAGTAGCTATCGTAGCATCGCAGAATGAATCCTCACCATGAACGTACCCTAAGGGTGCCCATACGCGGTGAGAAATATCTCAAGAATTGGAAAAATCTGGTTAAACGAAGTTGTTTTAAATTTTACTAGCTTTCATTGAAAACAAAATTGGAATCGATTAAGATGTAGAGGCTGTAGTCTTTTATGAAACACGAAATGTCGTTTGGTTCCACTGTGCGGCGTAATTGTTTGGTGTGTTTTAATATAATATTTCTCTTTATGTGACCTGAGTTATAAAATTACAAACTTACAATAAGATATTTCACGAAATACAATCAGTTTTACGGAGTGGTACAATTTAGCGTGATATACTATTGGTAGCCGAACTAAAAATGGTGATAAACGCCGGCCTATAAGGTAACAGTACAGCAAAGCACGTACTTGTCTTTTAGCAATATAAGTACTGAGACAGTAGTTATAATGTGCAGCATAAATAATTCCTGTGACAGCGCAAACGAGTTTTATACGTTGCTCTTAAGATAAAATAAATGGGGAAGAAAAGGTGATACAATATCCTGTAAGTTGGTAGTATGTGTCCTTGCTATCTGATAACTGCCGTGGGGCAGCTAGCATCCATGATCAGGTCATTCGTTACATGTTTTATTGGCAGAGTGAGTTGGAAGCAGTATTTCTGCCAAGATGGCATAGTTTCTTCCCGTTCTTGTGCCTACTATTCCAGACAAGAATAGCAATTTATAACAACTTTTGTGCGTACAATACAAGAACAAGGGTTCTCCCGTGGTCTAGTGGCTAGCGGGCTAGATTCATAAGCAGGAGATGGTGGGTTGATCCCCACTGGCACAGGAATTTTCTCATCTCAGGGCTCGCTGAGAAAATTCCTGGCTGCACCCTAGATATCGGCGCTAATGCCCAAGAATTGTGTTGCCAATTACGCTGCCGTGCTTCGTATCACATCATGGATAAGTTAATTTAACCAACGGAGCCAAAGGTTCTGATTGAAGGCGCAGTCTTGGTTTTTTATTTATCTAAATTTAATTTAAATTTATCAAACCACTATAATTTATCATTAATTTTCATTTCACTCAAATTTAATAAATTGTCGAAATCGGCGAAAGGTAAAAAATACTCCAATACAAACTTTCAAAATATTCATTTCAATACCCTACTTGTTTCGCGCCAGATTGATGCGTATTCAGGGGAATATATTTTAAATACAAGAGCATGAGCCTCAACGTGGGGAGGAAAACCTTTCACTAGTTTATAATGAGATGGAGATAGTTATCAGTTGTGGTGATACGAAGACAAGGGATGGTTGGGATTCGGCTAGGAGGTTAGCAGTTGTGGTGATACGAAGACAAGGGATGGTTGGGATTCGGCTAGGAGGTTAGCAGTTGCGGTGATACGAAGACAAGGGATGGTTGGGATTCGGCTAGGAGGTTAGCAGTTGCGGTGATACGAAGACAAGGGATGGTTGGGATTCGGCTAGGAGGTTAGCAGTTGCGGTGATACGAAGACAAGGGATGGTTGGGATTCGGCTAGGAGGTTAGCAGTTGCGGTGATACGAAGACAAGGGATGGTTGGGATTCGGCTAGGGGGAAAACGTCAGATCTTCAAGCATAAATCTACATTGGACGTTTCGCCTGCAATTTGGCAGCCTTCTTCAGCTAAAAAATAAATATACGCAATTAAAAGTGAGTATAATCAAACCATAAGAAACATTTTAAACGTCATCATAATATTTTTTTATTATTATTATTTTATTTTTATTTCAAGGTTAAATTGGTGTGATCTATTCCTCAGACCTTCAGTCCTTTATTTGTTTATACATTTAACGTTTCGGCCTTCAGGCCATTTTCAATTTCTAGAAATAAAATAAAGTAAGTGTTACAAAAACATATAACCCTCTTATTTTTTTTTTTGTTTTTGTTTGGTGCATCTACTGCTAAGGTCATTAGCACCCAGTATCAGAGCCAGTATCAGAGTGCCAGCAATCTAAAGTCTAGGGGTACGCACTTGAAAGTAGAGTGCTAGCACTCTATTGTTGGATGCTAGCTTTGGGTGTGAGAACTCTACTATAGGATGCAGAATTAGCATTCCAGCACTCTATTATAAAGTGCGGGCACTCTAACTAGTGGAATACTATTTTAGGCTGAAATATGTGGAATCCTATTTTAGACTAAAATGTCCTATTTCAAAATACTGGCACTGAGTCACAGATTTCAGGCTGCCGGCAAGCTGTTTTTTCTCTCCGTGTATTAAGGTTTTTTGTAACACTTACTTTATTTTATTTCTAGAAATTGAAAATGGCCTGAAGGCCGAAACGTTAAATGCATAAATAAATAAAGGACTTAAGGTCTGAGGAATAGATCACACCAATTTAGCCTTGAAATAGGACTGACCTCAGAATTCCTTCCTTTTTTTGAGAAAAAAAAGTTTTTTTTTTTTTTTTAAAAAGACAATTTATTTTTTAAACAAAAAACGAATGGTTCTTAATTTATCGCCATGGCGTTTAAAAAGTTTCTCACTGTTGGTTATTCTGACTTATAATTGTGTATATTTATTTAAGTCCCTTTCCTAGCCGAATCTCAACCATCCCTTGACTTCGCTTCCACTAGTTCGTTCAATCAATGACCAGTCACGGCGTGGCCTAGTCAGATTCTGCCTCTTCAAGTTGAGGCTGAATTTGTTGTATTTAAAACATTTTCCCCTGAAGAGGCATGAAGGGATCCAAAACATGTAGGGAATTGAAATAAATATTATGAAAGCGTATATTGAAGTATTATTGTTCTTCATTCTATTTCGATATTCAATCACTGTAAAATACACAGGGCGGCAAATGCTATCAGTGATTTAATTCTCCATTTTATTTTTAAGAAAAATTGCTCCGCCAGGCAGTGTTGGGAAAAACTAACGTTAGTTTATTAAACTAACGTTAGTTTTCTCTTACTAAAACCAAACTAATATTGTATTTTTAGTTTTAGATTTGTATAATTATTAATCATCTGGACTCCGTTTTTAGTATGGTAATTAGTTTAGTTTAGTAAAAGAGACCTAAATTTGTGATTTTAGTTTAGTTTTAGTTTTTAGTTTACTAATTTAGTTTATCAAAGAACATATGTTTGCAAATTACGAGAAAAGGCCATTATTCTTCAAAGAATTGGTGATATCCTGACCAGTATTGATCAAAATAGTGCATCAATAGTTAAAAAGTCCGACTCACAGGAACTGCGTCATCTTAGCGCGGTTCCTAGCGACATTTGGAAAGCTTTGAATAGAAATGAACAGCTTTTTTTAGTATTTCGTGAAAAATGTTAACAACATTTCGAAGAAATGGGATGGATTAAGCATCACATAGCACAGGAAACTGACAGCAGCCAACTTAAACTGAAGCGGATAATTCTAAATCCTCATTCTCGAGGAAGGATTTTCATTGTACTCGTTCAAGCTACATCGTGTGGATCGGGTGGAGGCCCGGGCTCTACACGGACACGGTGCAGCGTCAATAGAACTACCTAACTAAGCAACTTGTTTAAGAATAAAGATTCTTAAACAAGTTCTATTAGTTTTAATAATTTACTTAATTATCGAAAGAACATATGATTTCTATTAATTCATGTTATTTTAGTAAAACTAAACTAAAGCTTTAATTTAGTTTTTAGTCAATTCCCAATGATTTAGTTTTAATTAGTATAATTTTAGTTTTAGTTTTTTTTAGGTTGCAATTTTTAGTTTAGTTTTAAGTTATTCAAAAAAGAGAATTTAGTTTTAATTTTAGTTTTAGTTTTTAGTTTTGCCCAACATTGCCACCAGGATGGTATTTGAACCCAGATACTCCTGTTTTATTGTCTGGTATCTAATAGAAGTACCTACTTTAAGCCCTTTGTGACTATAACATTGTAATATGCGGACTTTCTCAAGCTTTGGCTCATTTGGCCAAATTTACTTGCAATGCCGTGAGACATAACCTACGTCTTGAGAGATGGCCGTTCAGACGAAAACCTACAACTAATGTGAGATTGAGAGGAGATTTAAGGAAGTAGTTGGCGAGCCTAGTTGCAGTACTAGTTAGGGGGGGGGTCTTTAAAAACGTAAATATATTTGGATTTTGAGAGGGGGCAAGCTAATTTTGGCGGCAATATCTTTCGAAGAACTCAAATAGAATAATTGAGCTATGCGTAAATCGGTAAATTGCCAAAACATTTTTTTTTTTTTGCATATTAAATAGGTACGTATTAAAAAAATCTACAAAATCACGAGTTTTTTTTTCTTATTTTGCTCATAACTCCGAATATACATGCTACAGACCTACTCAAGGTGTAAAAACATTTGTAATAACATTTCCTATAAATTCATTATTTACAATTGATTCGCAGTTTCGTAAAATAGCAGTATGAAAAAATTATCAGCTTTATACAATTTTTGGGGCTGCTTAAAATAAGTTTAGGGCCCTCATGTTTTCCACGTTGGAGTAACCCTCCAGCGTGGGAGTTTATTTATCTACGTATGCCATCCTTTCTGGATACTACACGTATTTTGATTAGGCATGTACATAAATAATGAATTCTTTTACAATTAATATGAATACTGAAATTAAATGACAATAATAAAAATAAAAATAAAACGAAAACTGATAAAAAAAAAAAAAGTAAATAAACAAAATTATATACATATGTAAATAACATAATACATATGTGGGCATTCAGATGAGTTGATTGATATTTTTTAGGTCCAGTTGTTTAATAAATGCATCAAATTCCTTAAAATATGTAAGTAATAAGTCGGGTTTGTCAACGGGCCAAGTTCCGTCCTGTAAGGTAATGTCCTTAATCAGTTTTGTCCTGGGTCCGTCCAGTAATGTACAGTCGAACAGGAGATGGTCGTAAGTCTGTTCAGTCATATTGTCGCATTTACATGTGTTAGTAGTTATAAGTTTAAATCTGTGTAAATAACTTTTCGTCGGTCCATGTCCTGATATGAATTGAGTCATTTTAAAGTTGTTAAGTGTTAATTTTTGTCTAGTGAGTATTGTAGGTATGAATTTGTGTAAATGTCTTCCTTTAGTTGTGTTCGTCCATCGTTCGTCCCATTTTTGTATTGATTTGTCTCGCAGTAGTGTTTTTATAGTCTGTGATGTAAGTTTAGAGTAAGATATAGGTAAAGTCGTGTCTTTTGAAGCTGATTTTGCGAGTAAGTCAACTGTCTCGTTCCCTAATAGTCCAGAATGTCCTTTAATCCATGTTATTGTAACTGTCACATTTTTCTGTTTACACAGAATTAGTAGTGTTCTAATGTGCTCAGTCTGTTCGTTATGATTTTGGCTGTTGTATATCCGTGCTATGTTTGTCTTGCTGTCAGTGTATATTTTGCATGTGTCTCCGTCGTGACTTATGGAATATAGTGTTTCTACTGCTTTTATGATTGCAAGGTTTTCTGCCTGGTTGTTCGTACATAGTGGTGATAGTCTGTATTGTCCGCTGTCAATAGTTAAGTCGTCTTTTAGTATTATGTATGCAGATCCAACACAGTCATTGCTTTTACTTCCGTCCGTGTAAATGTGATAAGTCCATGTTGTTTTTACATCGTCAGCCGGTACAATGTTGTCTTTAGGGTGTAACCAGTTCGTGAACCGTATGTCTTGTTCTATGTCATGAGCTGTGATGTTCTGATATGGAAAGTCTTCTGGAATTTCTTTCAATTTCAATAACCTATGTAGCCTTAACATTTCCTCAGCTTTGATGTGAATTGGCAATGTGTTAGCTAAAACACATGATGCTTCATACGATAATGTACGATATCCCCTGGATATTTTAATCGCAGCTAATCTCTGTACTCTTTCTAGTTTTTTCACATTTCTTTTCACACTTAAAGCATGGCCCCATATTTCAATCCCGTATGTCAAAATGGGGACTATCGCCCCTTTGTAGATTGTGGCTAATGCGTCAGAATTAAGACCCCAAGTGACTCTGGCAGCCATCGATAGTCCATTTATTATTGAAAATAATCGTGTTTGTAAGTTAGTAATGTGATAGTTCCATTTCAACTTGTGGTCAATATAAAGTCCTAGATATTTAAGAACAGTTTTTTCTTGAAGAGTTTGTCCATTTAGGGTAATGTCTAATTTAGGTATATTTCTTCTTCTTGTAAATAGTGTGTATGTCGATTTCTCCAAGTTAAACGTAAGTTTGTGTCTGTTCGTCCATTCATTAATTGTGTCTAAAGTTAAGTTTGCACGTTCTTCTAATTCAGTTAAGTTTGTCCCAACTACTGTAAGTAAAATGTCGTCAGCAAATGCTATAATCTCTGTCCCTTCAGGTGTTTCTGTTGTAAGTAAACTGTCCATAATTAGGTTCCATAGTAGTGGTGAACAAGCTGATCCTTGTGGAGTACCTCTGTTCTGTGATGTATGTACCGTCGTGTTTTGTAGTGTCATGTATACATGTCTATTATGGAGATAGTCAGTTAGTAATCTGTAAATATTTTGGGGGCATTGGTGTTTGTGTAGTGATTCGAATATCGATGGCCACCAAGCATGGTCAAATGCTCCTTTGATGTCCAACGAAATTATCACAATATGCTTCTTTTCTTGCAACTGCGATCTTAATAAATTCACAATTTTATGAAGAGCATCTACAGTACTTGTTTGAGGCGTGAACCCATATTGATTAGGGTGCAATGGTGCATGCTTAATAAGGTGAAAAGAAAGTCTGGAGTTGATAATTTTTTCTAGAACTTTGCCTCCGACTGGAATGATACTTATAGGTCTGTAGTTCTGTCCATTATGTTTAGGTACTGGGATTACCTTAGAAATTTTCCATACATCAGGGAAGATTCCACTATTGAAACACTTTTTATACAAGTTTATTATAAAACATGGGAAAATATTAAAAACTTTTTGAAATATTTCTACAGTAATTAAATCAAATCCAGCTGCTTTGCGTGGATTTAAGTTATTAATTAAATGTCTTATCTCTATATCTGCTAAAGTACTGTCGTCCTGAGTATTGGGTAGTTGATTACTGTTTCGTCTCATGGTGATGTGTATGTCAGTGTCGTTAGTAGGGTCGTCACTTATGAAGAAGTTGTTCATTAAATGCTGTAGTGTTTCCTCAGTGTCTGTCGTGAAAGTTCCGTCACTTTTCTGTATTGTACGTAGTTGTAAATCAGTCCTTAATTTTCCAATTGAGTATTTATATATCCATGTCCAAGGATTAGTTGTGTCTATGTTATTGCAGTACGTTTTCCATGAATTTAATTTTTCCCTCTTTATTGTTGTAGTGTAAGTAGATTTTATTTGTAAGTAAGCATTTTTCCGAGTTTGTCTTAAATCTGGATTGTTTTTTGTACGTTGGAATTGTCGTCTTAATGTGTTGGTTTTGTGTCTTAGTTCAGTCAGTTCTTGAGTCCACCAAGGAGCCGATTTCATAGTCCTATGCTTTTTGTGTCTTAAAAATAGACTGTTGCATGTCTTAATTAGGCACTTATGAAATAGGCTTACGGTTATATTAATTCCTCTTGAATCCAGAGAGTCAATCAAGTATGACTCTAGATTTGGTAATGCATTAGTGGTAGGTACAAATTTTATTTTAATATAATCTTCCAATTTTTTCTGGAAAATATCCCAGTTGGCATGTTTGGTAATATAAGCTTTTTCATTTGTAAAGAATTGCCTATTACCTGTTGATATTTTCAATGTGTAAGTTAATATGGAATGGTCTGAAAAATTCTCTTCGTCGTGGTTTGTCCAGTCATGTATGTATTTGGTCATAGTTCCATTTGTTATTGTCAAGTCTATGTTGCTGTTACCATTAGAGGATGAGAAAGTAGGTTTTAAGTCATTGTCGTTTATTATAAATAGATTTTTAGAGAGAATAAAGTTTTCTAATATACGACCTCTTTCATTCCTTATTCTATCAAACCAGAGAGGCGATCTACAGTTCGTATCAGCTGCGATTAGAATACCATGGTTAGGATATCTATTCATTACCTTTTCGATTTTTATTAAATCCTCCTCAACATTTTTAGTAATATCAAAATACATATTTATTAAAATGAAACTTGTATTTATTATATTAAGTTTAATAACGCACATATCATCGTCCGATAAATCTGTTAAAAAAAGAATATTAATATTTTTATTAATTACTATGGTACTAGCACGTGTTTTGTTTTTTCCAAATTCCAATACTCTATATCTATTTGAATAGCCATATGTTTTATTATGTTTTAGATATGGCTCTTGTAATAATAGAATGTCTAGTTTCATTGTATCAATCATATGTTTTATATAGTTCATAGCCTTCCAAGAATGTCTGCTATTAAATTGTGCAATGTTTACATTAACACATGTTTTATTAACCATTGATACATAAATAGTTATGAAGAAGAAATTTGTTATCAAATAAAAGGAAGGTTATAGGGTATTTCCAGTTGTAAAGTATTGAAATTATTTTAAATTTTAATAAGGAGTGAATGAAAATAATAAAAACAAGCTGCAAAAGTATTTCTATAAATAAAATTGAATTTAATTTATTAAGACTATACCAATATTTGCATCTAATCATAATTGGTATTTTGTATTAATCTTGAAATTGCAGCTTTGTATGAAGGGCATTCTTTTGAAATAGCAGAATGATTCACATCAACTCTGAGGTGTGGCTTACATCTGTTATTGAAATTTGAACAATTGATGCATTTATTAACATTGGACTTACATGCTTTGAGATCGTGTTGTCCCCCGCAGATCGGACAGGCTAGCTGGTTCTTGCACTCCTGATTGGTGTTCCCGTGTCCAAGTCTTGAGCAGTTTGAACATCTCCTAACTGCCAGGTAGTCCTCAACAGCACAGATGGAGTAGAACAGCTTCACTCTCTTCTCCAGAAGGCTTCTTCTAACTTCAGGGCTGACTTCTACCACTGCCCATCTCCGCTTGCTGCCTCTGTGTTCTCTGATGAATTTCAGAGAAAATTCTTCCTCAGCACAGACTATTTCATTTTGTGTTTTGATGGATTTTATGAGGTTAGCTTCATTAGCTTCCTCTGGTAAATTTTTAATAATTAATCGAGGATTAAATTTTTTAACCTCTTCTATTAAAAGCTTTGAGGAATCAGTGTTAATTTTACTCTTTATTTTTTCTAAGTCATCCTTTGAATCTACTCGAATGAATAGGTGTCCTGTTTTAGTCGAGACAATTCTCTGAAATCCGATTTTCATTGTTATCGGATTTATTTCTTTTTTAAACACTGATTTTGTTTCATCAGCTGATGATTGTTTGTGTTTAGATTTTATAATTGCATGATGATTTGAAGAAGGAGTTGCTTTACTTACAGTTTTAACTATTTCTGAGTAACTTGGTACGTTCTTCTTTGCTGATGAGGTTATCTTCTTTTCTTCAAGACTTTTCTTCAATTCTTGATTTTCTTGAATCAATTTTTCAATACACTCACGTGCTTTGAGCAATATGTCACTAGTTTTACTCTTAATTTCAGCTTTAGGGCTTTTAGAATCTTTTATAAAAGTTATAAAAGGAATGAGTTCTTCTAAGAATTCCTCACCCGTCGCCATCTTGTAGGCGAATCAAGTTTAGGGCCCTCATATTCCAGCAAAAAATTGTGATTATGTATATATAAAAAAAAAAACACCAAATTTCGTTTAATTTGGGTGATAGTTTTTTCATAATAGTTATGCAATTGAGGTATCAGCGAAATTTGTTGCAAACCCCAAACACAATTTTTACACATTTGAAATATTAAAAAAAAAAAAAAAGTAAGGCACTCGAGCATTCAAAACCACTTTAAAGATTTAATATCGGTCGATTTGGACGGATTCAGAAATTGTTTAAAGTTACTAGCAAATTGAATATCTCCGTGACTTTTCAATCAAATGGAATTCCGTTAACAGCATTAGAAAGTGCTCAAAAATGTGCTTAATTTGACGCATATTTCAGGATATAATGTACCTAGTCGAAAACCTAAAGTGTCAAATTAAACGCCAATTTGCGCACTTTCCAACGCTGTTTACTCATTTAAATTCAATATTTCCAGAAATATTAAACTTCTTTAGAAGCCCAGAAATTATTAGATACTTTGAAAATTCCTAAAGCCGTCCAAATTGATAGTTTTCAATCTGTAAAATGTTTTAGAAAGGTTGAGTGCATATTTTTTTTTTTTTTTTTGTTTTGTTTTGATAATATTTCAAATATGTAAAGCATTTCTTTTGTAATTTCCATCAATATGAAAAACGTTAACTTTTTCGCTGATACCTCAATTGCATAATTATTATACAAAAAGGAAATCAAAGCCGATTTAAACGAAATTTGCTAGGTTGTTTTATTACGCAATCAAAATTTTCTTCCTAAAATATGTAATTCCTAAATGCAACTTAGGCTTCCGAAAAAAATGGTGTAACAAACGTCTATTTTTTACACTTTTTTCATTCTTTTTGCTATTTTGCGAAACAGCGAATCAATTTTAACGGTTGTAAATAATGGAGATATAGGAACTTTTATTGCAAATCTTTTGACGCCTTGAGAAGATCTCTAGCTTGTATACTTATGGATCTATAAGCGAAAGAAGTACAACACAAAGTGATTTTTAAGAAGGTAGAATTTGTCAGGGTTCGGTCTTGGTATCTTAATAAAACTACATTTTTAATAGGAATATGATTTTTATTGTATGCCGACGTATGGGCTTGAAATTCAAGCCTTTATCAGGGCGACCAGAAGGCGAAGCACAAACGTTGTTTGAGTTGAGAAGACGGGGAACAAATATACATTTATTCACTCACACAACATTTATTGAGTGAAATGATGTTAGGCTAATGGAATTATATTACGTTTTTATTCCTTTTGAATAAATCCCCAGGTTGAGGCTCATCGTCAGATGGAGTATCTTGTATCACATTATTATTAAACAGCATTAAATTCTGCGTCAAATGAGCTGGTCAAAGTCCAAATTCGGCCACGTGAAATTGCCGATTTGCAATCGCTAGACAATGTTTTCCAATTCTGGGGAAAACTATAGTGAGCCCAATTATAACGAGATACGGCTTTGATTGATGAATTCTTTTGATAGCCCCTCTCCCTAAAAGTTGAAGAGAGGGGCTTAACCGAATCCAAAAAGCAAAATAACTTATAAATTTGACAAATTTTACGGGTTTTCGCCTGCCAAAAGTTCTCCCCTCGGCTTTCGAGTTGGAATGTTGGATGTTAGCTCAAACCCCTCTATCTATTGGGCAATATAAAAAAAATGTAGTTTTATTAAGATTCCACGACCCTGACAAATTCTATCTTCGCATCATCAACGGTCAAAGATCTCCTTTCGGTGATTTTTTTAATATTTAAAATTTAAAAAAAAAGTCTGTGTTTTTTTTTAGATTTTGGGATACTTCAATTAGTGATACTTGGGTAATTCCCTCAAAAGTTAGTTTACCCCATCTCAACATGAAACTCAAACCCTTTGCGCCCTGGATTATACCGGGAACGAAACGTGACCTCTCACCACGGTACCCAAGAGGAACCATTTTCTGTTTTGGGAATGTTATGCATTTAACCCAAGCCGTGACCTGTGGGGGCCGTGGCTGGGCGGCCATGATGTAGGTTAGTCTCGCTGATCGATATTCCCGCGCTATTGCCATGGATACAGCATCCCCCCACGTGGCGCCAAGCAGTCTCATCACCTCGCTTCATCCGACTCTCTTTGCTACTTCTGTTGCAACCCGACTCAATCTTCAGGCGGACTCCCCCAGGTCGGCACCTCCAATTGACCACATGGCACTATAATACATGTAGGAATTCATAAGATAAACATTGAGGCATGCAATCATCGACAGTAAACATGCAGACATTGAGAATTAGATGAACCAATGTTTTCTTAAAATGCACATAAAGCTGTTGAGGAGTCACCGATACTTCCGTTTGAGGAAGCAGTGATTGTCCCAGTCAATTCCTCAGTACACAAAGCAATACAAATAGTAACAAAATAGAGAAAAAATTATACATATATTTGTCTTGATTCCCAGCACCAATAACACAAATATTCCACAAGCACAACATCAAGAAGAGTTCAGCAAGAGAGAAGGAAGGAGTGGCCATTGAGAGCAAGTTTTTTCAATAACAGATAAAATTTAAAATCGAGTATTTCCTTTTAATGTCATCCCAAGTCCTAAATTATTTAAATGGACAAAAGCGGAAGCAAGGGGGGGGGAAACTTTATTTTGAAAATATGATTTTTTGTGATTTTCGTATATTACTAAACATTTTCAATGACTTTTTATAAAATAGCCAGGAAGCCAATCAATAAAATAATCCCCTATAGATAATATTTAATTACACAGCCTATATACTATTCTATAGTTGTTTGGGCTTGGTCCTTGTAGCATAAGGTTTGTCTTCCGATAGTTGGGCTGTATAATTAAATTATAACTAGTCTTAGTGGCCCTGAAGAGGCACCAGTGGAAGTGAAACCGATTTAATAAAACGATTAGTAAATAAAGGTGTTTTTAATTTATTAATTGACTCTGTGACTATTACACAAATACAACGTTTGGTTGCATAGCTAAATTGAGCCAACAAAATACTCAAAAAACTTTTAAAAATTACTGAAATAATAAACAAATAACGAATATCCATCACCAAAAAATAAATTATTTATAGGGGTTTAATTACATTGATTAAACGTTATTGTGCTAAAAAAGAAATATATCAAAGAAAAGCTAACTTAATGAAACATTTTGATTGAGACACTTGAGCTTAGAAAAGCGAACCAGCCAAGCTAAAAATTGATTGTGGTGTAAGTAAAGAATTTCTAAGCCCCACTTAAATTTAATTTCATCGTTAATGAAGTCTAATTTAACATCGATTTAAATTTGAATTTAAATCGATGTCAAATAAGATTTTTGGACGAATGGCAACGTGCAGGAAAAATGAAGATGCACACTTCCTTCGCAAAAAAAAAAAAAAAAAAAAAAAAAATGTATTATGATCTCAAAACGGTTTCAGCTCAGAGCTGTTAGAGATCATAACACAATAAACAGCTGTATTTCAAATCAATAAAAGCATAAATAAAATTATGATTAAAAATAAAACCTGAAATCTTTCATCTTTACAAGCCTAATATAAACTAAACAATAAAAACAATTGTTCCTTTGTAAAAATTTGTTGTTTGGCCGAATATATTGAATTAAATATCAATAAAACAATATTAAACTTGTTAAACATTTTGTTTTGCCAAATATATTAAATTTAACATCCGTAAAGGCCAACTCCTAGAGCCACGTTGAATATACCGGTTCCAATAGATCACCGAAGTTAAGCAACGTGGTCGTGGCCTGGATCGGTGACCGTCCACGTGCTGTTAGCATTATAAAAGGGTGGCAAACTGTTGAAAAACATCCATAAAGAAATATCAAATTAATCAACATCAATATTAAATAAAATATTAACAATTTTATATAACAATTAGCTAAACAAAAATAACGCCACTAAAGAAAAATATTTTAGTTTTTAAGATTTAATTTGGATTAGTCTTGTAAAGAAAAGATTTCTAGATGTTTTGATATGTCAATTCACAATATTTTTATTTATGTATTTATTGATTTGCAACAAAGCTGTATTTTGTTCTGTCACAGCGACGAAGCTCGCACAACCAGCTGGAAGTACTTAGCGCTCAAAATAACATTTTTGTAAATGAAATAATTAATTTAATTTCTTCGAATCATCGTCCTTTGATGCCGTCAACCATGCACTTCGAAAATGACGGCTTAATTAATTGTATTAGAGATCATTTTGAGAAAATTGAATTCCGAGGGGGGCCACCCCTTGAAGAAGCACAAGCAGAGAGAAAAAAAAGTTTTTTTTTTGTTGAGTTTTAGGTTTACCTAGAGACACGCTCTTCCATCCTTTGGCGTATCCGCTTCCTCTTTTGTCCTCCATTAGTGCAGTCACCTCTAGACAACATTTCACATTAAAGCACTCTCTAAATTTAAATAATAAAAAAAAAAAAAAAAAAAGCATCATCTCCATTCTGCTTAGAAAAGGGTGCTTGAACTTGAAGATAAACTGTCCCAAAAACATCAGTATTGTACATCTGTGCAAAAAACAATAGAGTGGAAGTAGTTTCTCTGTCAGAATCCCTGTAGTAATTTTTTTTATATTATGATTTTTTTGTATAAACAAAAATTAATAATATATTATATGTGTAGATCCTATGTTAAATATATTAATAATATATTGGCATGTATTTTCTTTCATTCTTTTGACAACTTTACTGAGGTGATTGTATCCACTTTTAATATTATATGGTTTCTGCAGGGGTCTAATAATGTAGTACAGTTAATACCCGTCTACGGATTTTTATTTTTGCCATCTCTTCGGATCATTGAACTTCAAAAACAAGCTCTGATGTGTTTCGAGTAGATACATATGTCTGGAAGAAAAACGTCCCTGAAGAGTAGGCGAAAGAAAAAAAAAATGGCCAAGACATTTATATAGAGTGGTACCCAGTTTATCTAAAGTGTTACGCAAATATGAGATATTCTACCTCCTTTGGCCCCTTGCAAAAGTTATATTATAAAAAAAGTCATAATGTTTGTTTGTTACAATTTCTAATATATAGAATTGTGTCTCGTATAATTTTTATCTGAAACTAACAAATGTGTATAATAAAGCGGAAGGTAATTTCAACATATCTATATAAAGCATACTAAATATGCTCATCATACTAAGCATGAATTCTCCAAGGATTGAAAGAAAACGAGCTCCTGGTGGAAAACTAGATACTAGCTTCTCAAGGGATCCTTATTTAACCTATCTCTGGTTGAGCGATAAATATATATATTTTTTTTAATCTTGTAATGCACAATGGGATGGGAAGAAAGTACCGATACAAAAATAAGTGCACATGTAGGAGTCTTGTCGATCCAATCGCACGAGAAAGAAGCGCAACATTGGATGTTCTTTAGTTAACATTGTTAGTTAAGTTCACAAACCTCGGTAGTCACTTTTTAAAAACTAACTTTATTTAAAGATCAGAAAATAAACTTATACAATTTCGAATTTGGACGTGTGTACACAATAGTTGGAAGAGGACTGACTGTCTAGCCGAAGGAGCAGTGGTTATGATAGGAGATAAGCACCTGCTTATATAGGGGGATAGATAAGAGGTTCTAGTAAGGGCTAGGGATTTATCTCTTGAAGATACAACTGTGCAATGACTTCTATCAAAGCATAAACTCATCTAGTATTCAAATATTTGGAAGGACTTTTAGGAGAAATTCATTTCATAACGGGTTCATAAGGACTAACCGTTGTAGAGAACTTGTAAAAGTTCAGAATTATACATCTCAAGATAAGATCGAGTATCTGTACGTAACTTCAAAACACTCGACAGCAATTAACGGTTCAGTACCTTAGTGTTTTAATACAATATTGTGACAATCATTGTAATGCTACTACCAATATATTATTACTTCATCATGAACGGTTTATCAGCTTAGTAACTTAAATTGAACCCCCCCCCCCCCCGATTGACGACAATCTGTATATATAAAAATCACGTGTCTGTCTGTATGTCTATTTGTTTGTTTGTTCCTTATAAAAATCCACACCGTTTGACCGCTTTTAACCAAACTTGGAATACTAGTAGGTCTTGACACGGGAAGTCTCGTAGGCTAAGTCGAAAACGTCTACCAGCTGTCTGTCTGTATGTTTGTTCCTGATACAAATACACACCCTTCATCCGATTTTGACCAAACTTGGCTCACAGGTAGGTCGTGATAGGGGGAGTGTCATAGGCTAGGTCTATCAGCTGTCTGTCTGTATGTTAGTTCCTTATACAAATCCACACTGTTTGACCAATTTTGACCAAACGTGGCACACAGGCAGATCTTGACAAGGGGAGAGCCATAGGCTAGTTTAAAATCGTCTATGACTCACAGTTCGGAGATCAAGAGTTCGAAAAAATGAACCCAAATAGTTACAGATTTGCGTTATTAGATTTTAATATTATTTATTTGGTTTCTTATTTATTTTTGCTTTTATAGGCGCAGAAAGCAGTTTACCATAGCACGACGGGTAGCAGCTATTACAAAATAAAATCATTAATGCTCAAGACACTTTTGAACCTCAGGTGCTCCAGTAAATGAGTCAAGTGCTGTATCACTTGAACCAAACCAACCCTATATATCGAAAAGATATGTGTTCTATTCACCCTGTATATACAATCACAACGTAACATCTCATTTTTATCAGGAATGATGGTCTAAATCACAATGGTTGGTGTCTTCAAAACGGATAGATATCTCTTGTATATATTTGCTTAATATACAATCACAACGTAACATCTCATTTTTATCAAGAATGATGGTCTAAATCACAATGGTTGAAGTCTTCAAAACGGATCGATATCTCTTGTATATATTTGCTTAATATACAATCACAACGTAACATCTCATTTTTATCAGGAATGATGGTCTAAATCACAATGGTTGGTGTCTTCAAAACGGATAGATATCTCTTGTATATATTTGCTTAATATACAATCACAACGTAACATCTCATTTTTATCAGGAATGATGGTCTAAATCACAATGGTTGAAGTCTTCAAAACGGATCGATATCTCTTGTATATATTTGCTTAATATACAATCACAACGTAACATCTCATTTTTATCAGGAATGATGGTCTAAATCACAATGGTTGGAGTCTTCAAAACGGATCGATATCTCTTGTTTAGTTAAGAACCAGTCTCTAGAAGACCATTATGAACTTAGAAACAACATTGGGGGAGGGCTAGAGGTCGACGAACTGCAAGTTCACCAACTCATCTAAAATACTATGACTCTCAACCATTTTATATTCATTAAGAATCAAAGCAGTAATTTACAGATTTGTTTTATATTTTCAACGTTAATTTTTCTATTTTGTCGAAAATGATTAAATAATATTGATATTCCTTAAACATATGTGAAAACCGTAGGAAATCGGACAATATTTCATAAAATATTGGCGGTCTAAAAGGAGAAAAACCGGCTTATGTATATTTGTGTGATTTTGATGACATTTGGTAAAAATAAAATGTTACCTATGATAGTAGATGAAGTTCTCTAACTAGCAAAACTCACGCATCAAAACACTGTTTTTATACAACATTCGCGCTAATCAAGTCGTAACGATTATCATTTTCCCTTAATGTTACACTTTTTATGTTTACTTTTCCATGGGGAACTAAAGAAGCTCACCTTCAAAGCGACAAATTAAACAAATTCTCAGAAAAGTGGAAAAGTCCAAAAAGTCTTACAAAACAAAGTCAAAATGTTATCAATAGAACAGGTTTGGACTTTTCGTAATTTCAACTAAATATTTTCAGAAATGAAGATAAAATATGTTAAATGATTCGTAAAAAAATTAGAACAAAGCGAGCTAGGGTAATTTTTATCAATAAATCTATTCATCCCGATAGAAGATCGTAGCTTCGTCAAAAATTAACGAATGTTTATAGATGTTATATTTCAAATCTATGTTTAAAATAAATTTCGTACTGTCATTATAAAAGTACCAGCAAAATGCATTTGTACAAGGCGAGAAGGGCGGAACTTTCCATACTATGAAACACTATGAGTATATGGGAATTCTCAATACATTCTTCGAATAATTCTGAATTCTCGGAACGCGCTATATGAACATTTCTAGAAATCCTTTACGATTTGTTAAATCACTCAGGAAAAAAAAAGAATTGTCCATGGTTCAAGAAAAATATTAAAAACTTCTATATTAAGTGTTCCAAATCACTAAAAAAAAAAATTGTATGGAAACACGCCTTGGTAACGCACTTGCTGCGAGTGAAGCGTCTAGTGAATGACTAAGTCCTCAGCGCGTTTATTACTGCGCGTCTCAGAACAGATACCATTATCGCAGAACGCAAGGCAGTCCTGTAATGCTGGTTTGTAAACCGCATCCCAGTAAATTGAAGGGGCAACTTGAATTCTACATACAAATGTTGTATTTACCAGACTGTAAATTAAATTGTAGAATGCACAGAAGCATAGTCACCTCTACTGGAGGCAGCCAGCTGTGAGAATCGGCCTTCTTCAGCTTCGTCGCTCAACCGTGTCATAATCTGCTCAACTGGGACACGGCTTGTCTCTACTTCTCAGCTAGCAGCATACTTTTTTTAAGATAATATATATATATATATATATATATATATATATATATAATCAATCCAAGGGATTTTTTATTTCTAAATTCCAAAAATACAAGATGTATTCTATTTGAAATGGTTATAAGCTTCTTGCCCAGTACGTATCAGTCAGATTCATGTGTTTTTTGTTTATATCTTTTGTTTATATTAGATTCATACTTTTTTTTCTTGTGTTCTTATTTTAGCCGAATAAGTAATTATTGACAATCTCTAAGGAGCAGAGTTGGGCAAACGTTAGCGCGCGCTAAAAGCTGATACCTCTCCGCTAATTTAGCGAAACTGTAGAAAGCCAGCGCTAATCTATTTATGAAATATCGTAATTGCTAATAGCTTAAGCTATAGTTACAAGTTGTAACTATAGCTTAAGCTATTAGCAATTACGATATTTCATAAATAGATTAGCGGTTAGCGCACTGCTGCCGCTAACCGCTAATTATTAGCGCTGGCTTTCTACAGTTTCGCTAAATTAGCGGAGAGGTATCAGCTTTTAGCGCGCGCTAACGTTTGCCCAACTCTGCTAAGGAGTCTTTTAAGATCGATATTTCGTGTGTTTGGAAATATAATTCTATTTAAAATCTTGTACAAATATTTTGGATAAATAGCATTGAATCCCTTGCTTAAAAAATTAACCTTATAATTTTGGATTGTATAGCTCCTACAGAAATACGGGTACACTTCTCATTAATGTTATAAATTGGCGACCCTATATTTCTCAATGTATTTTATGTGTCAAAAGGTCAAGTTTAGTTAACTAAACATTATTCTTAAATAACCCTAAATTTTGCTCTACTTGTATGTCTAGTGTAGATCAGCTGTCAAAATAGATTTCTTTATGGTAAATATCGTTTCCCAATAAAAGTCATTGTTAAATTATTGAATAAGTCTTTATTTGTAAAATATTGTGTATAAAGTAAACAAAATATTTGATCCAGATATTTAATTTAGTTTTTTTATTAACGTTAATTTTCTATTCTTAATTATATGTATATTTTCATGGTTTTTTCTGTTCTTATTTGTTGAAGAGATCCTTCATCCTTCTATAATATTTTAAATGTCAAAATTTAAAAAAACGTGAAGGTAAATGAAATTTGACCTTCTACAACATTAAATACATTGTTTGATAAATGGCTTTCGACATTGGATAAGAATTTTTTTCATTGCAAAAGCACAAACGTTTTTGTGTGTCAGGGGACGTTAAGACAATGGACGTTTTGCAACGATACTTCATACTCAAAATAGTAAACAGATCCATTTTTTTTCTTTTAGTTTGAACGTATAGTATCAGTAAAGGAAGTATCAGTTATCCAATATTGTTACAAGTAATGTCCCGATTTCTAATGATTTTTTAGACACGTTCGATAATGAATGATCAGTAGCACAATTATAAAATAATACAAAAACAAACTAAAACTGATTTTGTGTACAGAAAAACATATTATTGTGCATAACAAAAAAAAAATAGATTTAATTATAAAATACTAAAAATCAGAATATACCTGCGTGTAGAAGGCCGTTCGGTGATCCTTTGTCAATGTGGTCAAGTGCTATAGACTCTGGTCTCGAGGAATGTGGCATTGCCAGGCAGACCTAAACAGATAGAAGAAGATAGGGTCATTAAGGAATGTGGCATTGCCAGGCAGACCTAAACAGATAGAAGAAGATAGGGTCATTAAGGAATGTGGCATTGCCAGGCAGACCTAAACAGATAGAAGAAGATAGGGTCATTAAGGAATGTGGCATTGCCAGGCAGACCTAAACAGATAGAAGAAGATAGGGTCATTAAGGAATGTGGCATTGCCAGGCAGACCTAAACAGATAGAAGAAGATAGGGTCATTAAGGAATGTGGCATTGCCAGGCAGACCTAAACAGATAGAAGAAGATAGGGTCATTAAGGAATGTGGCATTGCCAGGCAGACCTAAACAGATAGAAGAAGATAGGGTCATTAAGGAATGTGGCATTGCCAGGCAGACCTAAACAGATAGAAGAGGATAGGGTCATTAAGGAATGTGGCATTGCCAGGCAGACCTAAACAGATAGAAGAGGATAGGGTCAATAAGGAATGTGGCATTGCCAGGCAGACCTAAACAGATAGAAGAAGATAGGGTCATTAAGGAATGTGGCATTGCCAGGCAGACCTAAACAGATAGAAGAAGATAGGGTCATTAAGGAATGTGGCATTGCCAGGCAGACCTAAACAGATAGAAGAAGATAGGGTCATTAAGGAATGTGGCATTGCCAGGCAGACCTAAACAGATAGAAGAAGATAGGGTCATTAAGGAATGTGGCATTGCCAGGCAGACCTAAACAGATAGAAGAAGATAGGGTCATTAAGGAATGTGGCATTGCCAGGCAGACCTAAACAGATAGAAGAAGATAGGGTCGTTAAGGTTTCACAGCTAAGTTCCTTGGGGTAGTTAAAATTTTAATAACATTTCGTTAAAATAGTTCTATAGGTGACAGTGTTGAAGTTTTATTAACCCTTTCTCTACTGTTGACTGCTCCAGCAGTCAAGATTGTTAACTTTTGTTTGGTTAACTTCTCTATAAGTCGTAGGAAAGACGAGCTCCACGTATCGTTGACTTCTTCAGCAGTCGAGAGTTCTTTATATTTCTCACCGTCTTTCCCTTATTCTTTTTTCACTTTGAGAGCTGTCTAACGTTCCCGGAGCGAAAATATACCTTCAGTTAGTCTTTCAGTAATGTGTACGATTTTCTTATTATTTTATTTTCTCTCTCTCTCTCTCTCTCTCTCTCTCTCTCTCTCTCTCTCTCTCTCTCTCTCTCTCTCTCTCTCTCTCTCTCTCTCTCTCTGTGTGTGTGTGTGTGTGTGTGTGTGTGTGTCTATATACATATATATATATATATATATATATATATATATATACATATATATATATATATATATATATATATATAGATATATATATATATATATATATATATATATATATAGATATATATATATATATATATATATATAGATATATATATATATAGACAGAGAGAGAGAGAGAGAGAAAGAGGGAGTGCATCACCTTTATTTAGTACCTACAAATTAGCTTCATAAAGATTTGAGGACATATTTAAAAAAAAATTATTACAAGGATGCCCGGTAGCTACAATCCTTCGGAATACACAAGTTAATAATCAATAGTCGATTTATGGAAAACCAATCTAACAGAATGGAGTATTGGTGGTAATTTATGACAGGGGAACAGCTGCGCGATGAAGGTGCTATGAACCGGTATAGGAGACCCGAGGGAATTGGTGAGTTTGGTTGTTAGGAGAGAGTGAGGGCTGTTGGTGAAGCTCAATAATGGAATTTCCAATATTTCTTCCCTAATGGCTGAATTGGTCCCACCCTATCTTTGAGCCAATAATTCCCTCCTTATTTCCATAGAAATTATTTCTCAACATGGGGTAAATTCCATTTTAGCAATTTTTCGCCTTCCATCTGACTCGACTTTAATCAGATGGCATAATTCAGATATTCTGTCGTTAAAATTTGTGTGTGTGTGTGTGTATATATATATATTATATATATATATATATCTATATATATATAATATATATATATACATACATATATGTGTGTGCGTGTGTGTGTGTGTCTGAGTGTATGGGTGTAAATGTCTGTGTATATTTTATGCTGGTGCCTGAGTTCATGCTAAACCATCAACACGAATGTCCTCTGATAAAATTTGGAACTTATCCCGAAGGCTCAAATATCTTTGCATAAAACCATAGTAACGCTGTTTTTCGGCAAAAGTGCGGCCAAAATCTTAATATTAAAGGTATTGTGATGGTTAAGGTTCTAAATACAATTCTTATAGGATATTTGGTATGGGGAATCAAATGAAATGACTTTCGCAAATCGGGGACGTCAGTTGTTTGGATTTTCAGGACTAAATAAAAATGGATTCTAGTTTAGTTTCAGAATTTCTTAGCGTTTACAGAAAGGAACCTATTATAGAATATACATTTGTTAAACTGATAAAAATAACTTTTGGGCTTTTCCTTTTTTCTCGAAAGTGAAAGAGAATTTGAGATAATTGGAAGATAACCATGTAATATATCCTATTACATTTGTTACAAAGAAGATCATCTTGCAGTTTTCAATAGATTGACCGTAGATTAAGTTCACCAACCAAGATCAAATAATATTCAATATTGCTAAAATATTGGTTTTATTGTTGTATTTGACTTTTCGAATATTTTTAACACAATAAAGGAATTTATATTTGACGGTATACTTAAATACATGTAAAAATCAATATATAAAAAATTTAAAAATACAGAATAAGGTTTTTGTATGCGTGTGAATGCCGGAGGAAGGGTTGTGCAAGGAAGGGTGTGTAGATGTATTCCATAACTTCTCACCAGCTCGTCAATAATTTAATCCGGCAAAAAAATACTTCATTCTATCATTATGAGGGGCTCTGTTAGTTCTGACGTGATGGACCTCATGATGAGACCCACCTCTCCCCTCTGCCACGCTTATCGTGGCCGGAGTTGTTCATTCCTCTGCCACGCCTATCGTGGCCGGAGTTGTTCATTCCTCTGCCACGCTTATCGTGGCCGGAGTTGTTCATTCCTGTGCCACGCTTATCGTGGCCGGAATTGTTCCTTTCTCTGCCACGCCTATCGTGGCCGGAGTTGTTCATTCCTCTGCCACGCTTATCGTGGCCGGAGTTGTACATTCCTCTGCCACGCTTATCGTGGCCGGAATTGTTCCTTTCTCTGCCACGCTTATCGTGGCCGGAGTTGTTCATTCCTGTGCCATGCTTATCGTGGCCGGGGTTGTTCATTCCTCTGTCACGCTTATCGTGGCCGGAGTTGTTCATTCCTGCGCCATGCTTATCGTGGCCGGAGTTGTTCATTCCTGTGCCATGCTTATCGTGGCCGGAGTTGTTCATTCCTCTGCCACGCCTATCGTGGCCGGAGTTGTTCATTCCTCTGCCACGCTTATCGTGGCCGGAGTTGTTCATTCCTGTGCCATGCTTATCGTGGCCGGAATTGTTCCTTTCTCTGCCACGCCTATCGTGGCCGGAGTTGTTCATTCCTCTGCCACGCTTATCGTGGCCGGAGTTGTTCATTCCTCTGCCACGCTTATCGTGGCCGGAGTTGTTCATTCCTCTGCCACACTTATCGTAGCCGGAGTTGTTCATTCCTCTGCCACGCTTATCGTGGCCGGAGTTGTTCATTCCTGTGCCACGCTTATCGTGGCCGGAGTTGTTCATTCCTGTGCCATGCTTATCGTGGCCGGAGTTGTTCATTCCTGTGCCACGCTTATCGTGGCAGGAGTTGTTCATTCCTCTGCCACACTTATCGTAGCCGGAGTTGTTCATTCCTCTGCCACGCTTATCGTGGCCGGAGTTGTTCATTCCTGTGCCATGCTTATCGTGGCCGTTGTCGTTCATCCCTAGAATGGATTGGAGAGTGGAAGATCACCCTTTGCGGCGGAAAATAATTTTAATGAACACTTCTGATAAGGCACTATGACTGTGAAACTAGTTAAGAAGTAATTACCTAATAATTACATATTACGTTACTTTATTTATATTAAATATACATATTGTAATTTTTATGCCCATAAATTTTAAACCATTCCAGTGTAGCTAGATCGATTGTAAATCCGTTTCCAGTTCTTAGTTCTTGGACAACATGTTTGTCACAATTGTCCGTCCATTTCTTCAAAATTTCGTCTTTCTATTTCAATATTTCTGCTGCTTGTGTTTTCCCTATCTTAAAAAACTCGGCAACTTTACGCACACCACATTTTTCGCGATTAGAAAATGTTATCACGTCAATTTGTTCTTTAAGTGTCAGAGATTTCCGATTAGACAAATTGAAGAGAAAGCACGATATTTACTCAACAAGAGCTAAAAACCAACTGAAAATTGAAGAGAGGGAATGTGAACGGAATGAGAGTTTTGGAATATTCCCGGAACCGTGATACCTCGTAGGCCAAACAATAGTAATCTGCCAGCGGGAAAGTCATATGCTTCTGCTGAAAAAATAGTCAAAAAGCGCTCAAAACTTGATTTTTTGAAGTATTTTCTCCGAACATTTTGTCCTTAAATATATGTTAATGACCTCCTGAGAGTGTCATTTCTTGAGTTTTAGGCCCCCACCGTTGAATGCAGGACGGTGGTTAATCATTGAAGTACAAGAAACGAAGAAAATTCCCAAATCCTCATGTACCAAAATCGTTCCTGTAACTCTACTTGTTCAGACCAATAAGGTTGACGCATTTTTTTCTTGTTTTAATGGGATGTTCGAAGGCCAAAAAAATATTTTTTTTATTTTTAGAATCGTCGACGTGGACGGGGATACTTAAAAAGTAGAAAAATTACACGTATCAAATTTCGTTTTGTCTTACACTTTTTGCGTCTCTCTAATTTCGGGCTTACATTTTCCGTGGACATGTATAGAAAGAGCCCAGACCGAAATTGGCTGCATAAATTTGCCTATTTCGGTGCTAGACGTGAACGAACTCGGTAAGACAGACGCGCGTTATCTCTATGTAAACATTCGAATCAAATCGAAGATGGATTTTGTTTATTGAAGATGGAGTACTCAAGTTAGTGTTGACTGCAAAAAATGTCTGAAGTGATCCGAGTGAAAAATCGTGTCCTACTTGAAATATTTGATTTCAGGTTTCTAAATCAACAATATCACATGTTATTGAGTTTTGAGCGCATTTGGGCGGTTTTTGACCACTGTGCACCGGCTCAAAGTTGGATACCAACTAAAAGTATTTTTCTTTCGAAATAGGTCCAACAAAAAATCTTAGACATTTGTTGCACATAAATAGTAAAAACATTGCTGTGACGTAAAGGTTACCAAGTGACATTATACATTACGACACACACACACATATATTCAAAAACTAACAAACAAAAAAAAAAGTTCTGAAAAAAGATATAAAACAATGATAAATCTATTCATGTTTCAAATACAACCATTTTTTTTTCCTATTCAAACCTTCATCGTTCTTTCAAGTGCTGGATTCCGAAAAAAAACAATCATTAATATTAGTGTGCATGTGTGTGTGTATATATATATATATATATATATATATAAATAAATTAGATTTGGTATTTGCCCGAATCTATAAATTTATATTATATCTATATATATAAAAATCTCGTGTCTGTCTGTTTTTCTGTTTGTTTGTTCCTTATACAAATCCACACCGTTTGACCGATTTTGACCAAACTTGGAATAATGGTAGGTCTTGATACGAGAAATCTCCTAGGCTAGGTCAAAAAAATCTACCAGCTGTCTGTCTGTATGTTTGTCCCTTATCCAAATCCACACCGTTCGTCCGATTTTGACCAAAGTCGGTACATATGTGGATCTTAATCTTGGGAGTGTCGTAGGCTAAGTCAAAAACGTCTACCAGCTGTCTGTCTGTATGTTTGTCCCTTATACAAATCCACACCGTTCGTCCGATTTTGACCAAACTTCGAATAATGGTAGGTCTTGATACGGCGACTGCCATAGGCTAGGCCAAAACGGCTACCATCTGTCTGTCTGTATGTTTGTTCTTTATACAAACCCACACCGTTTGACAGATTTTGATCAAACTGGGCACACAGGTTGGTCTTGATCAGGGGAGTGTCATAGGCCAGGACAAAAACGTCTACCAGGTGCTGTCTGTATGTGCTTTTTTAAATAAAAAAAACAAAAATCCACATAGTTAGACCGATTTTTACCAAACTTGGCATACATGTATGTCTTGATACGGGGGGTGTTATAGGTTAGGTAAAAGTCGTCTAGGACTCCCAGTTGGGAGGTCACGGGTTCGAAACAGTTACAGATCCGTGTAATTAGATTTTAATAATACTTATTTGGTTTCTAATTTATTTAGGCTTTTCTATATGCAGAAAGTAGGTGTAGCATGGCACGCTGGGTAACAGCTAGTTATCTATATAAATTTATATTATCATATGTTTACAATTTACGGAGAAAAGCCTCAGAATTCTATTCTTCAATAAATTGTGAATATCCCTGGAAAGATTAGGAAAAGCAATGAAAACTCCTATGGAAAAGTGGAATGAAAGGATGGAGAAGGATCCTGTAAAAGGAAAAGACCAGGCAAAGACATTGGAAGAGATCGAGGTAAGATTAACTATTCCTCGATATTTGATAGTGGCAATCCAAGAACAGTCAACCACATTCAACGATGTCAATCCTTTCGATATTCAGTGCTGGATCTGTTCCTTTTCAAAAAATATACAGGTTAAGAAAATAAAGAGAACAGGTTTACTGTTTCTTGACTCACCGAATAGTAATGTAACCAAAAAATTAAACCATAAAACCCTCAATCAATCACGAGGAGTTTTTTACTGTTCCGACCTTCGAGATTTCAAAGAAGATGACATTCTTCAAGAATTAACATCGCAGAATGTTATCAACATTAGACGTCTTGGAAATCCAGCCAAAAAATCGGCATTATTCGTAGCAACTTTTGACACGCCGCAACTTCCTGACAAGCTGTTCATTGGGTATATATCTGTTAATGTTCGTGTGTACATTCCACCGCCTCTCGTCTGTTATAGGTGTGGATCCCTTGGACATCACCGGACTGCTTGTGAAAGAGAACAGATTTGCAGAAAATGTGCCCAACCTCAGCATGATAATGAGTGTTCAACGATTAAATGTTGTCTGTGTGGTGGGAATCATCGCACAACTACAAAATTCTGTTCCGTCTACGCTAATGAGTTCGAGGTGAAGAAACTGATGGTAACCAAAGTTCTTAGCTACAACGAAGCCAAGAGACAGATTAACGGAACACGAACAACAGAGACATATGCCAAGAAAGCGATGAAAAACGATTCAAATTCAGAAGATAAACTCACTACTTTAGTCGAACTATTTAGAAAACGCATTGAAATTTTAGAAAATCTATTGATACGGAATCGCTGTATTCCTGAGTCGCCAAAAGCGAACGAAAACTCCACGACACCGGAAGATAGTACAACCAAACGGTCTAGCGGAATAGTCGCATCTTCTCTGGCCTTAAAGAAGTTCCGGAAACACCTACTCGTCAAAGCGAAGGTCTTAAGGAAGAAACGGAGAAACTACCTCAGGGACGGCGGAATCGAACAAAAACACCAACTAACAAACTACAGGACAATGATAGAACTAAAAAACGGTAAAACATGACCATTTTAGCTATTTTAATGTTCTTTGTAATATTCGTTTTACTTCATTTGGTGTTTTATGAATTTATTTGTTTTCCTGCAAATATGATTCATATAGCTATACTTTTCGAATTGCTTATCTTTGAGTCTTTCTATCTTCTAATTTTATTAGTTTCTTCAATTCGACAGTTCCTGTCTTATGCATTAGTTATAAAACACAGTCCTCGTATTGCAGTATCCTTCTTTGTGTTCGTGAAACATTTTACCTCATCCTCAGCTTTATCATTTTTCTGAAATTGGAACTTGACCAGTACTATTTTAAAATTGTTACAACTTCTTATCTATTTCCTCTTTTAAGGTCCAAATTTATTTTAACAACGTTTCTCTCCAAATGATAAGCGACTCGCTGAGAGATAATATGGGTGCCAGCAATACAGATATAAATGCTTTTTATTTCCTTAACTGTTTTAGAAACCTGGTGTCTTATATTTTTATGACAAACTCACATCATGTCTGTGCTGCAGTGGAACATTAATGGAATTGCAAGGCACATCGAAGATCTGAAATTACTCCTGGGCCATTCCAAACCACAAGCCATTGCACTACAGGAAACACACCTTCAACAAGGTAAGGACTTCTGCATACATGGCTATTCCCTCTATAGGAGAGACTACTCCTTGGGTGGTAGAGCTTGTGGCGGAGTTGCGATATTTGTAGAAGATAACATCCACAGCGAACCTGTTCAGCTGAGGACGACTATCCAAGCTGTAGCAGTCTCAGTACACTTACCTTTTCGTCTAACTGTTTGGTCTGTTTATCTGCCTCCAAGTAAACCCATAGACGTTCACGAACTCAATGACTTACTGACACAATTACCAACTCCTCTATTATTCATGGGGGACGTAAATGCAAATAGCCAAATGTGGCATTCAATGGCCAATAATAGTAAAGGAGTACTACTACAACATGTATTTGAACAGAACGACTTGTTATGCCTCAACACAGACTCAGCGACCCACCTCTGCCCAAGAACAGGAACACTTACAAACATAGACGTAGCCCTGTGTACTCCTTCAGTGTATACACGTTTTTCATGGGAAGTTAGCCAGGACTCTCATGGAAGTGATCATTTTCCCATCTTTATTAAACGGAATGCACTTACGCCTACTTTCCAGGGAATAAAACGGTATAACACGAAAAAAGCCGACTGGGACACCTACCAAAACCACATAACGAACGAACTAATGACTTCACACACAAGGACAATTGAAGAACTTAACTTTGTAATTCTTGAAGCGGCAAACTCAACCATACCTAAGACGAAAGACAAATACAGAAAAAACACCAGTTCCTTGGTGGAATGATGATTGCAAGACAGCAGTTAGAGATCGAAGAAGAGCCCTTAATTTATTTCGTAGAAACCCATCTGATATCAACCTTCAAAATTATAAAAAGAAAAAGGCGAAGGCTCAATGGACTATAAGAAACAGTAAAAAGAAATGTTGGATAGATTTTGTATCACACTTGAACAGAAACACACCAAAACAAGAAATATGGACGAAGATAAGACAGATACAACATAAGACCTACAGACCCCCCATAACGGGAATAAAGAACTTAAACACTACTGTAACTGACCAAACTGAAATAAGTAATTTAATAGGCAGACATTTTGCCACAATATCCAGTAATGAGAACTACACGAACGAATTTTCACAATACAGAAATAACGTAGAAATGAATATCCTTCCGATTACGAACCAACATAACCATCCTTTGAATGACCCGTTTACCTTAGACGAACTAAAACATGCACTGTCGACAACTCATCTCACAGCACCTGGACCTGACGGACTAACTTATGATATGTATAAAAATCTACCCAACATAGGCCTTGAGACCCTTTTAAATATATTTAACGACATATTTCAGAGCGGTGCCTATCCTCCCTTCTGGAATGAATCTATAGTTATTCCTATATTAAAAAAAGGGAACGATAGTAAGTTAGCCTCAAGTTTCAGGCCCATTAGCATGACTCATTGTTCTGGGAAAATACTGGAGAAAATGGTGAATAAAAGAGTCATTTGGTTCTCAATAACCTTGAGAAAACAATAACCTTCTCTCCGTATTTCAATGTGGTTTCAGGCCAATGCACTCTACAATGCACCACATTGCTAGACTGGAAAATGATATTTTAGATGCCTTCCTAAATAAAAAATCCATACTAGCTGTATCATTAGATTTAGAGAAAGCCTACGACAGAGTCTGGAGGAGACTAATACTGTCTCAGCTGCTAGAATGGGGTGTACAAGGCCAAATCATGCTTTACTTGAAGAGCTATCTTTCCCGAAGATCATTCAGAGTGAGGATAGGTACTGCTCTTTCAGATGAGTTTCTACAGGAGAATGGAGTGCCTCAAGGAGGTGTGCTGAGTACGACTCTCTTTAATATCGCAATAAATTCCGTTACTAGATGTATTACTCAAGGAGTGTCACATTGCCTGTATGCCGATGACCTCCTTATCCACACCACATACACGGACATCAATAAAGGTAAACAACGGGTACAGAATACACTACAGGAGTTAGACAACTTAGATTTTCTAGAGACAAGACTAAATATATAATATTCTCTAGAAAAAGAGCAGACCAAATAGCCCACTTAACATTACATCAGACAATCATTGACAAAACGGACTTACTGACTTTCTTAGGAATGACACTAGACAAAAAACTAACATGGTTACCCCACTTGAAAGGACTTCTTACCAAATGCAAAAAGTCATTGAATTTGTTAAGAATTCTTAGTAATACAAAATGGGGCGCTGACACATGTACCATGCTTACATTCTATCGGTCTTACACCAGGTCTCTTCTGGATTATGGATGTATAGCATATTCATCTGCCAGTCCTACAACCTTAAGACTACTCGACACTATACACAACACAGGACTCAGGCTTGTCACAGGAGCTTTCAGAACCAGCCCTTCAGATAGCCTTTGCGCCTTGGCAGGAGAACCCCCACTGCAGTACAGGCGTGCAATGTTGTGCTCTTCATTTTTTATAAAGTCAAATGGACTTGGAACGCCCTGTGTCCAGAGTTTCCTGGAAAATATACATTTTAATAAATACATAGCATTAAATTCCAAACGCAAACCCTTTACTGTGAGATCATTAGAAGATAGAAAGAATTAAATTTTAAGGGAATGTTCAATTCTTAAAAAAAAAATTTCGGATACACCACCATGGAAATTAAGGAACTTAAGGATTGACCTGACGCTAACAAAATACAAAAAGACAGAACCGACTTCCACACTATTTTACAAACATACTATTAACGCCATAATGAGACAAAACCCGAGGACATTATACACTTATACTGACGGATCCAAGACTGATTCTGGAACAAGGGCAGCCGCCATTGTGAATGACAACATTTATCAAATTAAATTACCTGAATTGACGACCATATATACTGCCGAACTCTACGGAGTACTTTTAGCACTGACTAACGTTCATGAAGCAGAAACTGACAAGAATACCGTTTGTACTGACTCCTTAAATTCCTTAATGTCCTTACAGAACATTTACAGTACACATCCTATTATCCAAAGCATATTTTCACAAATAAACATTCTACAAAGAATAAACAAACATATTACTCTCCTATGGCTACCTGGACACGAAGACATAAAAATGAGTACAGCTGTGGACATACAAGCAAAACTAGCTACCAACCAAAACCAGACCTGAACCCGACGTAAACACAGTGACGACTTCTGACTTAAACAAAACCATACACACTAACACACTGTATGAATGGGAAGAAAATTGGCTGAAGAGTGAATGTAAATTAAGAGAAATTAAGAACACGACCAAAGCCTGGGTAACAGAATCATTCACTCGACAAGACGAAGTAATTTTATGCAGACTCCGTATAGGCCACACCCGACTTACCCACTCATACATACTGGACAGAAAGGAAAGACCAATGTGTAGACTATGCAATAGAACATTAACTGTCAAACATATCCTGACGGACTGTAGACAACGCAGCAACTTAACAATTCCTCATGACTTACATGACTTACTGACAGAAGGTAGTCCGTACATTCAAACACTTCTAACATATTTAAAATATACACACATTCACTCGAAACTATAACTATATGTCATTTTTAATGGAAACATTTTATTCTTTATTATTTTATTGTATATAATATTTTTATATATATTTTTTTTTTTCATTTTATTCCTTTTTTTTTCCTTAATACTTTTTGTTACCTTCGTTTATTTTATAACCAACTGACTATCACTTGACTACCAACTGACTGACTTTGATTCTGCCGTTCTTATGAGGTCGTCGCCCTTGTTGCGAAACTCAACAACAATAAATAAATAAATAAATTTATATTAACCTCTAATTCCTTTAACATTTTATATTGTTCGAATTCCAATAAAAGTGATTGAACAGAAAGTATGAACAGCCAGAATTTGAAGTATGTATTTCCCAAAGCTTTAAATTAAATTTTAAATGGTCGCCCTGCCTCAAAATGATTTTTTGTATAACTCCCTTTACATTACATTAGCTTGGAGTTTTCTTTTAATATGCAAATGGTTTGTGTTTTATTTAACGTGAAAAAAATACAGAAATTTGGTCTTCTAAAGTAATGTTTATGTAATGCACGAATAAAAATCCACTACTCACAATAAGTCGGTACATAATTAAAGTGACAGAGCACTTCTTTGAAGCATGTCAAAACAGTATGTATAAGCATATTACTGATATAGTTAACTATAATTATGACAGCTTAAATAACAAGCGTTACAAATGTAAGAGGCTTAAGCATATTACTTTTTAAGTTTATGTATATAGGATTTTTTTTTTATTTTTCCATTGTAATATTTTAGTTATAAATATTAAATAGATATAGGTAATTTTGATTAGGTATAAAAGCCATAGCTTGGATACTTGCATTACTTTGATTGTAAAATTTGTTTTATTTGTTTATATTTTTGTACAATAAAATTTTTTTAACTCTTAACTGTAATCCGCTACTCTGTTTACATTAATCATGTGTGTTACCGTTGGTGTTTATTTACAGGTTACTTAGTTTGAATCGGAAACATTTTTTTAGAATTTTAAGGGAGGCCCAAAAAATAGAAATATTACTTTCCTCCGGTTATTTATTCCCTGTGTATTTAATAAAAGCCATTAGATTTTATGTTATCCATATTGGGAGTTTGTAATATTATAGGTTGGAATATTATGCCTTCAATGTCTATGCGAGCGAAACCTGTATAAAATGCATTTGTTGTAAAGTTTCGGTTTATGTGTTTTATTACAGCTTCACTGATATGATATGAAGTATCATATGGAGGGTTTAGAGCACAACTAGACCAAGTCCATGTTATACAGTTTTCAGAAAATGATTATTATGCGTTTTAATTGCTGAGGCGTTGTATAAATCCTACTGACCAGTATAAGTCTTAAAAAGATATGAACTTAAGCACATTATTTATGTATAGCCTTGTTTATAAAATAGTTATAAATTTGGCTTACTTGTGCTTTGAAAACAAATAAGAATGACTTCCAGATGTGTAGCAAGAACTGCTACAAGTAGCAAAATAATGAAGTTAGGACCTAGTCTCCTGTAGCACTGAAAAGAGCCATTTTAGTAATACTCTTCAATGTCATTACAACAAAAAATGGACTTGGTCTACTTGTGCTCTGAACTCTCCATACATGAATTATAATTATTATTAAAAGAATTATTGTCTTAGTTAATCGTCTTATGTAGAAGAAATAAAATTAGATGACCCTTGCAACTTTATTGCATCTTAATGCGAATTGGATTGGGACTTGTTCAAAGAAAACATTTGTTTAACGGTAATGTCTAAGAGGAGACTAAGGACAGCTGGCAGAGGTCCAAGTGTATCTCGAAACTGAGAGAAGGTAAGATACTTCGATACTCAAGGACAGTACGTACCTCGACCCAGGATCCTAGTATCGACGTCCTCGCCGCTTGCTGGGGGTGCTGTGAGGGCCTTCTATCCCCACCCCGGTGTCGGGATGACGTCAGAGTGGGGGGTGTGTGGGGGAGGTTCTCCCGCCACAAATTGCGCGGGATTCGGTCAATCAAGAGGCAGCTGTCAAGGGGACCAAGGAAGGGTCTTTTTATAAGATGCTTCAAAGGTGTTGTTACGTTTGAGAATAAGTCATGAGAGAATGGTGCAGCTTCAAGGGTTGTCCACTTAACGCATCTCTGGATGAATTATATTCCAAAAGCGAAAAACCAATTTAATGAAGATTGGTCGCGATTATTGCAAAAAGATTAGATTAGTAGACTCCACTACAACAATCTTGTTTAGTGTGCGTATAAAGAACATTCCCAAACATATCGTCGATACAAAAGCAAACTAACGAATATGAAAATCACCACTTTTCAGAGTGGAAAAGTATTTATTCATAACTTTTTTTTGGACAGTCAAATATTCGGCAGATTTGACCTTTTGATAGTGGAATACTTTCCCTTTAATAGAGTGAAGTCAGATTGAAGAATTTGCCATAAATAAGTCCAGCAGAAATTATTAAAGATGGACAATGAAAGATGCATTTTTTCATATTCGTTAGTTTGCTTTTGTATCGACGATATGTTCTTCCTTGGCGATGGCATAAGATTGTCCGGTACTGAAAGTATTAGCTTCCACGCAGGTTAAAGAACCGGCTCTCAGAGATCTGAATCATCACCGGGTCAGAGATCTGGATCAAGGCGTCAATTGAGTTTTTGCCAATAAGGCGACGGGATTATCAACAATTTGGGTTGACTAGAGTTTCAATATAACCCTCAGAGAGCGGAAACGCGTAGCACATATATTAATGGCTACGGTCACTCAAGGTTATATCGAAACTCTGGTCAATCCAACTCGTTCATAATATAGATCAAGGATAATAGACCGCTATACAATTTAACATCGCTTTCTTCGTTTCCGTAAAATAAACAACAAACTAAGAAAACGAACAACAAACTAGGAAATCGGGTAACAACGAACAAAGAAACACCAATCGCGTAAAAAACACCAGTGTACAAATGAATTGCGTTCTAAATAGAAAGGGAACAAGACGGTTACTATAAACTCAATGGTCAATAGAATTGCTCATAGGAATAGACCAATAGAAATGCGTTATCCATGATCCAGATCTCTGAACGTGACCCACATCTTTAACCTGCGTTGAAGCTAATACGTAAGTACCGATTGTTCCAAAGAGAAATGAAACAGAAAAAGGACATCACTGAGGAAGACGTCATCTTTGCGTGCTTTGTATATAATCAGAAAAAATGTAAAATTTCGCAAGCATAGAATGGAACCAACTGAGGTGTTAATATAGACATACACGACACATTGACTGAAACAATTAGGAAGGAACTCATCAAAAGAATTTGACAAAAAAACAACATAAATATAAAATTTTAATGAGTTCGAGCCCACCGGAATAATATTGGAAATATTAAAGCAGACGAAGAAGCAAAATCAGCAGCTAATGATGAGAGCCTTCCAGTTGTGTACAAAAAAAATCCTAAGGACGCTGTACAACAGATACTAAGGCAGGTAATAAATAGACAATAGAACCAACGGACACTGACAACCAAAGGTCAACACCTATACAATTACATAAGTACTATAGAGGATGCACAGAAAATACCAAGAAGAAATTATAAACTCACGCAATTACTAACCGGGCACCAAGAAGTTACTTGCAAAGAATAAAGTCCGTCACGCAGGAGCTGCATAACTAAGCACTTTCCTAAGAATTTGGGTAGTGTAGACTGCTTTCCAGAAAAATTTGCTTAAAATATCCTACATAAATAAAATAAAAACGTGAATAGTTCTCTTTTAATTTTGTAATGAGTAACTGATCAATTATTAATTTGCTTCCAGAGTTATGTTTACACATGGTACCTACTACACTACGTAATAAATACAAAAAACCTCATATTATCATATTTTGATCTAACGCAGGAACAGGATACAGTCACTCTAGTGGTAGACAGCGCTCCTTGCGGCGGCTTTGTGAACCTACGTCTGACGGGCATTTCTATTGAAATATATTACAAATTAAACCCCCGCTTTCCGATTGACCGATTCAGCTCATTTTTACAACACTTCTTTCTCATCAGTATACCGCGTTTCGTTACAATACAGCAGAAATTACGACCGGTATGAGTATATTAGGAATTTGGGTCCGGAGTAAACCCCCCTTCTAATGAACCGATTTAGTTTATTTTTACAACACATATTTACCTGTAGATTACTACTACGAATACCGAGTTTCGTCGAAATATACCAAAAATCATGGCTGGTAGTGGCGAATTGGTATTGTCGGTCCGGAGTAAACCCCCCCTCCTTATGAACTGATTTAGTTCATTTTTATATCTCACTTTTCTCTCTATATTACTACTACGAATACCAAGTTTCGTTGAAATATAACAAATATTACGGCTGAAATGGTCAAATTAGTGTTTTGGGCTCAGGGTAAACCCCCCCTTCCGGTGGACCGATTTTGGTGGTTAACGAACTCGTTCAATCGTTTGCTAATTGAATGCTATATACCAAGTTTCGTGGCGTATTGGGGCGAAATTCGCGCAAAAAAAATCGTAACGCTTACGTTTTTGAGTTCATAAGCTTCTAAGTACTCGTTTTATATGATTCCTGGGCTAGGAAAACGAATGAAACCATTTTCAAGGCCATAGCTTTAACCGTTTTCGAGAAAATTGGAAAAATATTTTTTGAATACCGTTTTTGGTTTGGGTACTTAGAATCATGGGATTCAGTTGAAACATTTTCTGCATGTTCTACTTTCATCAAAACTAATATGTTGAAATTTTGGTGACGTTTGGAGTTAAGGAAGGGTTAGAATAAAATATTTTATTAACAGACATAAAAAGTTTTAGTAACTTTGTTTACTTTCCTTAATATCTCGAAAAAGGTTGAGAATCTTGGTAAACGGAAGAATACCATTAGAAAGCTTATTAAATGCTCTAAAAAAAAGGTTCTAATGAAAGTTTTGATTAGGCGATGTCAATCGGAGAAATAAGAGCTTAAAACTTTAAAGTAATTGATTTCGCTTATTCGAACTGTTCTTTTTGTCTGTTTTTTATTCCTTGTTATTTTTTAATTGCTTATTGTTGGATAATGTATTTGAAAATAAAACAGGTTAAGAAAAATAAGAAAAATAATTTAATGTTAGAGATATGGATTTCCAAGAAAATATAGCTTTTCAACTGCCTAGCGTCCTTCCTAGGGAGGGTTCTTTGTCTTTGAGTTTGGTACTTAGAATTATGGGATACAGTTGAAACATTTTCTGCATGTTGGAGTTTCATCAACACTAATATGTTGAAATTTTTGTTACGTTTAGAGTAAAGGAAGGGTTAGAATAAAATATTTTATTGACAGACAAAAAAAGTTTTGGTAACTTTGTATAATTTCGTTAGTATCTCGAAAACGGTTGACAATCTTGTGAAGCGAAAGATTACCATTCGGAAGCTTACTAAATGAAGAAAGTTTTAATTAGGCGATGTCAATCGGAGAAAAAAGTGCTTAAAGCTTTAAATTAATTGATTTCGTTTATTCCAATGGTTCTTTTTGTCTGTTTTATTTCTTGTTATTTTTTAATTGCTTATAGTTGGATAATGTATTTGACAATAAAACTGGTTAAGTAAAATAACAAAAACAATTTATGGTTAGAAATATAGATTTCCAAGATTCCAAGACCTTGTCACTAGCGGGTCTGTTTCTAGTGTAGCGGACCCTTCCAGGTAAGATTGTAAATCATGACCTTTCAAGACTTTACTACTCACAGGAATGGCGTTAGTGACCTTAAGGGTTGACACGCCATTATAATAATTAATTTAAAAAAAAGACTGGTGGAACCAAAATAATAACTGCTTCTATTTTAATCTTTCCAAATTAGACTAGGGATATGAACGGAACCGCGCTAAGATGATGCAGTCCTGCGAGACGGACTTTTTTTATCTTTTTTCCCAGGCTCCAGACAATTTCTCTACTTGTGTGTCCCAAAGCTCTTAACACCTTTTACAACCTCCTTTACAACCCGCTTTTACAACCCAGCAATTGTACCTCTTTCATCTGCACCGATTTACCGCCCCCACCCCTTTTTCATAACTATAAAGACCACCGGTGTAGTTGCTGTCGTTCATACTTCTTACCATAGTTACCTAAGTTGTCCTCGAGGTCTTCCTCTCTCCCCCCCCCCTAGGCATTCTCTAGTGGTATGTATCTATATATTAATTGTTATAAATTGTATTCACTTATAAAATAGATTTTGTTTTTTCACTACATAAAAAATGTGCGTTGTTTTTACTGTTTAATTTTTTTTGTACTGTTTTTACTAACAAGTTCTACATGCTGTTTTCTTTCCAACTACCGTATTTTCATTGTTTTTAAAAATAAGATTGGTTAAAATTTATTGTATTGATATATATACTCCGCTCATTTCTGCCTGTCTTTTACTTACTACTTGTACATTTTCTTTACTTATAAGTTGTATATATTTTTTAGCTGAAGAAGGCTGCCATTGTTGCAGTCGAAACGTCCAAAATACAGATTTCTTTTTGAAAGTCTGACGTTTTTCTCCTAGCCGAATCCCAACTATACCTGTCTTCTTATCTCTACAGCGGCTAACTATCTCCATCTACACTATCTAGTGGGTAGTAATACAGAATATATTGTATATGAAGACTGCCAGAAGCACTCCTAAAAACCACCAAAACTAACTAAAAGTCACCGTCAGACCTAATTAAAAAATCAAATAAAACACACCTTTACATGCAAATAATTTTAATGGGGTGAGTCGAAAAAAATGACCGATTTATAGGTAAAAATCAAAGTTTATTTTTCTTCTATATACAAGGTTTTTAATAATCAAAATATATACCATTGCGTACTATAGTGTGACGCCTTTTGGAAGCCAGCTGTAGAAATCCTTGATGGTACCACTCTTTGGGTTTAGAATCGAAGAACTCAAGAACCCCCTTTTCAACTTCATTCAAGTTGTGGAATGTTTTTCCACGAAGGAAATGAGACATTGATCTGAACAGGTGGTAGTCTGATGGTGCTAGGTCTGGACTACATGCCTGGTTTGGGAGAAGCTCGATTCCATACAAATCAGCTAGTTTTTGTTTCATAAGGCGAGAAATGTGGGGTCTGGCATTATCTTGTTGGAACAATAATTGCCTCTTGTTGACTAAACCTGGATACCGCTGAGCCAAAACATCGTAAGTTCTCTGTAGTTGTACTGAATAGACCCTCTTAGAATTGCTTTTCGTAGGATCGGCTTCAGCAGCAGTGCACAGAGCATTCTGATTGACTGCTGAAACACGCCCTGATACAGATTTCTTTTCAAGGCTCAAAAAACCTTCATTAAATTTTTGGAAGCAACTTCTCACCGTCCTTTCATTCAAAGAGCCTTCATCCTCAAATTCAACCACTAAACGAATGGCTTCAGTTGCTGAAAACCTCCGTTTCCAAAAATAAAGCAAACTTATGATAATTCCGTACTGTAGTGTCATTGTGAACAAATGGGAGCTATAGAAGTACTGAGCCCGGATAGAGGGCATGCTGGTTACCAAATGATTCAGACGGGATCAAACATGAACTTCTTATCACAATTCTTAGCTCCCAAATGTAAATAAGAGAGTAATTACGATGAAAAGTTCAAACACAAAGAAAACGGTCATTTTTTCTGACTCATCCCATTATTAAGATTTCCCTAACGGGTTCACATCCATTTTGATAACTCTTGAGGAACACTAAGACTTGCTAACTAAGTTTTCAGTTTAACTACAGGAAGTTGAACCATTTCCTATAGGGTCTATATCTAAACTTACTTAATTCAGTTAGTTAGTCTTTGGGGTCCTAATGAGGTATTGAAATGGATTTGGAACCGGTAGGACAACTTTAATGAAATGAATAATAAGAAAAAGTGATTTTTTTTAATCAATTGATCTTCTGCCTATTTTATAGAAATCAATGACAAAATTTGGGATCATTTTTGAGAATGAATTTTAAATTTATAAATATTAGTTCCTGACAAAAACCATCCGACTGGATTTGTCAAGGGCTTCCTCAATCGCCCAAAATGCGGCGAAGTTTTCTTAAAAAGACGTTTTATGATCTGAGCAGATTACACGAATCGTGTCTTCGGAAAAAATATTCTCTTTGGCAGACAGGCAATGCAACTGTCAGCCATGTTTTGCCTACTTAATTTTCTTTTCAGGGTTCAGAATATAAGCCTTCATATTCTGAAACTGAAACTTGATTCAGATTCAAACAGCATCGAAACTTCAAACAGGAATAATCTTAAGTATAACTCCTACAATGTCTTTCTATCCTGTACAAAGTAGGTTCTGGCAAACATTTCGACAAGAACACCTCTTTTATTTATTTTTTTCCCACAATGGAGGGTTACTGTAATGCGGGAATTTATTTTCTACATGTACCATTTATAAATATTACTTGTTTGTTATATATTTATGTAACATGGGCAGTTAAATATTAACGTAACTTAAAAATCAACAATGAAATGAAATTAACATAAATAATACTAAAACTATAAAATAATAATAAAAGTCCGTCACGCAGGAGCTGCATAACTAAGCACTTTCCTCAGAATTTGGGTAGTGTAGACTGCTTTCCAGAACAATTTGCTTAAAATATCCTACATAAATAAAATAAAAACATGAATAGTTCTCTTTTAATTTTGTAATGAGTAACTGATAAATTATTAATTTGCTTCCAGAGTTATGTTTACACATAGTACCTACTGCACTACGTAATAAATACAAAAAACCTCATATTATCGTATTTTGATCTAACGCAGGAACCGGATACAGTCCCTCTAGCGCTCCTTTCGGCGCCTTTGTGAACCTATGTCTGGCTGCCTTTTCTATTGAAATATATTACAAAGTAAACCCCCCGATTCATCTCATTTTTACAACACTTCGTTTCGTTACAATAAAGCAGAAATTACGACCAGTATGAGTATATTAGTAATTTGGGTCCGGAGTAAACCCCCCTCCTAAAGAACCGATTTAGTTTATTTTTACAACACATATTTACCTGTAGATTACCACTACGAATAAAGAGTTTCGTCGAAATATAGCAAAAATCACGGTTGGTAGTGGCGAATTGGTATTGTGGGTCCGGAGTAAACCCCCCCTCCTAATGAACCGATTTAGTTTATTTTTACAAGACATATTTACCTGTAGATTACCACTATGAATACCGAGTTTCGTCGAAATATACCAAAAATCATGGCTGGTAGTGGCGAAGTACTAACTTAACAGTGGCTTGATAATGACGTATTTACGTCGAAAGCGCTCGCCCACAGTACTCGCACAGATGCCAGTGACGACGGTCTCCACCGACAGGTATGACAATATTTTAGTGTCGTCAAAGTTGAAAGTGTGTTTTTTAGTTATGGCGTGTTTTGCGAGGGCGGATTTGTGGATTTCTTTGTTTTTTATTGTCCGTTTGTGTTGTGTTATGCGGGAGTGAATATAATTTTTGGTTTCACCTATGTATACAGCATTACAGGAGGGGGTTTGGCAGGGTATTTGGTAAACAACGTGGGTGGCGTAGTCATAGGGAAGGGGATCTTTGAGTTTGGTGTACAATGTAGTAAGTTTGTTAGTGGTTTTTAACCCAAATTTTAGTGACGGGAGGGCTTTTTTTTAAGTCTTTGTGAGTTTTTCCGTCAGTCCTGGTGTGTATGTCAGGGAACGAAATATCTGGAGGGAGGATTCGGGGGAGGTATTGGGGGAGGCGGCATTGAAGGATTGGGATTTTATTTGTTTTATAAGCCGGTTTATGAGGTTGGGGGGGAATTGATTCAGTGTTAATATTTCGGTAGCTCTATTCAAGTTTTCATTGTGGAAGGACTCATGGGATAAGGAGAGGGCGCGGCGAAGAAGGTTCCGTGCTACATTGATTTTCATGTGGTAAGGATGGGAAGAGTGGAAATTGAGTAAACGTCCAGAATAAGTAGGTTTAGTATACCAGTTTGTGATGATAGTGCCGTCAGTCTGTCTGATAAGTAGAACGTCCAAGTAGGGGAGTTGTTGGTCTTGTTCACCAACCAAAGAAATCCACAAATCCGCCCTCGCAAAACACGCCATAACTAAAAAACACACTTTCAACTTTGACGACACTAAAATACTTTCCACAGAACGAAACACCAAATAGCGACAGATTTCCGAATGCGTCCACATTAACTTAAACCCCAATAACATTAATTACAAAACCGACAAACAAAACATCTCCCCTGCTTACTCCTCCGTCTTCCATAAATTGTCCTGATCTCCTTTTTTATCTTTGTTCCCAGGCTCCAGACAATTTCTCTACTTGTGTGTCCCAAAGCTCTTAACACCTTTTACAACCTCCTTTACAACCCGCTTTTACAACCCAGCAATTGTACCTCTTTCATCTGCACCGATTTACCGCCCCCACCCCTTTTTCATAACTATAAAGACCACCGGTGTAGTTGCTGTCGTTCATACTTCTAACCATGGTTACCTAAGTTGTCCTCGAGGTCTTCCTCCCTCCTTCCCCCCCTAGGCATTCTCTAGTGGTATGTATCTATATATTAATTGTTATAAATTGTATTCACTTATAAAATAGATTTTGTTTTTTCACTACATAAAAAATGTGCGTTGTTTTTACTGTTTAATTTTTTTGTACTGTTTTTACTAACAAGTTCTACATGCTGTTTTCTTTCCAACTACCGTATTTTCATTGTTTTTAAAAATAAGATTGGTTAAAATTTATTGTATTGATATATATACTCCGCTCATTTCTGCCTGTCTTTTACTTACTACTTGTACGTTTTCTTTACTTATAAGTTGTATATATTTTTTAGCTGAAGAAGGCTGCCATTGTTGCAGTCGAAACGTCCAAAATACAGATTTCTTTTTGAAAGTCTGACGTTTTTCTCCTAGCCGAATCCCAACTATACCTGTCTTCGTACCCACTAGATATATGAAGCATAATGTCTAACCTTTCAAATATTTATCATAATTATGCTAATAATCCGAGCTGCTAATTGGAAACACTGCCTGAGGCGAACACTGACCTTTGGCCCGATGCTAGATGATATTCACTGAACTGTGAATGTAATTAATTACTAACCCACGCGTTTTAATTACTGTTTCTTGAATGTAGTTGTGGTTAGGTCAAGCCTTGGTAACTGAACTCTGTAGACCCACGCTTGAATGTAATTCTCCTCTAAATGTAGTAAATATTATTTACCAGTATGAAGCCTTTTCGAACAAAAAATCGACAATTAGAAATTATTTCATTGAGTGAAAGAGGCTGCTACCCAAGGCAGAAAAGTCTAGGAAGTATGCCCCCACTTGTACTTGAGGATTAATACTTTTGGTGAATGTAGAATCTGTTTAAGTTACCAGGTTTGTCCACTTTTTCTGCAGTACAAGTCTTAGAAAGCTATACATTCAGCTAAACAGAACGAACCTCTAAAGTAAAATATAAATTTTCCAGAACACAAAGGGGTTCATCAAACTTAAGAATCAGATTCCGACGAATGGTAGGATTTCAATCCGAAGAAACACCTATTAGGCATTAATTATCATTTTCTTTCTGGGATCTTTCCGATGAATTTAACGAGTCTTCTATCCGCATTACCTTTAACTTCCGCAAGGTGATCAAGAAGCCGGAAGTAAAGCATTCCAATCGTACAAAACATACACCCTGCAGTAATTCTTAGCCCCTCAAGATGTTTTGAGAGCAGAAAATGTAAAATAGTTATAAACGAGACAACACTATCTCAATCCTCGCCTATAAATACAGGTATCCCCTCTCCCTTGCCACACCCAACAATGTCAGTTCATCTCTCGGCTTGTGTACAAATTTCTAAATTACTGTTTATATTCAACTTTATTACATGTTATAATTATGTTTTATTGAGCATGAATAGTTTTTTTTAAAAAAAACATTCTGCACGCCATCCTACTCGTACCCTCTAACGAAATATGTCTAAGCATTAACTACCCATCTTTCCAGGTGTTTTTTTCAGTTGTCGCTTAAGGATTGGTCATTCTCGACTTACTCACAGTTACTTAACGGCGAGACAAAAACAGCCGCAATGTGAAATATGTAACACTACTCTTACGATAAAACACTTACTCACAGAATGCATGAGACGACGTGACCTGAACTTACCCTACAACTTATGCGAGTTGTTAAGTGAAGATAGCCAACACATAGATTCTATACTACATTACCTACACAACAATGGATTATACCAACTCATTTGAACGCAGCTTAATATTTCCTTACCATAGTGTCCTATAGAGACATGAATATCCCAGGCAGATAATTCATCTACCTTCTGATCCATACTAATTTGCCTAGGATGTAAATCTAAAAGACTGATGTACATGTAAATAAACTTATATATATATAATGCAAATAAACTTAATTTAAAATCATGCAATCTAATATATAGTTTATGTATATATGTGTGTAAATAATAAATGTAAACTTATTAAGCATAATGTAATGTAAATATGTAAATAGGCAATATGTCGATATAATGTAATTTAGTAATATAGATATATGTATGTGTGTGTGTGTGCGTTTATATATATATATATATATATATATATATATATATATATATATATATGTGTATAATGTAAGTATATAAGACAATGTAATGTATATATGTACTGTTTGTAATAACTATATGTAAGGTGTACATCGCCATAAAGCGGAACACCAAAACATAAATTAAAAAAAAAATAATGTTTAGTTGTTCGGAACGTTCTTACAGATTTTTAAAATATTCCTCACAAAAATTCAATTACCTTTCCAACGCTATACTCAGAACTGAGACTATCTCTAAATTTTATAATGTAATTTGAAATTTAGATGGAAAATCAACTGTTAAAAAAAAAACTAATATCATACTTATTTTTGTGATCTTATCACAATTAAATGAAAATTATTCTTGATGAAAATTATATTTAATAGTTACAGTAAGTGTTAAATTAGAGATAATTTTTTTTTTTTTTTTTTTTTTTTTTTTACGGCGCATCTACATCTTGGCCATAGTCTACATCTTGGTCTTAGCGCCGGGCTATCTATAGGTTGCCACCCTTTTATAATGCCAACAGCACGTGGTCGGTCACCCATTCAGGTACTGACCACGCCCGACGTTGCTGAACTTCGGTGATCTACGGGAACCGGTGTAATTAGAGATAAATAAAAAAAAGTATTCCATCCCAAATTATGAAAGTGTTAAACTGGCCGTTGGAAAGTTAATTCAATTTTACAACTTCTGTGAGATTCGGTGGCCTGCAAATGATTTTTGGAAGAGTAGTGATTCTTGAAAATATGTAGCTAACTAGACTTTTCTAACATTGTCAACATTTCGAACAGTTTTTGCGGTTTGGATATGACACTCGTGGACATTGAAACTGTATTAACCTTAAAGCAAATTTAATGCCGATTTCAAAAATTTAATGTAACTTTGGAAAATAATGTGTAGGAAAAGAGATAATTGGGGATTTTCCTATAAAAACACGATGTTTTCTAAATGCCATTTAGAACGGAATATGTCTGAAAAAAAAAACAGATAGAAACGTGAGGTTGGCAGCATTTAACTGCATTTTTAATCTAGTTTTTTTTCACCCCTTTGAGTATTTTCATCTACTTGTGAGACAACCTTTTTGGGATGGTATCCAGCTTGGGATGTTAAGTTTTATTGCGTTCCTGATTGGGGCTCCCAGATATGAATGGTATTGACTCGATAAGCGTTAAGCGAGTACCAACCGAACTTTCCCTTGATGTCTTCCGCCTCAGCCTTCAGGCTGTTCATACCCTAAGGGTTGATGTGATGAGGATGTGACGGGCCAACGGCGAATCAAGCAATTCTCTCGAGGGTTAGGGTAGTGGAAATCCTATTAGCATCTTAATGCTCTATTTTGCATCCCCTTCAATACTCATCTACATGTTCTGGACTGTTGTCAAAGAAAAATGTTTTATTTATATATATATATATATATATATATATATATATATATATATATATATATATATATATATATAAAAATCACGTGTCTGTCTGTTTTTTGTTTGTTTGTTCCTTATACAAATCTACACCGTTTGACCGATTTTGACCAAACTTGGCACACAGGTAGGTCTTGATACGAGAATCTCCTAGGCTAGGTCAAAATAGTCAAATTTCAAAATTTGGTCAAAAGGTCAAAAGTTTTGTTCAAGAAAAATTTGCTACACTGAACCATTCAGATTGTGACGCCCGTTTTGAATCGACAACTACTGGCCTCTGTCGGCTGTTAGATGAAGTGCTGTTGTGCTGGCCTCTGCTGGGTATCATTACGAACTAAAACAAATTCACATCGTTTGACGGATTTTCGTGACTGGGTATAGACAACTAGGTATCAAGTAGATCTTGACACGGGGAGAGTGATAGACAGAAAGTAGGTTTAGCATGGCACACTGGGTAACAGCTATTATTTAATAAAACCAAAACAGATAGTGCATTTCTTTCTATTTCCAACGTAAAAATCAGAGTCATAGTCATCCTTATATTCACCAAAAAAAAACAAATACTACACTTTCATAGAAACACCAATTTGAGAATCACTTTTCTTTGGAAATCTAGGTACTACTGAAGTTTAGCGTCATCCAAACCGATTAGTTTCACATTTTCCATTTTTTTTTTTATACACTAAACATGAATCCGTTAAAAAAACTCGCTGTCAACTAGAAAAGAAGTTATTAAGAACTAAAATTTACTGTTATACAGGTTATAAAAGCTGGCGTAAACAAAATATTTGTAAACATGCGCATGCGCAGGCATGTAACATTGGGAAACAAAGAACTCTCCTTGAAATGTTGATAAACTATTTATTTAAAAATAATTGTAAATTTTTAGGGGCTCCTCACCCGTTGTAACCTGTCGCTTATGGCAGACGTGCTATGCGTTTCCGCTCGCTACGATCGCTCAGGAAGATATCAAAAGCCTAGTTAATCCAACTCGCTAAAATTAATCGAATTCTATTAATTTTAGGGAGTTGGTTTGACTACAGTTTTGGTACTTTCTTGAACGAGCGGAAAAGCATACCACGTCTGCCCAAAAGTCGTCCTAGACATTCTTCTTCTCTTTCAAATATCAATTCAATTAGACTTCTTTATTAAGGACATCTCCATACCTGCGCATGCGCATGTTTACAAATACATTGTTTACGCCAGCTTTTATAACCTGTATAACAATTAACTTTAGTGCTTAATAACTTCTTTCCTAGTTGAGAGCGAGCTTTTTTTTGTAACAGATTCGTGTTTAGTGCATCAAAATACTTTAAAGTGAAAAATATGAAAATAATCGGTTCGCAGGACGCTAAACTTCAGTATTACCGAAATCTATATTTAGGATGTAGCAGATAAAATAATTTTTTTTTTTTTGTTTTTAATAAAATAAGTTGTCCTGGACACCTCTTAGGTAAATTCAAAACGCACAATAGCTTTAAGCTTTCCTCTAAGCCTGAAATCTAGAGCAGACATTTTCCTCATTGTTCCGAGCTTGCCTTTGAGTGGACTTCTATTACAACCCATTCCCCTAATAAGGAATCGATAATTAGGTCTAGATCGATTGTACGAGTAGATAGAGCTAATTATTTTCAGGGCCTCCCTGTTCTTAGAATGGCCCCTCCTTGTATTCTCTTTCCTACTGGCTTTTTTAAAAGAGTTTTTTATGCCCTAATAAAAGGAAACGGCAATTAATCTGGTGGACAGATCTTTTCTTTGCAGAAATACCCGCTGACCAGTAGAGCAAGATGTCTTTAATTGGAGCTACAAATGATTCTGATCCTTATTAGAAATATTAAGTAAAAGATGCACCTTTTTCTTCCCAATTTAAGAATTATTCAGGACTAGAATCCTTGGCACTGTGATATTTGTCGATCAAGATCGTTTCTCCGCTCATAGAAATCCTATTTCAAGGACTTCGCCTGGATGAAAATGTAACGCTAATGATTTTGCACCTAAATAATCTTCCAGGTACTTGGGATAGTGGGCGTGAGGCTACTAATACAGGCACTTTCAAGGTTATATTTTTTGCCATTTGGGAGAAAACCGGCGAAAAAACGGGAAATTTTGTTTCCGGCCCTCCAAAATGATGGCTCGAATTCCTAAAAATATTTGCTATTCGTCTAAAAGAAGATTTATACATTTCGTCAATATTTGGAAATGTACTCAACGGCTGTAATCGGCGATGGACTGTTCACTTTCTTCAAAATGACGAATAAATTAGGGCTTTCAATTTCCAAGGTTTTGGTTTTGTCACTATAAATCTCTATTTCTCTGTGTTTTGTTTTGGTTTATTAAGATTTTAGTGCTAAAATGAGCCTGCCATTAAAACTAGACGCATAAAAAGTTGGAACATTGTAGTTTGTGCGATAGATTTTTATTAAGAACGCGCTTATGTCAAGTAAGGTCTGTCACAGTTCCATTTTAGGCTATCCTACTGTTTTTATTTTTTATATTTTATATCTAACCTTTCTTAGAGATTTATTTGGAATAGGCGGTATTTGATGAATACCGGAATCAATGTGGAGGTTATCTGTGTACGACTTACGCAAAAGTAGCAACAAGTTTAAGTGCCAAGAAGCCGCAGATTATGCGAGGTTAATCTATATGTAGTTCGTCGTGTGGCTATTTCATCTAGGCTATCTACTACTTCCCCTAGAAGAAAATTAATTCACTAATATCCTTGTTGAAGTATAGTACTGATTTAATAAACGCATTCCTTCTCATGTGACACTCTAACCCCCTGTAATGTGGGATAGCTCCAGAGATGAGCCGAAGCTGAACAAAGGAAGGAATGATGCTATAGTACCACCTAGAGGCGGGCAAAGCAATTTATGCTTTTCTTAGAGAAGATCAAGACCGACACACTTCTTAATCTGTGCAGGACTAGGATAAGACTAGTAACAGCTTCCCATATAGGACACTCAAGAGTGCATCGACATCTTCATTCCTTGGGAAAAACTAGCATTACATGGTGCCGAAAATGCTTTGAGGACGATATCAGCATTTTAGAATGGACTTCATTGATTATCCGAGGAAGTTACTTGAGCTAAACCTCACGACCCTTTGGAGGTTCATAGTTGTCACGGGTTTCAGGTGTCATTACAGACTAACCCGTCGGGTGGCACGAGACACCTTTAGGTCGCGGTGCGGATCATCTTGGATAGTCTAACTTGGTACCAATAATCTGAAACTAAGTCTAAGCGCGTTCTACATAAGCCATAAGGCCTATTATTTGTTTACCTTCTGTCTGATATATAGTAAGCTGATATATGCTTTAGAGGGGACTAAACTGGGAAAAAGCGTTACAATACAGTGTCCGCAGGCGTTCACGCAGGCCCAGTGACGTTCGCGCATGCGCAGTGGCCATGTACGAAGAGGAAGACTGTATGTGTCACAAAAAAGTGACCGTTGGCGTTCGTACAGGCGCAGTGGTGTGGACATGTACGAAATAGAAGACTGTATGTGCCGCAAAAAAAAGTGTCCACTGGCGTTCACGCTTGCGCAATAGTGTTCGCGCATGCGCCGTGGCCATGTACGAAAGAGAAAACTATATGTTATACAGTACATTACATTGGTTTTTCGGGTGGACCTAAAGGATATTTATGTTCCTGAATTTGAGCAGAAGGCTCTAAACAATTTTTTTTTTTTTTTTCAACGCTTTACAATATTAATTACATTAAACTTACTGGGTCTCCCCGTGGTCTAGTGACTAACGCCTTGGATGCGCTCATACGGGAGATGGGGATTCGAGTCCCACCTGCAGCTGGGGTTTTTCTCATTCTAGTGGCAGTTGATTTTCAACTATGTGTGAAGCAGCTGTAATTTTAGATTACTTAAAAACACACAAGCTATATATCAATATAAAGGAGCAAAAATGTTTATATTGTTTTTGTAGCTAATGCATTTTTGTTTGTTTGCTATAGTATATTCGTTTTTTATTATTTTTTTTTATGAAACACTAGACCACGGGGAGACCCATTTAGTAGCATATTATTTTCGAAAGTGAATTCTCGATAATGGTTTCGTTAACAAATTACTAGCTTTGAAAAGAAATTACGAAAATTGTACTTTTTAAAGGTCGCAATTTAAATAATGACATATTAAAGGATTGTTATGTGCCGTGCAGACAGAATGGAAGCATGTACTTAGACAAATTAAATTCATTTATCTTTTAATTTCAGATTAATATTTTAGATATACATTTTCAAGGTTTTGATTCAATCCAAACAAGTGGGGTCATTTTCAATTGTATTTTTAATAATACTTATTATTGTTTTTTGCATTTCTTTACTAACAAATCTCATTCTAAACTGATAGAGTCGACTTCTATAAAATGTTTTATTTTGAAATTAGTAAACAAGACAATTTTTCACATGGAGTAGCTTGATCGTATAGTCTGTTTTTTTACTTTCTATTGGGAAGAAACCTACTTATCATGCTAATCTGATAAAATTATACAAAACGCATTGTATTATAAAATTACGTTTGAGACATGGCCCTGATGTTGGTAGGCTTGTCTAATTATCTGGCTGGAGGTAGCTTCAATGAACGCTCCTGATGAGGCACTAAAGGTTTGAAACTAGTTGACTACTTATTAATAAATCATATTTATTAATTATGTGACTCTGTTTGGCACCAGGAACTCCTGCACAAGCTACGAAACACCTAGTCTCCTGTTTATCTCTACTCCATAGTTTCCTCATTTCTTCGTGACAGGGCATTCCAAGGAAGCGTGAAGACAACACTCAGCACGAAGAGAACCATCAAAGCTGGAGTACCGCAGGGGTCCATACTCAGCCCATTGCTCTACATCTTGTACTGACCTGATATGCCAGAACCAGACAACTCAGCCTTCGCCACCTACGCAAGGAAGATCAGCAACCTCAACGAAGCGATTCTTCACTTGCAAGAAGTGGCAGATGAGGTGTCATCCTGGTTTCGAAGATGGAAACTCGTTATTAACCCGATTAAATCTTCATGTAAAATTTTTCAATCAGAAAATTCTAAAATTACCACAGCTGAAAATTGGACATCACTCAATTCTCTGGAATCGCAAGACTAACTTGACGACACCACATTCACAAAAACTACAAGAACCTCAGACACGATTGTTAGAAATTTATCCGTTAATAAATAGAAAAACTCCCCTGTAATACACCTGTGGAACAGTCCTATACAAATCCACAATACTATCCATACTAACTTACGCATGGTTTGGTGCCAGTAACACACACTTAAAACGTCTACAAACCTTTCAAGACAAGATACTCCAAATAGTGTCCAATGCTCCTTGGTTCATCGCCAGCCAAGGAATAGATAATTGGAGGTTGATCCTTTTTGCACATACATGGAAAAGCTTGTGCGTAAATTTCACCAGACTCTTCCAGCCTCTAGCAGTTCCGTAAGAAGACCCCACTTCAAATAAAACAGTTTTATTTATTTTGAAGGCTCATATATCATTAGTTTTTACCCCACACAACTTACCTATTATCACCAGATATCCAAATAATTACTTAGGAGTATATCAGCTAGTTTAAGCAGATTCTTCAGGAATTTTGCGTGAAGCAACCAACGTTCTACGGAGGATGCTAAGTCATACAGCTCCTGTGTGACTTGCGTCTTATTGGAAATTAGAATGGTGAAGAGGATGTCAAACAAATTAGATAAAATATTTGGTAACGATTATAAAAAAAATGTATTCGTATAAAAATGTCTATGTACATGGCAGAAGTTGGTATCTAGACTCGGATTAGAGTCGGTAGTAGACTATTAGTGTCCGTAGTATGATGATCCGTAACCATGTCCATAACCAAGTCCGTAGCCTCCGTATCCTCCGTAACCATGGCCGTAGTATGGAGCTAGATAGGCGACCTTAGATACTACTGGAGCTGCGACTGCTACCTTAGGTACTACTGGGACGGCGACCTTAGCGACCTGTAAACAATGAGTGTATTAGTAGGATAGGAGAGGTTAGGTTGGCACGGCTCAGCGTTGGTCACATAATAATCACTCCTGATGAGAAAGAAAGAATGAGATAATAAAATTATTATTTCCTGCAGAGAGTTGTTGAACATTTTTTTGCTACCAAGTAACTGAACATTAATAATGTGTCATGAAGATTAGATAGTTAGCCGTCGAGGTGATAAGTAATCAGGGATTAGTTGGGATTCGGCTAGGAAAACATCAATACGATTCTTGGAAAAATCTGTATTAAGGACGTTTCGGCTAGTCTTTGGTAGCCTTCGTCAGCTATGAAAGTGCCAGGGAGGCAGCGAAAGACCAAAATTAACACTTAAGTAACCATCCTGAAAATATACGGTAACCATCGTGAATATATTGTATATTTACATGATGGTTACTTAAGTGTTAACTTTGTTCTTTCTCTACCTCCCGGCACTTTCATTGCTGACGAAGGCTACCAAAGAGTAGCCGAAACGTCCTTAATACAGACTTTTTACAAAAAACGTATTGATGTTTTCCTAGCCGAATCCCAACTAATCCCTGATTACTTATTAACAATGAGGTCCACTATCTCGCATGAAAGTGTTAAATTTATTGGTTTATAGCGGAAAGAAAGGATACGTCAGGAAATAACATTTGCAATTATACATCTCTCGATCCATCGAGGAAAATATGATTTTTTTTTAATTGAATACTTTCCACTTTTTGAATATAAAATCCACTTATTTTCCAAAATAATAATTCTATCGAATTGTTAGTGGTCTCATTCTACTCACCAGAAAAAAAATGCTTCAATAATGATACCGCCAAAGGCCACGTTAAATGCACCGATTCTCGTTGATCACCTAAATTAAGCAACTTCGGGCGTGTCCAGTACCAAAATGGGTGACCGACCTCGTGCTGTTGGCATCGTAAGAAGGGTAGCCTTCTTGACACCTGGGGTGTCATTAGCCCAATTGTTGATACGCCGTTAAATACACCAAAAAAAATCGTGATACAGAATGATTCAAGTACCTACAGGTTATTACCCAAAATCGGGCGTTTGGCACCACTGTGTTCCGTGCTAGCCTAACCTATCCACCCTCCATCCGAACTGCAGTTCTACCTTATTCAGCATTAATGCAGAAACGACGCGAAAAGCGTCAGTGGGTTATAGTAATGCCAAAAAAAAAAAAAAAATACGCTCCTTCTGACTAGGTCTAGGCCGCAAACTATACCATACCCGCCTGGAGCTGGTATGACAAGTGCAGCAATGGACATTGCAACTCCACACCATATGATGCAAGACTGCACTGCAACAACCAATTGGACAGCAATAAAAGGCTACAACATCCATCCAACACTCCGAGCTAATAAGGAATCTTGCTTTACAGCAATCCTCCCCGTAGACTAGATCCGATAAAAAAATAAACTCCTTAAATGTCCCGAGTTTTATTGGAGGCCATTCTATCACAACAAGACTTTAGGCTTTAACTTACACACTAATGGCTAACCTCATTAGGTATTTCTTGTGTTGTGAGAAATTCTTTAACTAAATAGGTTTGTACAGTTAATTAGAAAACCTAGAATCTAGAGTTTTCCTGCATTTTAATAGAGGATTACCGTAAAAGTGGGTTACTTTGGCCCTAGGGTGTAACTTTGTCCCAAAACAAAAAAATGTTTGCGTCGTGTGTACCAGCAGCTGATATTGTCAGATTCACGTACTAACTCAGGATTCCGCTAGTCCTGAGTATCTGCTAGAAGGCCCAACAGTTTAATAGTTCTAGTGATTTCCGCTAGGTCGTAGTAAATGTTCTTCACAGCCTATTGTAAAAGACGTGTTTCTGCTCCCCTCAAACTTCCGTCTGCACAAGGAGAACAATAGATGTTTTAGCTGAGGTAATTAATGAATTTTGTGGCCAATATCATCCCTAACCAGGATATGTACTGGAATTTTGCTTAATTGTATTTGGAGTTTGAGTATAGATCTATTTTAATTATGATACTAGGAACTGAAAAATATCGGGTAGCTTCGTCCCAAGAAGGGGTTTCTTTGTCCCAAAGAAAAAGTGATATATTTTCTAAGCCCTTGTTGTGAGGTATTGAAGGACACGAATATGGACTTAACAATCGGCTTTAAAGAAAACATATCATTGAAATATTCTAGTTGGACGTAGGATCTTTCTTATTTGGCGATTTTTGCAATTAAAGTTCTAAGTTGGGAACTAATACTATTTTTTTTAAAAAGAAGAGGAGAAAAGAGACGATATTGGAGATGTACCCAAACGAGTTTTAGTCCATAGAAGACATTTCGAATTCAAGGAGGCATTCACAAACATTAGTCATTAATGGGTTTGGCATTAAATATTTGTTCTTTGACCAAATTTTATATGTTGCTTCGGTTACCAAGGGCTTTAGCATTTGGACCTTTACACTTAGCCATGCTTCCGCTTGGCTAGAGGGTCTTCTCTATTACACGTTTAGGCAGTATGATTCCAGTGTGTTGGCACTCTATAATAAGTTATATTTCATGAACATATAGTAATCTAATAATAATAATTCTACTTGTATTCCGAAACGAAACATGGATATCCATTCCAGCTTGGTATTGCTCAAATGGCGGGGGGGGAGGTCTGTAATTATAAAAGGACAAGTAATAAATCGGTATATTTTCACTTCAATCTTCTATCTATTCCAAACAGCGGCTCAAATTAAATTGGCTCAGACTTTGCTGGACAGAATGGATCCGAAGAATGTAGGAAATGCTAGGTCGACCTGTGAGTGCACACAACTGTATGCATTCTAGGGAGGAGTAACTTCAATACCATTGGGTTGGGTTCGGTTGGGGGTGTAATGTTATGGTTTACAATGCCATTGGGTTGGGTTCGGTTGGGGGCGTAATGTTATGGTTTGCAATGCCATTGGGTTGGGTTCGGTTGGGGGTGTAATGCTATGGTTTGCAATGCCATTGGGTTGGGTTCGGTTGGGGGTGTAATGTTATGGTTTGCAATGCCATTGGGTTGGGTTCGGTTGGGGGTGTAATGTTATGGTTTGCAATGCCATTGGCTTGGGTTCGGTTGGGGGTGTAATGTTATGGTTTGCAATGCCATTGGCTTGGGTTCGGTTGGGGGTGTAATGTTATGGTTTGCAATGTGTGTTTAAGACAATTTTACTTTGGTAAACAATTACTAAAGCATAGATACAAGAACCAAAAATGTGTTTTCATTTTTATGTATTTACAATTATAATTTGGTTTTTCGATGCCATTGGGAAGCATTATTCCAGAAATTTAAATGTAATTTCGTTTTTTGGTGCGAAATATTATCACTTCACCTTGAATGATGTATATTTATCCAATCCAATGTAATTAATCAATACTTCTCTTCTATATCTGAAATGAATTTTCTGTAAACATTCTTTTTGCGTAAACATTCTCCCTTTAAAAATTTTAAAATAAATGGGACATTTTGGCTAAATAGGAATACAATAAGTCTAAAGAATGTTCGGATTTTATCCAAAGAGGATGGTTTATTCCATTTTCCAATTATCAATTCAATCTAAGATTAATAATGCTAGAAGATGGATTAGTGTTTTTGCACGCAGCCAGGAATTACCCCCAGAAGCATTAGCTACTTAAGTAGCCCAAAGAAATGAAACTGATTTATAAACTAAATACATTAAAAAAACACCATTTGAACACCTAGTGTTCTAAAAGGCTTTTCTACAAGGGAGTATACAGAGAGAAACATTTAATATTAAAAACTGTAAATGATTTGAAGCTCCTAGGGAGCTACAGAATTTTTGTGAAATACTCATGAAAAGGGTTGAGCCTACATTCCAAAACAAAAAAAAAATGTTAACAATGATAAGCAAGGATAAGAGAAAAACAAATTTAACCGGCACGACAATTAAATGAAAATTAAAGGAAGGCTGATATAAGACGTATTTTACCTGTATTCTTATTCCTGAGTCAAACAATGTACTAAGAAAGAAGAAAGACGGCTCAGAGTTGTTAAAAAGTTTTCAGGAAAATGGGTTACAAGTGACAGCTTTTCGAGGAAGTTGGATACAGTACTCAGCAGGCTAAGGATCGGACGCTGTTTATTTGGCACAAATATATTCTATCCAATCTTTAGTATCCATTCTATTTGTTTGATATATCAGAGCAGCTGGCATAGAACACATTCTGACTGCCCGCCCAATATTCAACCAAAAAGAAGTTTGTGGCTTGACAAAAAACACTTCACAAATATTAGATGATAACAAACAATAAGTCAATGAGACAGTATAGTAGTAACGCATAAAGTGTAAACAAATAAATAAGGACATGACTTTTTAATGGAATTATAATAGGTTTATAAGACATTGGGCTAAAAAACAAAACTAGAACTGCTCATAATGACAAGAAAACCGTCACTAACTAAAACAATTAGGTACCTTTAGGTTATGATTTAGAAGAAGAGCCGGCAAGTTTCAAGCCTTCTTAATTATATGAAATTACAATTACTACAAAGCTAAGGTAAACACCGATACCCTGGTGATCTATACATAAGGGACATCTGAGGTATAAAAGAGTATTTAGGCCCAAAAAAACCCACTAGGTATCTCTTTTAGAGGATAAAACCCTCCACGATGTAATAAGCTATAACTCAGTAGGTAAATGCCAAAAAATATAATTTTAATTATGAGATAATTAAAAACCCCGCCAAAATAAAATGAAAGACTTCGTTTCTAATATCTTGAACAGTACGCGATTATTTTAAAAAAAAAATCGAAATCGTCTGTATAGAATCGGTAATTTAATAATGGGTCAGGTAAATCTATTTTTTAAGTAGGTATATGCTGCAACCAATGTTGGCACAGTTACCCAAAAGGAGGCTTAATAACTTTATAAATGGACTGATAGTTCGTGAGCTACAATGAATTTATTAATTATGAATAAATATTTGAGGAAACATTTGGTAGGAAGATGCATAGATGTATGGAAAATGAGGCAAAGAGTGAATGGATGTTATCTATGGTCACAGGAAATAACTTGGTAAGTTCAAAATCTATAATTTTCAGTGCAGCTCTTTAACAGAGAATTAACTGAGAAAATAGGCTATTTTACGATTAAGGCTGTGAGTTAGTGACTTCTTAACACTATCCATGACTCTTAGGAGATAACCATAGTGCACATAACTCAATTGGTAAATTTTTCGACTTACAAACTTATTCCCTCTGACCATCAATATAGTAACCGATAAAGGATTACTGCAGGTTCAATATATCAGATCGGTGAATGGCTAGTTCTTTGGAAACCAAGTTGCTGGTGGAAAAGAGGAAAACAAATCTGCTTTTTAGCATTTCTTTGCAGAGTACATTCAAGGTCTCCATCTCATTCTCAGTAAGTGGTCATATGAAATACAAAGGAGATTGTGGCCAGTTACTTTATCCTTTTCCAATATGATGAACCTTCACCAGCCAACCAACCCCAATTTTAACAAGTTTGTTTGAGTTTATTGATGCATATGTTGTATACTCACGACAGCAGGATGAGTGTTGGGCTCCCTGTGGACTACAGCGTTGAATCCATTGTGTGGGTCGGCGGTATATTCGACGATCCTCTTTGAGCCGTCAGGTTCGACGAGGGAGTACGAGCCCTTGACGACGTCACCGGACCTCACTTCGCTCTGGCTCTTGACGTCACCGGTGTGCGGGTCGTGGACACCATATTCGAACTTGTACTCCGGGTGTGCATCAACGTAGTCTACCACTGGCTTGGCGGCCACTTTGACTACTGGAGCCACTGGTGCGTGGACTACTGGAGCGGCGACGGCTACTGGAGCCTGTGGATAGTAGCCACCATAACCGCCATACCCGGCGTATCCATCGAGGTATCCAGGTGTTGCAGACACTGCTGCAATGAGGGCTGCCAATACTGCGAACTGGACAAATGTTTTTGCAATAAGAACTATTGTTTCATACAAGGTCGAATATACGTTGGCTTAAATTTTAAAATCATTAATTGTTCGAACAAAATTACCAGGCTGTAATTTTAAACCCTTTTATGCGTAGGATTGTTGCCAATTATGATAACCGCCTTTACATCACAGCATGGCAAGTTAGTTAATTCAAAGAAGCTTTAGATATGAAGTGTTAGCTTCATCGAATTAATTAACTTTTATTGCTGTGACTTAAAGGCCGGTAGAGTAATTACTTAGTCGAAGAAATTTTAAGTGAACACAAATTTGGCTTCAAAAATAACTTACTTGATAAAGAAAAGAACGAGATCAAACGACGGAAAAAAGGTAACTTGCATGTAATGAAGATATGCAAGAGAGAGTGAATAATAAAAAAATAGATATCAAACATTTACATGGCATACAAGTATATTTATTGGTAGGAAAAAAAATAAAATGAATTGCACCAATCGATTTAGAGACTTCTTCTGGAAGAATTGTCTTCTGAAAATGGACATAATAGTATTTTAGAACCGATAAATAATAAGCTTATATACCTGCCCACTGTATTGGATGTTATGGTATGGACTCAGCCGAGGTTGGCGTAAATTTTAGGCCCATGGGTTGTGTATAATTTGTAATCATTTGGAAATAGTTTTATTTATAAGCTCTTAAAGAGTTACCAGAAGGACATGAAACATGAAGAGCAAGCAACAAACTGCTTAGAACTGAAGCAATTGTGTTTTTATTATTGGCCTTCCGCCATATTAATGTGACTTTAGTAATTAATTAGGGACGTTAATTTCCCTGTCATGAAATAAAAATAAAAATGTTGAAAAGTATTATTCTTTATGTAAAAATTAGGAACCACAAACACACAACGGAGGGTATAATTTTTAATATATTAGAAAATAATATATTTATAATTTTTTTTATACTTCTGAGAATAAATATCCAGTAAATAATTAAGAAATCTCCCCCCCTAAATGAATCTCAAACTTCCTTTTGTAGCAACAATAATGTATCTTCGTCGTCACAATTTCCCGAGCTTTGATCACATTTTGATTATTTTACCAAAATAATTAGTTGTTTTTTTTTTTTGTTTTTTTTTTTATGTTATCTAACATCATGCCCCACAATCTGAATAACTACCTCATTTTATTGGCATTCCATTATGTATCTGATTCGTAAAGGATCAAATAAAAACAAAATCACGAATCATTCGGCAATTATACAACCCACATTGTTCCAAAGCAACAAAATGTTTGATACCAACAAACCATTAGGGTTACGCGGTTTCCAGAGTTTTTACTCCAAAATCGTCTCCTTGGTCCTAAGTGTTCTATTATGCGAACCCAATTCCATTATCCTCACAAATTCCATTTGCTTAATCCAATTTTCTCACCGCAGCGACCACCCTAATCCTTTAGCCCAATATCTCTCAGCTGACTTAATCTCACCGCCTCAAAGTGGAACTGTATTAAACACTGACAAAACTACCAAATAGACTGATATCGAAACATTCTTAACTAATAGAACCACATAAATATTGAACAAAATTAAGACAATTAAAGTTCTTGTGTTCATTCATCGGTGGTAAATATATTTATTGATTTAATTAGTCAACAAAAAAATAGATTAGATTGGTCTACCTGAAAGCTTTCAATGAGTACAGTGGAACATGGATAATTCGAACTTCGATAATTCGAAATCGTGGTTAATTCGAATATTTCTCTCGGTCACTAGAATTTAGGGCATAAACAATGTAAAAAAATCGTGGATAATTCGAATAAAATTTTGGATAATTCGAATTTTTTTCGAGTCTTTACCTCCAATGGGAAGTGTTCAATCTTAAATCTTGTGTAAATATTCTCCCTTAGGGTAAGAAGGATACGGATGTAGGTCTGAGACAAGAAGCGCGGCGGTCTCATAGTCTAGTTCTTGGACTTAGGAGTTCTTCAAAGTTGTGGGTCGCGCTTCCTCCCTTCCAGGGGTTGTAGTTACATCCTGTCGTTTTATACTGGAATTTCCTCCCATCTTATTCAGTCATAAGTCAGTCAGCGCCTAGTTTTATTGTTTGTGCCTTGAATTTCTGGTGTACAGTGCACTTAAACTTACTTGAAGTTATAAAACTTTAACGTCGTCAAAGAAAATAGCTGCAATTAAAGAAATCAAGTGAAAAAGGAAGAAAGAAAAAATCTGAAATTGCCAAGGAATTCCTCCTAACTCCTTATCAACTTACATGAAAAACAAAGAAAAAATTCTTGCCCATGAAAATTACTTTTTCATGTAGACTTTCATTTTTACTTTTTTGATAAATTATTTATTACTTATGTACGTAATCATCAATTTATGAAATGTTTGTTATTGTTTAAATCAAATGTACCTATGTATTTTTTTAGATTAAAAAATGTGAAAATATGAAATTCGATTTTTTACCCCTTTATTTTCAAAAGCTTTTGTAATTCGAATTTTGGATAATTCGAACTTTTTTATCGGACCCTAGGGGTTCGAATTATCCAAGTTCTGCTGTATAAAGTCCACTTGTTCAGAATATCTAAAAATCATGTGAAAGCTTGTTCTTGATTATTTAGGATATAGAATTTTCACCCCAAACGACTCCAATTCAAGGACTCAAAGGATGTTTTGATGCTAGCTTTCAGTTTTAAATCACAATTATACTTAGAATTATCAATCACAAATTGAAACCTTATTTATGAATTTAGAATAGTTTACCCAGTTTAAAAATAATCTCTAAGGTATTCTAAAGGTGGTCATCCAGTCCAACAATAAAGAAAACGATACCTAACCTTAATATTTTTATTTTGCATGGTCAATGCAATGGATATAAAATTTTGCTGTTCTGGTTTCCTTACGCTTTTTTAATCCGAACATTATTAATACAATTAACATTGTAAATGTGTTAATTAAAAACTAAATACTTATTTAAATTGTTTTTTATAAACTACAATACTTTTAGTATCCTAAAATATTTTCAATGTATTACTTATGTTAGCTTAAGACGTTTACTAAAGTAAATTCTTTAAGTAGGCAATAATTGAAGTTAAGTTATTGCATATGGCCTATTATTTACCGACAATACACTATATCTTTTTCTTTTTTTTTCTATTTCTAAATAATAATTCATAGACTTTTATTCTAGTCTGTTAGAATCAAGACTTCTACCACTTAATACTACTTGGTTTAATAATAATTAAAAAAATATTATTATTATAATAACGCTTGTTTAATTTATTTGAAGACCCGCAAATGGGGGATTTGATTCATTATTTATACAAGAAGCAAAAAATAAAAAACGAATGAAGCACCTAAAATACAATATTGTTCAATTAACCTAATAAAATAATAAGCACCATGAGTAACAGCAAAATTCAAACTCAAGAAAAGGTAAGTGCTATAACTATAATTTAAAAATGTTGGTGATATTTAAAACTATGAAAATTAATACTATATTGTATGGATAATAAAAGAGACATAAATAAATAAGAAAGATAAATATAGTTAAAAATAGAGTGTTGTATTTTGTTTGTGCGTGTAAACTAATATAAAAAATTACGTGATATATTGTTTTTTAGACCTTCGTGTATCGTGTATTGATTGAATTAGAATGCTAATGTGTATAAAGTTTTTATTGTTACTGCTCAACAAAGGAAACATTAAACAAAAATTAAATAAAAATAGTCAGAAATAAAATATATTAACATAAATTAAATAAATCTTTGAGTAAATATCACTAATTCTAATTATAGAATTGATTAACGATTTAATTATGGCTTCATTATTTTTTTTTGTTTACTAAATTCATTTAATTTAAAAAAGCAGACAACACAAGTTATGTTATTAAATTTTGCAGTTTTTGAATCTCAAGGTTTCAATATACAGTTTAATTGATTTGTTAAAGTGGTAAACGTTTTAAAATAAAATCTTTTTTCGTGGGTATGTGTTTGTTGGTGTCCTACAATCCGAACCACGTGTCCTTTATCTGTCACGAGGGAGTGTAGTAGCAAGTGACACGTGGTTTTGACATTAAGTGCTGTTGCTGTTTACCTTTGCTGCCATGTTGCTGTTGGTTTGTTCTGTTGTTGACTGATACTCCCTCCTACGGGTAGCAGCTTTATATAGGTCCAGATCTACGCAACGCCCTCCGGTGCCATTCCTTTCACTGCAACTACACCACCCTTCCTTATAGTCGAACTTTAATTGTATCATTATCTTACCACAATGCTTTAAATTCGGAAAAATATATGTATATGTTAATTATTATTTTTTTGGTATGCACTTCGTGAAATTTAGCCTATATAATGCCGCCTCAAAACTGGAAGAAATTCAGTAAAAGGCACATCGCCATAGATGCGATAAGGTAGCTAATATACTTTGCCACTTACCATTTTCTTTTTATGTGGGATAAAACTAATAAAAAGAGATATCCAAGAGTGTTTCAATTAAAGTCGCTATACATATTAAAATTAAAAACCATTTCACTAAAAGTCGATTTTCTCAAAAATATTATTTCATAACGGACAATATGCTCTAGCCCTTACAATTTTCACGGCTCATAACAATTCGGGAAATTTACTTATTAGAACAAATGTAATTTTATACTGTTAAATATTTATTTTGAATAGTGTAAAAAAATTGGAGGACTTGTTTTAGCAGTGGTTTACTCCATAGGGGGGGGGGGGGCGAGGTTAGCTCAGTGGTAGAGCTGGAGGCCTGAGTTCAAATCCCGAGCAAGCACTAAAGATTTTTTCTTCTGGTGTCTTCCTTCATGGGTTGAATTCAGCCTCCCTGACCGTCCCTAGGCCAACCCAGCCTTTAATTAATTTAATAATGGGTACCTTGGTTGGTGCTAATGACTCTAGCAGTCGAAGCAGCCAAGGGGAAAATCAGGCGGCCGGAGCATAGTACTGACCACACTATCTCCCTAGTGTGCCGTATGGTCATGAATCAGATACCTCTATAGTATTATAGTATCTACCCCTCAGAGCCCTCGTGGTCTGTTACAGGACTGATTTTTTTTTTAATCCATAGGGTCTAAAAAAACATTAAAAAAAAAAATCTACAAATCTGTCCATTCTGATGGCATTTCTAGATTAGAAAAATCATTTTCAATAAATTTCATTGCAATTAAATTGGTAAAAAGTTTGGTGACGTGGAAATATATTAAAAAAATGTAGAATTGATCTTCCCAAATGGGAACAATAGTCAGTAAACGGTTAAATCAAAATTTCGGGGGGGGGCTGCAGTCCCATGAAAGCAATCAAATAACAGTTGTAATATTATTGTCCACGTCAGCTTCCTGCAAAAATTTCAGATAACTCTGAGGAGACTTTTGTGTAAGTACATATTAAACAAACATTAGGTAGGTACCTAATATACTCGTATTGTATTCTTTAATTAGATGCTAAATAATATGTAATCATTATTCTTGTTGCTTCTTTATAAATACTAATACTCGTCAAAACTTCTTGGCGGTTAATTTAGCACATGCGTCTAAAATGTGAATTTGCCCCTAACTGTCATGGCCGCCAAGTACATCTACTGTCACAGATTCCATGACTCCATAACCTTTCTATGTTTTAATATTATAATTCGTTGTATTTAACCATTTCCATATTTTCTGGAAATAGCATATAACCTACTTATTCACGTCCTGTTTTCTTTCATCTACAAAGGATTTGAATGAATCTTTCTAAGTTATTGCTTAAGTCTAAAATATTTCCCCCTACAATAAATTTGATACTCTTTATGATGATAATATCACCGTAAGGATTTAAATATATTCTATTTGATTTGCTGTGAGATTGAAAGTCACCATAAAAACATAAAATAAGCGAAAACAAAAAGGAACCGGATCTTTGTCTTTTATTCCAAATGAGCGCTTGCATCACCTTCTGGCTAGTGTTCCAGTAATTCTGATTCAGCTTAGCCACATCGGAATGTGTTAAAAGTAGGTCGTCCACTTATTTAACAATAAGGAAAATGTGGGACGATTTAGTGAAGTAAATCTTGATGAACAATGGAAAATATGTAAGTAGGGGTACGTCAGCTTCCCATGACAAGATTTGTTTAAAACCCATTCCATGGAATCAGAAATAACAGGTATTCACACATTAATTATGACAATCTATGACTTGTGAAAGAAGGGCAAAAAGTAATTTGATTCACTAACAAGCCACTTTTTTTTTATAACTTCCTTAGTTAGGGATGTGGAACCTTTTAGCGCGGTTCCTCCCTCCCTATGGGGGAGCAACCCCGCTTATAAGGTTGGTACAATGAAACAATCCGGAAGTGCCGACTAGAAAATTTCGCGTTTCAGAACCCCTAGAGACCGAAAATAACAGTGGTTCAAATTTGTATGTATATATATATATATATATATATATATATATATATACATATTTGTCTGTTCGCTCTGTAGCTCCCAGACGAATGGTCTGATTTTGATGAAATTTGGTACAAAAATCTTTCGTCTAATTTGAAAGGTTAAGTTCGTTAAACAGCATAATCTGCCTATTGGAAGATGGCGTTTGGGGCGAAATTCGCGCAAAAAAATCGTAACGCTTACGTTTTTGAGTTCATAAGCTTGTAAGTACTCGTTCTATATGCTTCTTGGGCTAGGAAAACGAATGAAACCATTTTCAAGGCGATAGCTTTAACCGTTTTCGAGAAAATTGGAAAAATAGTTTTTCAATACCGTTTTTGGTTTGGGTACTTAGAATCATGGGATTCAGTTGAAACGTTTTCTGCGTGTTCTACTTTCATTAAAACTAATATGTTGAAATTTGTGTTACGTTTGGAGTTAAGGAAGGGTTAGAATAAAATATTTTATTAACAGACATAAAAAGTTTTGGTAACTTTGTATACCTTCCTTAATATCTCGAAAAAGGTTGAGAATCTTGGTAAACGGAAGAATACCATTAGAAAGCTTACGAAATGCTCTACAAAAAAGGTTCTGATGAAAGTTTTGATTAGACGATGTCAATCGGAGAAATAAGTGCTTAAACCTTTAAAGTAATTGATTTCGCTTATTCGAACTGTTCTTTTTGTCTGTTTTTATTCCTTGTTATTTTTTAACTGCTTATAGTTGGATAATGTATTTGATAATAAATCAGGTTAAGAAAAATAAGAAAAACAATTTAATCTTAGAGATATGGACTATATGGAGATTTAGCTTTTCAACTGCCTAGCGGGGTCCTTCCTAGGGCGGGTTGGCCTATCCAGGTAAGATCGTAAATAAGACCTTTCTTGAAAGTAAAGATGGAACTGTCAACTTTGGTCCTCCTCTGCCTCCCGGCACTTTCAATGCTGACGAAGGCTACCAATGAGTAGCTGAAACGTCCTAAATATAGATTTTTTAACAAAAATCGTATTGAGTTTTTTTTAGCCGAATCCCAACCATTCCATCTTTACTTATCACCTCGACGGCTAACTATCTAATCTTCATGCTTTCCAGAAATGTGGACCCAAAATAATAACAGCTTCTATTTTAATCATTTTAAATGAGTCTAGAGATAAGAACGGAACCGCGCTAAGATGATGCAGTTCCTGCGAGTCGGACTATTTTGTTTTCAATTTCTTATGTTTTAGCACTTTCCGTACATATCGCACTAGTATTTCTAAAGTGACTCAACTCAAAATAGAACTCAACTGAAAATGTGTCACTCTTGCCTACAGGATGAGGTGCAGACTGTGTCTTAAAAAGAAAAAAAAAATTTGTATCATATTTTTGTTCAGGGTGTCCAGAAAATCCTCCATTATGTGTGACACCCTGTTTCAAAGAATTCCATAAAAATTTATAACAGGAATAAGAATGCGTAAGTTCGATTTTGTAAACTGTAAATACATTCTATATTGAATAAATAAACATTTCTATGTATCATAATTTCTTAATAAACTCACGTCAAATTTAAATTGGTGTCATTTGTTATGGCCTCTATATACATTTTACTTCCTATAGTCTGATAGTAGTATAAGTTTTCAGATACACATATAATTAATATTCGTGAGCTTGTCTGTATAGTATATTAAATATATATGACTGCATATATATTACTAAAACTTACAAGATGAGGGTAGTGTCATCAGATTAGATAGGCCATCACACATAAAATGTGTCACTCTTACCTATGTAGGTAAGCATTAAGACTGGAAGGGTGGCACAAGTGCCCTCTGGTGTACAAGCTCTGAAGCTAGGTACATACAGTTTTGGTGGTTGATAAAGAGATATTTACCGTGTCTTTCATATTCATATCTATGAAGGAGTGAATAAAACCGATTTTTGAGTTGTGTCACATTAGAAATACTAGTGCGATATGTAGATAGCTATTGATCGAGTCATGAGAGAATATTTGAAAAATGTCTTCAAATCTTCATCCATTTTACCTCCTTCTTACTAACGGGCTCTACAGTCCGAGGTGGACCTTGGCCTCCTTCACGATCTTCGTCCATTCATCCCTATCCTTCATTCTTCCCCTCCAATTCACCATCCCATCCGCTTCAGATCCTCTTCCACGTCACTTTTCCAGCCTTTCCTCGGTCTTCCTCTTCTCCTTTTTCCAGGAAAATCCTCCCTGGTTATCCTTTTCGTGGCTGTATCATCGGGCAGTCTTTCCACGTGTCCTACCCAGCTAATTCTCCTAGCCTTAATAAAGCGTACCTCTTTTTTCATCAGTTCAACCAGCTCCTGATTTTTCCTTATCCTCCATTCCCCTTGTATGCATATGGGACCAAAGATTTTTCTTATAATTTTCCTTTCAAAAACCCTTAGAGCATTCTGGTCAGCTACTTTCAGCGTCCAGGCTTCGACTCCATAGCACACTACTGGTCAGCTACTTTCTGCGTCCAGGCTTCTGCTCCATAGCACACTACTGGTCAGCTACTTTCAGCGTCCAGGCTTCGGCTCCATAGCACACTACTGGTCAGCTACTTTCAGCGTCCAGGCTTCTGCTCCATAGCACACTACTGGTCAGCTACTTTCAGCGTCCAGGCTTCTGCTCCATAGCACACTACTGGTCAGCTACTTTCAGCGTCCAGGCTTCGGCTCCATAGCACTCTACTGGTCAGCTACTTTCAGCGTCCAGGCTTCTGCTCCATAGCACACTACTGGTCGGACTAGGGATTTGTAGATTTTGAGCTTTGTTACTCTGGACAGGAGTGTCGACTTAAAAAGTTTCAGCATGCCAAAGTACGCTCTATTGCCTGCCATAATTCTTCCTCTGATTTCCTGGCTAATCAAATTTTCACTATTGACCTGCACCCCAAGATAAGTAAAGCATTTCACTGCTTGGAATTTGTATTCCCGAAATACAAAGTCTTCAGGCTTCCTTCTTGCACCTGAGGTCGAGACTACCATATACTTAGTTTTTGCCTCGTTCACTACCAGTCCAACCTTCTTACATTCCGCAACCAATGTTGATAGAATCTCAACTATTACCGCTTTGCTCCTTCCTAAGATTGCAATGTCGTCAGCATATCCCAATATTTGTGTTGTTCGGCACGCTAAATTTCCACCTGGCGTTATCCTTTTAACTGCATTATGTAGCGCCAAGTTAAATAAAATCCCATTCTACCTCCTAGGTACCAAAAATGATTCCCGTTAGAATATATATATATATATATATATATATATATATATATATATATATATCTGTTTACACGATAGTGGCAATAGTTTCTGTTTTTTCGCCACGAAATTTGATATACCATTCCCGTAGCAAAGGATTGAACGAATTCGTTAACCACCAAAACCGGAGGCCAAAATGTCCATCCGGAGACACTTTGGGCACAAATTACTAATTTTTGTTATTTTGCAACGAAACTCTACATGCGTCATAATATCTAAAGGGATAGCTGTGTTGTAAAAATAAACTAAATCAGTCCAATAGGAGGGGGGGTAATTGAGTCAGATGTTCATTACAAAATTTGTAATAATAAATAATAAAATCTATATATATAAAAATCACGTGTCTGTTTGTTTGTTCCTTATACAAATCCACACCGTTTGACCGTTTTTGACCAAACTTGGAATAATGGTAGGTCTTGATACGAGAAATCTCCTAGGCTAGGTCAAAAAAATCTAGCAGCTGTCTGTCTGTATGTTTGTCCCTTATACAAATCCATACCGTTCATCCGATTTTGACTAAACTCGGTACACATGTAGATCTTAATCTGGGGAGAGTCGAAGGCTAAGTCAAAAACGTCTACCAGCTGTCTGTCTGTATGTTTGTTCCTTATACAACTCCACACCAGTCGTCGGATTTTGACTGAACTCGGTACACATGTATATCTCAATCTGGGGAGAGTCGTAGGCTAAGTCAAAAACGTCTACCAGCTGTCTGTCTGTATGTTTGTTCTTTATACAGACCCACACCGTTTGACGGATTTTGATCAAACTGGGCACACAGGTTGGTCTTGATCAGGGGATTGTCATAGGCCAGGTCAAAGTCGTCTACCAGCTGCTGTCTGTATGTTGTTGTTTCTTTTTATAAGCAAGACCTATTTTTACCAAACTTGGCATACATGTATGTCTTGATACGGGGGGAGTTATAGGTTATGTCGAAGCCGTCTAGGACTTACAGTTGAGAGGTCACGGGTTCGAAACAGTTACAGATTCGTGTTATTAGATTTTAATAATACTTATTTGGTTTCTAATTTATTTAGGCTTTTCTATATTCAGAAAGTAGGTGTAGCATGGCACGCCGGGTAACAGCTAGTAACCTATATAAATACAAAAGAAACGTGAATAGTTTTATTCTTTTATATTTAATATAAAAGAATAAAACTATTTACGTTTGTTTTGAATTTATATTGGTTATTTTTAAGCAATTTATTCAGTAATGCAGAGTGCAATCCCACCTTTCTGTGACAAGTGCTTAGTTATGTCGCTCCTGCGAGACGGACTTTTTTTTACAAAATGTGGTATGAGAGGTCTATCGTTAAACGAATTTGATCATTCGATTTTTCTTTGAGATAATTATGTATAAAGGATATCGTTCTTTATGAATTTTGGGCACCGTAGTTGGCTGTGGGGGCTGATATCTTGTAATACATATTTTTAATAGGTTTGTTTGTCAGATTAGTGTACGCCCAAAATTGTTTGTTATAACTAAATCATATTTATAAATAAGTTACTCCTTCATGCTATAGAAAGATCCATGCTTTTATAGGGCACCACAGTCTGGGCTTTAAGAATAAGATCAAGTGGAATAGGCCGGGGTTAATTTCTATAAAAAAAAAAAAATAAAAAAATAAAAAAAAATAATGCCTTTTCTATTTTCCAAAGAAAAGCCATCCCTCCTTGTGGATATCGAACCCCCGATGAGGCCTGTAGTACACGAACCTTAACATTCACAAGATTTTAAAGACTCCAAAAGCGACATGAACCCAAGTGGTTGTATTATTTTTAAAACAATGTTTAACATGTTTTACTGTGCGTTTTAGAGTTAACATAAATAAATGAAAAATTGTACAAGAAGGTTTTAAATAGAAAATATAAAAAAAAACATATCCAATATCAAAACATGTTCATGTGGTGTCTATATACGCCCTCGCGCACGCGTTGTAATATACGCGTGTATACGTCTAATATGCCCAGTAATATACCGAGAATTATTTTATATAGGAGACACATTTTCAACACATTCGAAAAAATACTTTCTTGTGAATAAAAGTTGGAGTCCCTGTAGAGCCGTGCATGGTTTCGTTTCCCCTGTTGAAGCATTTTTACAAGGAGAGCAGTGCGGTGGTTCTGGGCTCGGCTGGTGTCCGTTTGCGGTGTGGGTGGAGGCTTTTAGATTTTTTTTTTTTTTTTGTTTAAATTATTGCTTTCAATTAAATGGTTAATTAGGAAGTTCCTTCCTTTCGTCGGGTGCCTATGACCTCCCACGGTTGAATACAACCTTCAAAACAATAAAAAAAAAAAAAAAAAAAAAAAAAAAAAAAAAAAAAAAAAAAAAAAAAAAAAAAAAAAAAAAAAAAAAAAACAGTGCATAAAATTGAACAGACAAATTATTTCTTTATTTATTAGTAATTCAGCTTTTCATGAACAATTCCGCGACAATTCTTTATTCCACTTCAAGGCTTCATTCTTTTCCTTCATTTCGTTTTGAGTAGCTTGGGTTGTTAGGGAGCTAATCTAAAGAGGGAATCCGGTCCGATTAGCGTGACGTCAACAAAGCCAAAGAGGTAGGTACAGGTTACACAAGGCATTACCTCTCTTCGACCTCACTGCCGGCCTTGACTTTCACCGCCTCCAGTACTCCAGTTGTAAACGACAATGTTCCAGGCAACACCCTTCACACCTTTTAGATGTTCTTTCGGGACTCCTCAATAGTCAGATATTCCTTATTTTATTTTATTATTATGTTATTCTTATGACCTCGGTCCTACTGTTTTGTATTGTACGCTCTTGTGAAAACTAAAACGAATAATTATAAAAAGACAGTTTGGAGCATTATCATAAAAATTGCAAAGGCAGAGGAGAGGCAAATAAAATATGACCCACAATTAAAAATACATTACTAACATACTAAGAGGACGGTACAACGAATAGCTATATTTAGTGAAGGAAGCTCTTATGGAGCTGTCTATAGAGTTTTATCTATGTTGGAGTTTTTTCTATAAATAAAGAGAGTAAGTCTGAAGAGAAAAAAAAAGTATGCAATTTTTTTACAGCTGGAGAGGGTAAATGTGGGGTTCATTATCTGAAAAAGATTGGATAAGAACAAAAACAGTCAATTAAGATGGGATGACTGGTTGGGGTTTGAAATCTGACCAATGGGAAACCAAGGGATGGCGGGAACCCCCACCCCGGGATTCTATATAGTCCAAGAGATGGTAATGCACGTTTCATAAAGTGTTTTATGGCCCTTGAAATTTTGCTATAATGTACCTCTTGGGTAGATAACAAGGTAAATAGGCGTTGGATAGACTTACTGTGGAACATCAGGTACTGCGCGTAGGGGAAAGGTGCAACAAAATATATTGCCCAAAAATAGTGTTTTATTCAGAACCAACTATCATTAATGTAAAAACAAATTGGAAATTCAGGCAATTTTACAATGAAAAATAAACAAGGCAGACACTTTTATGGGGGTTAATATGTAAAAAAAAAAAATAATAATAATATTTCGTTTAGAGCCTTCTCCTCAAATTCAGGAACATAAATATGCCTTAGGTCCACCCGCCAAACCTATGTAATGTATTGCATAACATATGGTCTTCTTTTTCGTACAGGGCCACCGCGCATGCGCGAACGCCTGCGGAAAAGTTTTTGTAACGCTAGGTCCATCCGATAAACCTAAGTAATGTAGTCTATAACATACAATCATCTTTTCGTACATGGCCACTGCGTATGCGCGGACACTTTATTGTGCCACATACAGTCTTCTTTTTCGTGCATGGCCACTGCGCATGCGTGAATGCCAGCGGACACGTTTTTGTGTCACATACAGTCTTCTTTTTCGTACATGGTGACTGCGCATGCGCGAGCACCAGTGCTTTATGGAGGGAGGGGGAAACAAGCTAAAATTTAAACTTACTCGGTCGAATTTGATACGATTTGAATACGATAACAACCAATCTCCAATTTTTTCAAAGCCCGTTAATGTAACACCTAGAAAGTGAGCTTATCAGCTTTTTGGTGTTAAATGTCTTTAAAAAGTGTAACTGGGAGCATATTAAAGAAAAATCTTAATCGCTAAGATTTTTCCCAGCGAGTTTTGCCGAAAAATAGTGTTTCACTGGATTCTGATTTTGACGAAATTAATCTTCCATTTAGGCAATTATTATTATCCTGATTGTGATATACCTGCTTATTATTATTAAAAGAGTCGGAAATACCATGAGAAGGGATGGAGGAAGGTAGAATGTGTGGGAGGGAGGGAGAGAGAGAGAGAAGGGTGGTCAATAGTCAATGTCATCCATTCTGTTACTGGCTGACAAGCCTTCGATCATTTCTTTATGGTTTTAATTAAGTGAAAGGTTTTGTATGAATGGGCAATGCCGCTGGGATAAGGCCGTATTCATTGAAGATTGCACTCCCAATGAGCGGGCAATTCTAGGAGGTCAGCAGGAACTCCTTGACGCGAACAATATCAGAAAATATGTCAGAACAACTGGAGCTATGTTAACAGGCAGAATTACTCGACAAGAACTCGGTTAGTTGAGGTCATGAGTAAATACCCACTTTAAATGCTCCGATTTTAATAATACAACTCTCTTGTTAGTTTCAAATGGGTACTTACGTATTAGTTGCACAGATCTCGAGAAGTGGGTCCCGTTCAGGCTCCCAGTCCCAGTGATCCGGATCAGGCAATATTGCGACCATTTATTATGACTATTTATTTATTATGACTATTTATTTATTATGACTAGAATTCCGGTATAACCTTGAGCGAGCGTAGCGAGCGGAAACGCATAGCAATTATATCATTAACATAAGTGCTACTAATTTCCTAAATTATATAACATTAGCACTTATGTTAATTTCATAATTGCTCTGCGTTTCCACTCGCTACGCTCCCTCAAGGTTATATCGAAACTCTAGTTAATCCAGCTCGTTAGTAAAATAGATCGCTGGTTTTTCGGTGGAAAATGAGCTGATACGCAATTTAACATTGCTTCAAAAGTGTACTTTTTCAGTCGGTGGTAAATCTCAAATACTCATTTTCCTAGCCGAAAGAACACTACAATCCTAAGAAGTGAACAAGAAACAATAAATATTTATATTGTATAGTGACCCAATCTTCTTCAATCCAATATTTTTCAGGCGGATGGTCAATAAAAGAGAATTAACACAGTCAATTCATTTATTTGTTCTTGCTCTACATGTTTCACACCCTTGGTGCCTCTTCAGGAGCCAAAAACTCACTAAACTAAAACTTACAGCCTAATTGTATTAAGGCGAACCTTCCTGTACAATGGCCACGTCCAATATGAGGTTACTATTACCTACTCATAGCGTCGATCAGCTGTGTAAAATCGATAGAATCCAAAATTCGATCATCCAGAAACAGATAAGTCCATTATAATCAAATAAATTTTTAGATTTTGTGAAGAGATAAAAGTTAATTAAATTTTGTTTAATATTATACTTGATAAAGATATATTTACCATGTCTTTCACAGCCATAACTATGACGGTGTGAATAAAACCGATTTTTGAGTTGTGTCACTTTAAAAATACTAGAGCGATATGCATGCCCTGTATGTTAACATGAAGCTATATATCAAACACTAATTGTAAAAACTTACAAGTATTCCAGAATAAATGCATAAGCCAAGATACACTCATATAAAGACACTACGCGAAACTTCAAAATGGACTCCTTTAAAAACATGAAATCCGCAAACTCACCGTAAAATTCTTTAAACAGGTAAACAAAAAAAAAACACAGATTAAAAAAATAGGAAATTACGACAAATCGACGACACGACGTTACCTACACAAAATAACAAAACACATTTTACTGATAGTCCAGTCGTCTAAGAAAAAAAAAAAAAAAAAAAAAAAAAACCCCAAAGTGCGCAACGCTGATTTTTCGGAGTGTTGTTCGGGACCACCCCAGTAGTGTGTACTCAATTTGTCAGCTTAGAAGAGCTTCGAGATTTCTTGGACAAAGCGGTTCAGATGAAGGGGAAGACGTAGTTCATCAAAGTGACCACTACAGTAATAATACTTTACCGGCGTTATCATTTTGACGACAATGGATCACGGCGACAATCAATCATCATTGATGTATCCACGGTACAAAAAAATAAACGAAGCATGGTTACTTTTTACAATTCTACAACAGCAGGAGTAGACACCAATGACAAAATGTGTGCGAACTATATGTTGGGTGTCGTGCCAAGAGATGCTCATATATATATTAAGCAGGGCCACCACATGGGGGGACTGCCGGGTACAGTTGTCCCAGGCCCGGGCCGAGCCTCGCTATTTGGGAAAGAATGTATAGGTTATGAGCTTGTAAAAAGAATGGGGTTTAGAAATATAGGCCTATATTTACTGGAATGGGATCTACATATTTTTTTAATGTACATAAACGACAAAACAAGTGCAGTCCTAGAATAGTATATTTCATTAGGAGTCGTAATAAAACTACAAGTACCGAAAGTAGCTTTGCTGCACCGATTGTCGGCTTTCATTCTCATTTCGCTCAAAACTCAAGATGAAAATAATTTTAAAATGTGCAAAGTCCTATAGGAAAGTACTAGAATTTTCAGTCTGGCTCTGAGAAGTGGGGGCCTGTGATCTGGTCCTGGGCCCGGCTCTGAGAAGTGGGGGCTCGTGATCTGGTCCTGGGCCCGGCTCTGAGATGTGGTGGCCCTGATATTAAGACACATACTCACACCTGGGAACGTCCGGAATTTTCACGACTTATGGAGTCGTTATTGTATCTTAAACTCTGAATTGCACCATCGGATTTACCTCATACGCGGGTTTCCTCCATGAAGGGGTGCGAAAGTAAACCCAGAAAAAAAAACCGTAGTAAACGAAGGAATACCTAAGAAGGTCGATAGTTAATTGTGAGCGCCAGACTTCCGCTCGAACAAGGCGTATCCAAGGTTAGAAGTGGAGAATGCGCTATCTGGGAGTTCCAGCACGAAAATATCTCTAGGACGAAAATCGCAGGTAATTGCTATTTGACAGGTCCCCTTCTCTCTTGATGTACTACATAAGATGGCCTTGTGGGTGGCGCTTTATTGTTGACGGTAGTTCCATTGTTCTTATCGATAGAACACAATGATAAACGCTATCGGAAAAAAAATCTATCCAAAATCTTTGCATGACTTTTATGGTTAAATAAAAACTTGCGAGTCCCAGAAAAAGTGATTAACACAACTAAACGTTTTTCAGGGCAATTTTCTCTTTCAATGTGTCCTCCCTCTCGCTAAGGGAAGACAAATACACTTGTGATGTTGGCCCAGTGTCACAACTCAATTGGATCATCAAAACCGAAAGTTGAGCGAAAATTCCTTTTTAGCGCGTATCCTCCCTCCCTCAAAAGAGAAGAAACTCGCTTATGATGTCGAAAAGTGATGTCTAGAATATTTCATGTCTCGCAGCTCATAGATATATTTGTCTGTTCGCTCTCAATCGTACTTACTAGACTACGAATTGGACATTCATATTTAATGACAAAACAGGAAAAACCAAACTGTAGACTGTGCAACGTTCCACTTACAATTAAACACCTACTTACAGACTGCAGAGGCAGTGAAAAAATTTACTTACCACATGATTTACACGAACTACTCACACAGAACAGTAAACACATCAATAATATACAAAAATATCTAAAACTTCAAAAAAAAATGTCAACTTTTTTAAGAGGCTATAATTCATTTGAGATGAAAATTTCTTTATATTTCTTTATTTTTTTCTATTTTTAATGGGTTTTTTTAATTTATTTATTATTATTTTTTTATTTTTCTTTATTCCAAACATTACTCTTTTATAAATAATCTTCCCAATTATGTATAGTCTTTTCTTGTTTATATTTATATGATATGTTATGTCATGTTTATATAGATCTGTATAATTGTTAGCTTTGTTCGCACATTGACTTGAAGAGCAAATCGCCACGTTGTAAACTCTTTAATAAATAAATAAAAGGGTCCGAATTTGTTGAAATTTGATTGAAAAAAAATACTTTGTCTTACGAGGGACAAGTTCGTTAACCCGCAGAATTCAACCTACCGGTACACTATTTTTTGTTGGCTATTTTTCTATAATCCTAGCTTTTAGGGCTTTCCTCCGAAGGAAAGTAGCTATTGAGGTTGCACTCAAGACGGAATATTTGAAAAATTTCTTCGAATCTTTATTGATCCTACCTAGTAGACACCGAAAATGACCCCAGTTAAAATTTATATATATATATATATATATATATATATATATATATATATATATATATATATATATATATATATATGTAGTTATATATGTGTCCGTTAACACGATACAGGCCAGAGTTTTTGTTGAGTCGCCACGAAACTTGGTATGTAGTATTCCCCCATCAAACGATTGAAAGAGTTCGTTAACCAACAAAATCGGTCCATCCGGAGGGGGGGGGGGTTTACTCCGGAGCCAAAGTAGTTATTTGTCAATACCAGCCGTAATTTTTGTTATATTTCAACGAAGCTCAGTATTTGTTGTGGTCAACCGAAGAGAAAAAAATGTTGCAAAAATAAACTAAATCGGTTGACTAAAAGGGGGGGTTTACTCCGGACAGAAATTGCTCATTTCCTTATACCGGTCGTATTTTGTGTTGTATTGTTACAAAACTCTGTATACGTCCTGGCTATCTAATAAGAAAGAATTGTTGTGAAAATGAACTAAATCCGTCTATTGGAAGGGGGGGGGGCATTAGTTTGTACTATGTTTGAATTGAATTCTCCCGCCAAACGAAGGTTCGCGAAACTCATCAAGATCAATAGATGAATATGTGAAGGTTTGTGTATTTATTACGTAGTGTAGTACCTCGCATACACAAAACTCTGGAAGGAAATTAATTACAAAATTAATAATTGAAACAGCTGCTCGTAAAAGCAAAAGAGCAGAACAATTTATGTTTTTATTTTATTTATCTATATTGGTTATTTTAATCAAATTATTCAGGAATGCACTGGACACAACCAAATTCTGAGGAAAGTGCTTAGTTATGCAGCTCCTGCGTGACGGACTTTATGGTTTCCCTTTTATAGGCTACCAGGTACAACTATTATAGTTAGTTGTATTGACGAAAGAAATCATTCGAAAATATCAACTATTTACATGATGAAACCAACGCCCTAACTACAACTATTTTCGAAAAAAGTGTGAAAACTTGAATTTTCTGATGGTTTTCGAATATATTTTTAAATATTTCGAATTCGGTTCTTTGTGGTATATGTAAGACGTCTATTCGAAGCGTTAATAAATGTCCTACAAAAATGGTGGAGTGCACACTTATTAATTACGGCCACCGGGCCTCCCCAGAACAAAATAAAATAAAAATTAATAATTGAGTAAGCTGTTGATTACAAATTTAAACGATCGCCAAATATTATTATACGAATCAAATACTACCATGTAAGGAACTGCTAACCATAAGACATAGAAGAAAAGAACAATTTCACATACTTACCGAACTATTAGTACTTTTGGACGATGGTAGCCAATACTAGAATCAGATATTTAAACACTTACAAAATACACATTTAGATCACAAAAAGTATCAAAATTATGATTTTTTTTTTTTTTTGTTTTTTTTCTATTTTTGTTATTTTTGAAAAGTAGAGAATAAATGTAAATAATTTTTTTTCTACTTTTCCTCAAATCATTCAAATTTTCCTTATGTTATGATTATCTATTAGAATTTATACATTAATGAAGAAACTGGCAGGAGTTTCATTCCAATATTGTTTAAAGCAAACTTATATTAGCGACGTTTCAAACCTGTTCGGGTTCATTATCAGGCATCTTATAAAAGGTACGAATCTTCAGAGTGAATATAACTTGTCCATTCAACAAATTATGAAGATTCTTACCCGTATTTAATGTTCACTCTCAAATTCAATATTTATGGACCTTAAAATTGAATTTAAAAATTAAGATTAACACAACTTAATATAATATGCCTGACGATGTACCTGAACAGATACACGAACGTCGGTAAGTTAATGTTTTAAACAATTTTGGGGAACAACTTCTACTAGTTACTTCAAGAATCCATTTTTTTTTATTTTATTTTACGGCCCATCGACATCTAGGCCATTAGCGCCGACATCCAGGGTGCAGCGAGGAATTTTCTCAACGAGCCATGAATCTAAGGCCCACCCATCTCCCGCATATGAATCTAAGAGTGCACCTACACTGGACCCGTTCCGATCCGATCCGATAGTCACCGACTGTCAGAAGAAAAACAAAAACATGAATCTCACTGGAGGTGCCTACATTGGTCCCGACCCGATCCAATCCAACGGCCATCGATTCTTGGCCATTCTTGTTTATTTCTAGACAGATTTCGGACCGACAAAGCAAAAAGAGAAATATTGCCAACCCACATATTGTGTTTCAAAAAGGTCTACAGGCTCTAAATCTTAACGAATTTCAATGCATTTTTTTTTATATCAAAGGAAATAAAATTTAGAACAACTTTGTCAATTATCATTTTTGTTTTTACTTTCCCTTGTTTATTAAATTGCGTGGAAAGATGTTTATAACCATCGAACGTCTATAACCTTCCAATGTTTATAACTTTCTAATGTTTGTAACCTTCCAATGCTTATAACTAGGGACCGGATTCTTAGGTTTTCACCTATTTTTTTCCTTTCTTCTAAACATGATAATGATCGGTTTTTTATATGATTCGCGTCTTGTAGTATCATTCATGCAAATTTGGAAGGACCTAAAAAAACCTATTTAGGATGTTATGACCTAAAATCCCCTAAATAACGTTGGAATGACCTAGAAAGACCTAATCTTTAAAATAGAAAATACAATTCAATTAACTCATTTCCTCGATCAACCAATCTTTCTTAAAAGCATCTTGTCGGGTCCAGACATTCAGGGAAAGGTTACTAGGAGTGACGCTTCCACCTGAACCCATTTTAAGACGCTGGGGAAAAATAAAAACATTTGTTGACGCTTTGGATATGAATGAAGCAGCCGCCATTTCTAAGGCTTCGATGTAACTTCACTGCAACGAGATTCGAGGTGCACTCACATTCTTAAGAACGCATTTCTTAGATCTTCCAAATATCATTGGAAATTTGGAATCGTGAACACTGGAACTAAAAGATTCTATGAAATACTCCCCTATGACGTCTTGTGACTTAAACGGGCGCATCCTTATCTTTCTCCGCTTTTAAGACAGTTCTCTAAGACAACAGGAAAAATTTCACCGTGGAAAACCAGGGCACCTATATGATCGTTTACTATAACAAGGGGTAATATCTATTTTAGTTTCATATTTTTTCTTTTAAATTTTTCCAAGATTGAATTATTTGGTTTTTAACGTAGTTAAGTGTCTTTCTGTAGGCAGTGAAATTCTTCATGATGTTCCTTAGAAGTTGGAACTCTTTAGTGGAGAAACTTGTCCTTTACATTTTTTTTTTTTTTTTTTTTTTATTTATGTTCTTATTTATTTTTTTTATTAATGTATATTCTATAAAAGAATTTACTTTTTTTTAATTTTTTTTTCAACATTGCTTTAATTCTAAACTGTATTTTATTCATATAAATTTCATTCACTTTGTTTTTTAAATAAATATTTTGTTGAATATTTGGACCTCTTATGTTTTCTTTTTAAATAACTCATAGTAGAATTTCCGTTTTATTTTTATTTCCACATCCTTTTTTTCCCCTTCTCAATATACTATTCTATAAAATAATGTTATTATGTTATGTTATGTTGTTGTGTTGTTTATGTTGTTGTTATTTTATGTTTATTTTTATGTCACTATAAATACATTAATTAATATACATATTAATTTATCGGTGATAAATTCATCAAAATTATTAATGATAAATTATAATAGGTTGAACTTTTTTTTTGAGCCTATTGAAACATTTTTGTCACCTAAAAAAAAACTAAAATAGTTTTTTTTAAATAAAAACCTAAAAAGACCTATTTATGAACCTATTGATCAATTTTTATCACCTAAAAAAACCTAAAATGGGGGTTTGAATAAAAACCTAAAAAAGACCTATTATGCCTGTTGCAAAAACCTAATTTAACACTTATTTTATCCTAAAAATCCGGTCCCTACTTATAACCTTCTAGTTACCTTTCTTATAAATAATTTATTTATTTATTTTAGTTAGCTCGCAACTATGGCGACTTAACCGTTTACCACGACTAGACCACGGGGAGACCCCTTTATTCATTAATATTTTCCATTTATTACGTGTCCATATACAGTAAATAATTTGCTAATAGCCTCTGTTATGGTCCAGCAATAAATACATATTGTTATTGCTATTCATGTTCATTATGTATTTATCTTGCTGTGTTTAGTTATGCAGATCCTGCGACTTCTTTTTTGTTTGTTAGTGTGTGTGTGTCTTCTCCCCTTAGGAATGCAGTGTCTTAGCATTCATGCCACTAGAATACAACAATCCGTTGTGATTGTCCGGAGAATGAAATGTTCTGTGAAGCTTCCCTACCGATTGTAATGTCCTGACAGAGCAGCTCTGTCAGGACATGACAATCTTTAGGAACTGCGCGTACAACAGCATCAAAATGGCCTTGTTCCATTCATATCTACGCCTGCACCAGCCTCGTAGTATTGTCCATTCATCCTTGCTCCTCTTTATGTCTACTCTTCATTCATTGTTTCCACTATCCCTTTTCAAATCAAAATATGTTGTGCGCGTTTATTGCACTCTATGATACTGACTTAGGATGTAGAAGGAGTTCAAATCATCCCCTTCTCTATATAATTACTGTTGTTGGGGAGAAGATACTGACGATATTAAGAAGGTGCAGATGATCAGGGCTCGATCGTATGTTGAATAAAAGCCCGTCACGCAGGATCTGCATAACTAAGCACTTTCCTCAGAATTGGGTAGTGTCGAGTGCATACCTGAATAATTTGCTTAAAATAACCTATATAGATAAATAAAATAAAAACAATAGTTCTGCTTTTAGCACTTTCCTCCGAAGGAAAGTAGCTATTGAGGTTGCACTCATGACGGAATTTTTGAAAAATGTCTTCAAATCTTTATCGATCCTACTTAGTAGACACCGAAAATGATCCCAGTTAAAATTTATACATATATATATATATATATATATATATATATATATATATATATATATACATATATATATATGTAGTTATATATGTGTCCGTTACCACGGTACAGGCCAGAGTTTTTGTTTGTTTTTGTTGAGTCGCCATGAAACTTGGAATGTAGTATTCTTCCATCAAACGATTTAACGAGTTCGTTAACCAACAAAATCGGTCCATGTGGAGGGGGGGGGGGGGTTTACTCCGGAGCCAAAGTAGTTATTTGCCAATACCAGCCATAATATTTGTTATATTTTAACGGAACTCGGTATTCGTTGTGGTCAATTGAAGAGAAAATTTTGTTATAAAAATAAACTAAATCGGTTGACTAGAAGGGGGGTTTACTCCGGACAGAAATTACTAATTTCCTTATACCGGTCGTAATTTCTGTTGTTAAGTAACGAAACTCTTTATATCTAATAAGCAAGAAGTGTTGTAAAAATGAACTAAATCGGTCTATTGGAGGGGGAGGGGGGTGTTACTTTGAACAATGTTTGAATTGAATTCTTCCGCCAAACGTAGGTTGGCGAAACTCATCAAGATCAATAGATCAAAATGTCAAGCTTTGTGTATTTATTACGTAGTGTAGTACCACGCATACACAAAACTCTGGAAGGAAATTAATTAGAAAATTAATAATTGAAACAGCTGCTCATAAAAAATGCAAAAGAGTAAAACAATTTATGTTTTTATTTTATTTATCTATATAGGCTATTTTAAGCAAATTATTCAGGAATGCACTCGACACTATCCAATTCTGAGGAAAGTGCTTAGTTATGCAGATCCTGTGTGACGGACTTTTACTCATTTTAGTTATAAAATGTAGTTTTATTTAACTGATGATCGAACCCTGATCATCAATGCCTTCTCTATATATTTATTGGCATGGCACTTTCGATATGATATCATCTACCTCGTGCCCTTTCGATATCATATCCTCATCCTCGTGCCCTTTCGATATCATATCCTCATCCTCGTGCCCTTTCGATATCATATCCTCATCCTCGTGCCCTTTCGATATCATATCCTCATCCTCGTGCCCTTTCGATATCATATCCTCATCCTCGTGCCCTTTCGATATCATATCCTCATCCTCGTGCCCTTTCGATATCATATCCTCATCCTCGTGCCCTTTTAACACACATCCAAAAATTCAATCTACTATATATTTGTCAAATACCACTCACTCACTCACTCACTCACTCATCTATCAACGCCCAGCCCAAACCGCTCGACAGAAAATTTTGAAATTTGGAAATGAATGGACACTCCCTATATAACGTAGGCGCTCGCTAAGAAAGGATTTTTTGATATTCGTATTTTTAAGCATTTTTAGGGGGGTTTAAAGTTTGAGTTGGTTAGAAAAGGCAAGCCTAGGCAGCCTGCGTTGCTAGGATGATAAAGAACAGCTGTTACCTTACATTATCTATCTCATAGTTTTATTTCTAATTGAGGTTAATTTCAACTATGATGGCAGACCTTGAATTACTAGAAATTAACTGTCCCTCACAGAGTTTTGATTGCGTTTCTTTTCTGCCTGTCCCCGTCAGATAGGCATGCCATATTTTTGGAGAGTTAAACCGAGACACATTAATATGGGATGGGCATACCAGGGGGAGGGGGATAAAAAGAGTACAAATTATAAGCAAAATGGTTGGTGATTTTTAAGCCTAGCAACTAACGGGAAGGGGGAATCCTAAACTGTTAGTCTACCCAAACCTTAAAAATAAGAACGGAACTTTTTTTGCTACTTGATTTTCTTAAAACAATCTCTCAGCCAAATAGTAGTGTCTGGGAGCTGGCAGCGCTGTGCAGGTAGTTCCAGCGTTTTACAGTTAGATTACTTCTGATTTCTTTGACATTGTGAGCAGTAGTAAAAATGTTGATTGTATAAAAGTAACCGATTTAAAAAAGATTCTTATAAACATGAATTCATTACTTTTTACATCTTACAGCCTTTTCCGGGACATTGATAAAATCGGGCGGGACACCGAAACAATTGCAAAATACCGGGACAGTCCCAGTCAAACCGTGATGTATGGCATATCCTTAGGTTTTCCAGGTGAGGTAATAATATCCGGAACCCTTGCAATGCCTTCTTGCCTATAACCTTGGTAATACTCGTAAATATATTGGGTGTTACCAAATGACTAAATTCTTGGAAACATAAACTTTTAAATTTTAACGCCCATTGAATAAAATATAGTATGACGGGAACCGTGCTATAATAAACTGCACAGAATTGTATAGTAACGTAATTTTAATGAAACATTATTTAACGCAATAAAATAACTACTTATCTGCCGTGACGAAGCACGGGTATTCAGCTAGTAACGTATAACGACAACGGTATATCGGGCGTTTTCGTTTCTGTAAGTTAGTGGCTCTTAAAATCTGACTTTTCTTCAAGATTTCATTGGTGTTTTAATTTTTTCACAAAATATTAACTATAGCCTGTTCAGTTAGATGGAATAGTTCTAATCCCTAAATTCTGAGGGAAATATACCCGACGGTTCCGCCATTTGCATTTCCATTACAATGAACAACGCGCTACTTTAAACTCAATAAAAACTGATTATGTCTCGTTTAGGACCAGACAAGGCTTTGAGAGGTCAGGGTAGGGAGATAGTGTTTAATATTTATCAATACTTAGCCAAAGCTAAGGCTAAAAACAATTTAAGCTATAGATGATTTAGTAGGAGGGAAAAGGGTGTGGCCTATATTCCCCGTGTAAGAAATTGGCGGTAAAAGTTCTCCCTGTTATAACCTTATTACTGGGAGGTTTAATAGGTTTTTAGTCTTAGCTTCGGCTAATTATTGATAAATATTAGACACTATTTTCTTTCTCTGACCTCTCAAAGCCTTCCCTAGTCTTAAACGAGACATAATCAGCTTTTATAATGTTTCATGTATCATGTTGTTCCTTAGTGCAAGTTATTCCGAATTTCGCGCATGCGGAGTTGAACTTTTACGTCTATCTTAAAAGGCTATATATTCAAATGACAATGGGGATAATACGAAAAAACGCTAAGATCACACAGTTCTTGCGAGTCGGACTTTGTTTTTATAATTGAATTCCTCCCTATTTTGTTATTAGCATGGGCATCAGAGTTGGGCAAACGTTAGCGCGCGCTAAAAGCTGATACCTCTCCGCTAATTTAGCGAAACTGTAGAAAGCCAGCGCTAATCTATTTATGAAATATCGTAATTACTAATAGCTTAAGCTATAGTTACAACTTGTAACTATAGCTTAAGCTATTAGCAATTACGATATTTCATAAATAGATTAGCGGTTAGCGCACTGCTGCCGCTAACCGCTAATTATTAGCGCTGGCTTTCTACAGTTTCGCTAAATTAGCGGAGAGGTATCAGCTTTTAGCGCGCGCTAACGTTTGCCCAACTCTGATGGGCATACATAAGGGGGGCTGCAGTCCCTCCTGAAATTTTGATTTGATCGGTACAAATGTCAGAAAACCCTTAAAAATAAATTAAATAAGATCATTTAGTTCATAAATAATATTCTATTTTGGGTGTAATAGCGTTTTAGTTGGCTAAAACTCTTCCAAGATCTAAATTGTTAGTATTCCATACACCGGAAATTGTCTCAGCCCCCCCCCCAAATTTTTCGAGCCCTGTCCGAAATTATTTTCTATATACGCCCATGGCTATTAGTGTTGATATTTGGGTCAGATTACTTGTACTTCAAAGAGATTATTACATGTACCCCTACATACACCCTCACCAATTAGCCCTAAACATTCCGTCCAACTCCTCTTACTCAATTGAGTCATTCTCAATTACTGCCGCTCTGAATGTGACCAACTACCTCCAGGTGCCGCTCCCGTTTCGCCACCAGCTTGTTCTATCGGGAATTCCTTAGACTTCTGGATTTATTTGTCCAGGTTTTTATTGCCGACTGTTTTTGGTATCCATTCCTGGGCATAAGGGAAAGTAATGGCCTATTGCAGGTGGGCAACACGATTTGCACCAGTACAGTCCTACTTGGAGTAGAGGCGGGAGTGTTTCTTGTTGCGGGTGTAGTATTTATAGGCATTTGGTAATAATGAATCTAATTGCATAAGGTTTAGATTTTGTTCGTGACTGGTTTTCGGAATGATAGAAATAACTTTTTTTGTAGCATTTTTCAAAGGAATAAATCTACTGAGGTAGCATTTCAAGAATTTTTTTTCACAACTTCATCGATCGTGCCTACTTACTCCTTTAACCATATACATGTTCATACATAAAACGCACTAGTATTTCTAAAGTGACACAAATCAAAATAAAACTCAACTGAAAATGTGTCACTCTTGCCTATGTGCCTTAGGATTAAGACAGGAAAATGACACAAGTGATCTCTGGTGTACAAGCTCTGAAGCTAGGTACATACAGTTTTGATGGTTTATAAAGAGATATTTACCATTTCTTATATAGTAACAGCTAAAAAACACCGATTTTTGAATTGTTTCACTTTAGAAATACTAGTGCGATATTTTTATTCATGTGTTTACTAGCTGAATACCCGTGCTTCGTCACGGCAGATAAGTTAGTCATTTTATTGACATAAATAATGTATCATCAAAATTAACGCTACTATTTAATTTTTTGGAGTTTATTATAGCACGGTTCCCGTCATACTACATATATTTTTTTCATCAATTAATAAGTAATCAAGGCATATTATTTCTTAACACTGGGGTGCTCCGGACCAGTGACAACAAACATATAACCTAGAGATAACCCGTTATCTATAGGTTACCAGTAACAAGATTTTAACCAGTACAGGTTAAAATTCGTTGTCAATAATAAATAGACGTTAAAATTTTAAAAAATTTTGTCTCCAAGAAGTCATTTGGAAACACCCATTATATTTGCGAGCATTACCAAGAAGTGTTCTGACTGGGGATGCTGATGGTTGAGAAGGCTGTGCAAGGGTTCGGGATATTATTACCTCGGATGGACCATCACCAGGTATAGCGTAAACTGTATGAGAGACAAAATCACAGTTTATTTCTGGAAATTCAGGGTCTGCCATCACATTGGAATTAACTGCAAATTAAAATAATATTATGAAATAGATACAGTACGGTAACAGGTGATCTTGTATCGTCCTAGCAACGCAAGCTGCCTAGGCGTGAGCGCTCTCTTTAAAATCAACTAAAAATTCAAACCCCTCTAAAAATACTTACAAATTTGAATATCCAAAAGAAACCTTTCTAAGCGAGTGTTTACATCCTAAGCCTAGTATCCAAGCGAAATTTCAAATTTTTCTGTCAAGTTGTTTAGGCTAAGCGATAATAGGTCAGTGAGTGGTATTTGACAAATATAGATTTATGGGCTTATGTGGGGTCTGTTAACACGATAGCGGCCACAATCTTTGTTTTTCCGCCATGAAACCTGGTAAATAGCGTTCTGAATAAAAACGCTTGGACTAGTTCGTTAACCAGCAATATCACTTCAATTGAAGGATGATTGCACTCCAGACACAAAATATCAATAAATTCCCCTTACGGTCGAAATGATTGTTATTTTGCGAGAAAACTCGGCTTACTTGGAATTGAAGTAATGAGAAACGTGTGATTAGAAACAAGCAAAATTGGTCCATGAGGAAAGGAGGTCCAAAACCAAATTATTAATTTTTTTTTATTGGGCTTTATTTTTTTTTTTTAAGGCGTGCCAACCTTAGGGTCATTAACGTCAACGAATCAACCTTTCATTCGTTATTTTTGTTTCATTTCACTCGTTATTTCAAGAGTTTTTTATTTCATTTTTTACTCCCTTGCAACAAAACTTTGTAGATATCATGCCCAACTAAAGAGCAACATACCGCACTAGTATTTCTAAAGTGACACAACTCATAAATCGGTTTCATTCACACAGTCATAGTTATGACTGTGAAAGACTTGGTAAATATATCTTTATCAACCATCAAAACTGTATGTACCTAGCTTCAGAGCTTGTGCACCAGAGGGTAATTGTTGCACCCTTCCAGTCTTAATCCTAAGCCCCCAGAGGCAAGAGTGACACATTTTCAGTTGAGTTTTATTTTCACATTCCTTCGGAGAGTGCTAGCTATTTTGATTTCATTTAGCTGCGCTATTCCCACCACACTTGAAGATCCAGAACCTTGGAGGTATTTAGAATTGACATATGTTCTTCATTGTCCTAAGCCACAGAGCGACCAGCTTTATCAGGGTCCGTACTTAACTATCATCACGATTCTATAGGAAAATACCAAACAAGCTAATCAACAACTAGAGCGATTTAGGTCTAGGTTTACAGCTGTTGTAGAACGGAATGTCTATAATAATAGAATCAGTACATAGCTATTGTAAGACAACTCGAATTGTCCAGAACTCTTGAGATCGGAACAAGACTCTTGAAATACCATCCTATTCGATGGTGGAAAGATGTTTGTAGAAGGGGAACAGTGTAAATCCAGCTGTAGCCAGTAAATCGAGGGAGGAGACAACCCCGTTTATCGGCGGGTGTATCCATGGCAACGAATATCCCAGAGGGTTGCTTTTCTGCAACCAAAACTGTTATTCCATCGAGCTGTCCACTTGAATCTTCCAACAGATTACAAAGCAAACCGCTAAACGCTTGATTTTAGTCCAATAACATCAAGTTAACATTAACTGGTCTAATATAATCCGGACTTGTTCAATGTATTTCCGAAAATATTGTGCAAAGCCAAGTTCACAATCTATAGCCCCTTCAATCAATACATTCACCCTCGACCCTTCGGGGCTAACACTTCAATTTTTGCCCTGCCTCTCAACAATCATTCAGGATCGTCACCCTTCTTCCCTTCCTCTCACTCCGTCTCTCCCATTTTTTCCTGTAAGGACCTTCTTCAGACCAACTTCTTTCGCTTCCTTCGTGCAGGGATTTTTAGTGAAAGGGTAGCGGGATAAAAATAATAAAAGTTCACTATAGTGCTTAAAAAAAAAATGATAATTCCGTACGGACGAAATTAAAAGATAATAAAGAGAAATTAAAAATCAACTCATAACAAAAATAAAATGTTCTAAGTAATAATAAATATCAAATAAATAATGTCTGATGCACGGGTGGACACCATTAGCACACTTGTCTTCACAGGTCCTGTGACGCAAGGTTGCTTGGCAGTGCACCCCCTGAAAAATTATTACCCTGTCTATTATTTTTATATTTTGGCAACACTGACAATGATTGAGAACAGGAGGAGGTTACAATGGCCAGGTTAGTTTTGACGTCTCGCTATCTGCTACAGATTACTTCAAGGATATTTACTAAACCCAATTTTGTTCAACATTACATTGAAATCTGTCCTCAAGGAAAATACTTAGAGGTGACGAAGTAAAATAGAGTAAAATATTATTATTTAGTACAAAATAAGTGTAAAGGAATTCCAAGCTTCGTATACGCCGATTTAAGCGACCCCTTCGACATAATTTTCAAAAATATTTGAATATTTTATTAGACTTTTGAATAATCTCTTTCAACTTAGCACAATTTTGCAACCGATTAAAAGGTATTTAAGAAAATATAAAAAAAAAAAACAGTTGTAAAATAAGAAGTGATATTTTCACTGCGTATTTGCGCGGTCGTCTTTAAATCGGATTTCAAGAATAAAATCGTTCTTGTTTGATTTAAATAAGTTCATATTAAATTATTTTCACTCATCAGAAGTCGATAGTGTACGCGCTAAGAAAAACGCGAATTCACGCCATTTTTTTAGCATAAAGATGCTTTAGCGGTGACTAAACTGGAAAAAAACCGTTACAAAAAAGTGTTCGCTGGCGTTCGCGCATGCGCAGTAGTGTTCGCGCTTGCGCAGTGACCATTACGAAGAAGAAGACTGTATTATATAGATTACATCACATAGGCTTGTCGGATGGACCTAAGCGTTACAAAAAAGTGTCACAAAAATGTTTGCGTTCGCGCATGCGCGGTGGCCTTGGACGCAAAAGAAGACTATATGTTACACGGTACATAGGTTTGTCGGGTGGACGTAAAGCATATTTATGTTCCTGAATTTGAGCTGAAGGCTCTAAACGAAATTTCTTCGAAAATAATTTTGTATGTACTAATGACAAATAGACAAAATATCAGAATTAAATAAAATGAATTTTTTTTCTAACTGCGTGTCAACATTTCGGCTATTTATGCCGGGCTATCCACAGATTTCCACACATTTATAATGCCACAGCAGTAGTAATATGGTCATTTACCCATTCAAGTACTGGTTACGCCCGACGTAGCTTAACTTCGGTGACCAACGTGAACTGGTATTTTAACCTGGCTATGGTTATTTGCAATTCACTTTATTATTGTGAATTTGCAAAAATGAGAGTTTTTCCCAAAACAAAATCCAGCTCCACACCTTTTGGACACGGATATTAAAGATATTTAAGTAAATGACAAATGGGGTTACACGTGGTTTTGTACACACAGAGCTTGTGTGAATATATATTTGTGTTAATTTATTGTCAGATGAAATGAACATTTATGAAATAAGGATTCTTTAATGTGGAGACGAGTTCGCCTCGAATAGGGCTGGCTTGTCCATAAGAAGACATATTCCCTTCACCGTTGACCGACTCTTTGCTGATGGTCGCTAGGCGGGGCCGCTAGTTTCGAAACATCTTTGGCTTTCTCCCGCCTTCCAGGGTAATAAATAGAAATATGGAGCTAGGCTGTAAGGAGCTCTGACTTCTCATTATCCGGGGCGGGTTTTGAGCAATACTCGGGCCCTCTGCCCATCCAAAGAGGTAAAAAAGAAAAAATGTAGGTTAAGTAGATCTAAGGAATGCTGCACCCCGTCATTTACTTACTTCTAGACTAGAAGTAGTGTAGTTTGAACAATGCAATCAAGAACGTTCTAATCGGCTATTCTACCTATCCAATGAGATACACCTTGACCTTGAGTGTGTAAAATGGTGTCAATGTGCCCAGATGACGTATTAAGTGTACATTTCTCCTACGAGTTAGTTTTAGAAAATCTGTCTTAGAAACATTAGTGATAATAGTGTAGGCTATTTAGAAACGTTCTATATAAACAAATCAAATCCGTTACACTGATCTACAAAATTATACTTTTTTTTTGTCCGAAGAGATCTATATAGCATTTCTGGTAGATCTCGATACCTACGTTCTTGAGGTGCCACGCGTTTTTCAATCGCCCTCAAAAAAAAAACGCGGAAAACAAAAAATAGCGTTTTTCATCCAATTTTGGTAAAAAAAATTAAGTCCCTATTTAGGCTATTAAAAATGAAATGCAAATTGTAGGGTATAAAATTCTCTCTAAAACAACACCACGCCCATTTAAATCCGTTGAGTATATCTATAGATATAAGACTTCTAAGGCAATAACGTGTCAGAAAATCGTTATAAATTTGCAATGTAATGTTGCCTCAAAGCCGCCACAAAAATTATAATGGCTCGATATAATGGCTCGATATAATGGCTTGACGAATTTCTAATGTAGAAAAAGAATCTGCAATCAGCTTTTTCCTACCTCATGTAATTTTCAAGTAAGTTGGAAATTCGTAAAAATTGAACAGGACTGGAGTTGGCCTCCAGAATTCATGGATCACAATCAAATCATGGATTTCGGGGGACCAACTGCAGATATGTTGTTTTTTTTTTTTTTTTTTTTTTTTTTGTTTTTTTACTAATTTCAAATTTCCTTACAAATTAGATGAGATGGCCCGTCAAATAGAGTGCCTGAAGGGAGATGAGAAACAGTAAGAGTACATCCGGAGGGAGTTCGAATTAAAGAGGGTTGCGGAACTGAGACCCCAAAGCGAGTCCCGGAGGGTTGACAGGAAATAATCACATTCTATTGAACAGAATACATAGTACGTTCCCCCTATTTTCAGAATGATTGAATAGTCATTAATAATAAAACATGACAACAAATAATTACTGAAATTTTTTAATGGAAAAAATCACCTTTTAAATGAAATGGCATGAGCATAGAATTTCTCGTTGGCGGTGTTCAAGGAATGAGAAAAAGACTATGTTGATGTATGCTAACCTAGCTGAAATCGATATAAGAAAACTCGATCAATGGCTTTAACCTCAATTGGAGCGAATAAACTAATCGTTAGTGAATGAAAATGCTGGCCAAATACGGTTACGGATGGATCATAGTGACTGGGTTCTGGGCATTGGTCGGTATCGTAGGACCGTTCTGCGTGCAGAAGTGTGCGCACAAAGGGTAAGTACCAACTGCGCCAAGCCTCTGTGGCAAACTTCCACTCTCTTTTCACTGTATTTATCTTTCTATAACGCACTCCCCCTTTTACATCTAATAATATTCCACTCATTTATTCAGTCATCTTTGACCTGATTCTACTGGCAAACACTTATGTTCTTTCTAATATGTTGCAGTCTTATACGGCTCTCACTGGTTCTAACAGCTGCAACCTGCTGGCTATTGTAAGTGTATAGTTCTTTAATGCAAATTCAATTAGTGTACTAATCAATTTATTATTAATCCCTAAATCATTCAGTCAGTTTAAGTTTGAAAAAGGTTAATATATTGGGTCCGAAAAACTATTCTTACCGAACTGGGTTGGAAGCCTTTTTCATCTACTTAGTTTTTTTTTTTTTTTTTTTTTTTTTTTTTTTTTAATAAATGTTAAAAACATACGGACACTTTCTTTTGTTTAATTAATGTTTTAATTGAGACCTGGCGGCCGTTAGTGTTAAGTGTGAGCACTCTTCTGTGCCTAAGGTTGTTGGGTCAAGTCCAGCAAGGGATGATGGCTTTTCTTCCAAAAATAAAAATCCCGGCTACGATAGGGATGTAACGCCCCCCCCCCCAAAAAAAATCCGTAATATTGCAAAAAGTGGACGTTAAAAATTAAATTAATAATTTAATTTTTACATGATGCATAAATATAAAATAAAAATAAACAGCTATTTTTTTTTTTTAAATCTACATTTTTTTTTTTTAATACAAGATAGAGTAATTAATTGTCCTCATTTATATACATATTTCTAAAGTGAATAACTGAAACAAATTTTAAAGGCCCCACTAAGTAAAGAAGTGTATTCATTTGTGTTATTTTCTTTTTCTTATTGTTTTTAAGCGCCAATTGGATCAGTTTGCCAAAGAGCCAAAGTTTTTCAAACCTCTTTTGTTTGACTTTAAGATAGTTGCAAGCAGAGTTTTCCTTTGGGATTCGGGAGGACTGACCATTTTGAATAAAATATTAGGAATCGGGATTTTGACAGGATTTCGGATTGGAATGCTTTTATTCGTTGTATTTTTTGAGTGGAGGTTTGTGGATCCTTATAAATCATGTATGTCCAGGTCTGATTATAGCTTTGTATATGCAGAATTTGTTTTTGTGTGCTGATTTTTCATGGAGGTTCAAGTAGGAGTCCATATATCCTGTATTATACGTCGTGTGTCTGGACTCCATGTCAGCCTGCTGTCTTGTAGAATTCCCAGGTAAAGTAGCTCATTAGATATTGTGAGTTGACACCTTGGGAAGTAGACTGGAGGACAGGCACTCTTCCTAAGAGAGAATGCAAATCTTGTCCATGACTAAGCAATGTGTTGAATGATTAATATCTTGTATTAATTTACACTAAGGCAAATGGCTTAGGTGACAATATTTTAACAGATCTTATAATATTAACTGAAATTAGTTCTTTCTTTTATATTTGGATATGCCGTATGCATTTCATCACGTTTTACCTCCTTCAATGTATTATTTTCAGCCGATGTTTTAAGCTCTAAGGTCCCTTGTCAAGGGACGACTCCACACTCATATTACATTATTTTGCTTTCTTTTCTTAGCGAACGCTTAACCTGTTCCACCACTTGATTTAATACAATATATGTTTTGTTTTTTTTTCTATTCCAAAAAAAAACGACTGAAGAGAAACAAAGTATCAGAAAATTATAACCTGGTATCTGTTTCAGCTGGATGTGCGCATTCGTATCGCAGCTTAATCCTCTGCTTGGTCCGAAGCTAGTGAACACTACTGTCATCTTCCTTAGCCATTACAAATAAAGTAAGGTCTTTTACTGTGCATTTCATAGTTTTGGTTAAGGATTCTCCTTGAATAGTCAGTAAATATATTGTTGTCATGCCTTGTGGTGGAGACCGTTGCCAATAATATCCATTAGAGTAATATGAATATGAACATTTAGGAATACAATAAAAGAGTGTTCTTTCTGTTTAATGGATTGGGAGATAGAATCGACAAGTTAGTAGAATAGTTTATTGTGAAAAGCAGAAACCAAATTGGTGAGACGGGTTATAGGATCAGTAAAAACATAGAGTCGTTCGAGAACCAACTTTTAATCATCTTCTCGACGACGTAATATCCTTGTAAAGTTGTTTGGAAGGATCCTAATGGGTTCTTCCAGAAAATGTGCTCTAATTATGACAGTTTTTCTCTTATAAGGTTTAAAAAATTATGTACTTCTCATCGACTATTGATATTTAATATTATTCAAAAATGCTTCGCCTTCTAAATGTGGGCACATTTACCCATAAAAACTTTCAGAACCTCAAGCAATTTATTTATTATTTTTTTCAGAATAAGAAATAGTCAGCAGAAGATTTTCCTAGTGGACAAAAGAACTTCCTAATATGTTTCTCGATAGTAGTTAGTATAAGCTAGCTATATGCATTTTTTTCTATAATAAATAAAACAGCTTATTGATGTTAATATTCTATACGTATTTTAAGTTTTATGTTTCATAAGTTAAATAATATTCCTCCACACTGACATTAATCTAGGTATATTTCTCAGCGATCTCCAAGAGATTGATGCCGTGATGGTATAATCGCATATTATTCTTCCTTATTGGACATGTTCTTCGAAAAGGAGACATAGAAACTAGAATAAGTCTCCCGGGCTATTTAAGCTATAACAAACTTTGGGTTTTGCTTGAAGAATATTCTAGTTTCATTGTGCGATGACGTTGTTTGATCTTTTAGTTTTTTTTCTTACAAATTATCTATATTTTTTAAGTAAACAAAATTTTTGGAGATAGAAACTAAATTCTAATGGTGTTACCTGGCCATATTGAGTAAGGCTTCCCCAAACTGATTTGAGAATTTTAAAAAAAGAATTTGGCGACATTGATTTTAGTAAAGGCAATCAGGACAATTCATTTTAAGCTATTCCTTGAAAGGATTTACCGCACCAAATAGGGAGCAACGATTTCGTTCCATTAAAGTACTTCTCATGTTATCCGCTAGGTAGAGTTCTGTTTGAGTACTTGTTTGTGTATCTCTTTGTTTTAATCCACACTGCTTCAGAAAAGCGCGGGGAAAATTACCTTCCACCCTGCTAAGATGAAATAAAAGTTATTTTTCTTGATCGTTTTATGAATTTGCTGCAGTTTTATGATTCTGCACGTCATGAAAACAGCGTAACTTTTGCTAAACCCTCATATAAATATTGTCATTTGGTTAGTATATAAATTTCATATGTTATGCTATTTCTTTCATTTGTATTAAAGCGATAAAAATTTAGTACTATGTTGTAGTTGTAAAAGTAATTGTTAGAAGCAAATATTTGAAGCTATTTCTGCAATGACAGACCAACGAGATGTTAATAATAACTATCTACTGAATTCGATGGAAGTTCTGGAAAATTCAGATTTTGAATCCGATTCCGATGTGTGCATTTTTTATTCCAGTTCATCTAGTTCAGGCATCAATATTGATGGTTTAGATGGGAATGCCGAAGCTGAAAATCACATTCAGTCGATTAAAGATCAGTACTGGGGCGATTTGGAAAGTATGCTGGTAGAACTATATTATTTCTGTTCATACTGTGATCAGTTCTACTTTTGTCTATATAATCAGATATTAATTCTTAGTCCCAGCAGATATCTATGAGAAATTTCTTTAATTTATAATATGTTCTTTACCAGGACTGTTAACTATTGTCATATCTATTAGGTCCTATATTTTACAGTATTATGTGATTAAAAGTAAAACGTGCTCTGGATCAATTTCCAATGATAATGACATTTTTAGCTCTCTGTTAATGGTTCCCATTAAATCCTAGAACTCCATGGGGGTACGTTTAGTTCCATGATAAAGAGATACTATTTAATTATGTGAAATCTGATTAGCAGTATGCTCTAACAATGTGTCTAAAGAATGGGTAAATGTATGCTTATTCAGTCATGTGAAATCAAACTATGGTTTACTAATTGAAATAGGTGTTAATTGTCTGAACAACGTGTTAACCTATGTGTTGTGTATTCTATCCCATAGCATCATAAGTCGTGAACACTACATGCCTAGTGTTGTGGACTCTATTCCCACTAAGGTTAGTGGCTTTTCTTTAAAATAAGGAAATAATTGCCCCTATCCTGACTAGAAAAATGTGTAAACCTGTTGGAATCCTGCCCAAAAATCATTCATCAAGGGACATTGAAATGAAAAAACAAAACAATGATTTCTAGAAGGGCTGCTTATTTTAAACCCTTTAAAATGTCAGTAATTCTTTAATTTGAAATTGGTAAATAATGGTTTACTGCTTAAAGTAATATATTAGCCTGTTTTGTTAAGGGTTCTAAGCATAAATCACAGTTCCCTGGTAATTAGATTTTTCTGAAATAAAATATTTAAAATTAAATTTTCTGGTGTAAAAAAAAAAAAAAATCAGTCCTATAACTGGCCAGATACTGTAGAGGTATCTGATTCTTGAGCATTTGGCTTGCTAGGGCGGTATTATTGTCAGTACTATGTTCTGGCCGCCTAATTTGCAGGTATCCATTAAATTAATTAAAGGCTTGGTGGGCCTTGGGGTGGTCTGGGTCCTGAATCCGACCTCCAAATGACGACACTGGAAAATAAATCTTTAACGCATGCCCGAGTTTTGAATTTAGATATGTTTTTAAGAAATTCCTAATTTGTTTGTTGTTTAGCTCCATTTCAAGTCATTTCTCATTCTTCTTACTTCTAGTCATCAATTACGTCAAGTGATGTTGATCTCATATTCATTTCAAAATGATTATGTATTTCTTTAAATTGGGCTGTCATTCTGATTTTTATTTTCCTTAAAATTTACAATGATATGTTACATTAACCCTTTTTGGACTTAAGAGTGAAATGAAAAATAAGTGTAGCTCAAGGAATTTATGGTAAATCCTTTGTAATGATAAATGGCATTAGCCATAGTTGGTCGGAGAAATGCAAATAATGATAATTATGAGTTAAAAGTAAGAGTAGAACTTCGAAAATTTGTGTTTTATATTGCCTTAGGTGAACTAAAAGCACAAATTAAATCATCGTGCATAGTCATCAAAGACTATGTAACCTGTTGACGCTGGTGATGACAACTGCCCTCAAATAACTTTCGAGATATTTAACAGTTTCAAACTCCCAAAACTGCTTAGTCTAATAATATAATATTTTTTGAATGTTTCCTCTCTTATAAATGCTATCCTGCGTGCCAAAGGGTCGTTCGTGGGTTCGATTCCCACTAGGGAGCTTTTCTTTAGAAAAAAGAAAAGGCATCAGCCCTATCCTGGCTAGAAAAGGGTGGTAACCTCTAGATAACCCGACCTAAAATTCCTAGTTAATAATAAATACTATCAAAATGTATGCATTTTAGTCTGTTTTTAATTAGCCAAAACCCAATTTCAAGCTTATAAAAGCTTTTCAGTAAACAGTTAGAGATATTGCCTTGAAAGTGGTGTAATACCCAGTCTAAATATCTATACAAAATGTACTAGCAGCCTATTAATACAAAACCATAAGCGTTCCAATTTTTTTCATACAAATTTTTCTGATAAAGCAGTTGGCAGGTCCTGGTGTAAATTTAATCAATATTAACCCATTTTGGTTGATTTTTATGCACCTATATTTCTATCTTATATATATTTAAAATTCCACACCCACATTTCTCATCACCATTTCCGGATTGTTCATTGGATAACGGTATAAGCAGGTTTTCCGCCCTATAAGGAGGGGTGAAAAAAGCTAAAGTTCAGTGTAAAGTTAATCTTTAAATTGAACAACTTTGCTCTCCAGTTTGAAAAACAAATCATGATAATTTTAAAAAGGAATTCAAACGAAACAATATGAAACTCTAGATCTTATAATAACACATCTGAAAATGTAAGAAGCGGTTTCAATCAGACAAAATTACCATTAATGCATTATTTGAAAAAGGTACCTTTAATTTTTAGTCCGTCTAAGATGTGATACTTTGTGATTATGGTTGAAATTAAGATCCAATTTTTTGTTTTACATTCCATTATTTTTTCTATGCCTATTTATATCCAATATTATGTCTTGTTATTTAGAAAAAATGGATTCATTTCTCAAGACAGGAAAAATTTCAAAAGATGATGCTCCCAAACCAAATCCTAAAGACATAAAGCCTACTGTTGCTCCGAAGCCTTGGGTAGAAAAATACAGGCCTAAGACAGTCGATGATGTTGTTGAACAAACGGAAATCGTATCAGTTCTCAAGCAGGTTGGTATCTTAATATTACACCATTTTCTAAAATTGTTTGACTCATATTTTACAATTTAGATAATTTTGTAGGTCCAAAAACTATAGTCTGTTCAGATAGACACAGAAGTTCAATTCCCAATGCTTAAAATTGGGGAGGGGGGATATTCCCGATGGTTCTACCATTTGTGAACTCCCATTTCAACACAATGCGTGAAACATAATAAAAACTGATCATGTTTCATTTAAGACTAGGGAAGGCCTTGAGAGATCAGACAAAGGATATACAGGGGAACATGAATAATTCGAATATTTCTCTCAGTCCCTAGAATTTAGTGCATAAGCAATGTTTAGAAATTGTGGTTAATTCGAATAAAATTTTGGATAATTCGAATTTTTTACGAGTCTGTGCCTCCAATGGGAAATGAACAGAGAGATGGGCGATTGTAAATCTTGTGAAAATATTCTCCCTCAGGTAAGGCGAATAGTAAGATACGGATGTTGGGGTTCTGGGACAAGAAGTGCAGCGGTCTCATAGTCTAGTTCTTGGACTCTAGGAGTGCTGCAAAGTGGTGGGTCGCGCTTCCTCCCTTCCAGGGGTTGTTATAGTTACATCCTGTTGTTTTATCCTAGAATTCCCTCCCATCTTTATTGCTTATTCAGTTATAAGTCAGTCAGCGCCTAGATCTGTTGTATTGTTTGTCCCTTGAATTTCTGGTGTACAGTGCAGTTCTGTGAGTTGTTGATTTTAGATGTTGAAGCCTAGAAGTTATAAAACTTTAACGTTGTCAGAGAAAGAAGTTGAAAACATCTGAAATTGCCAAGGACTTTACCAATTTACCTGAAAAATAAATAAAAAATTCTTGCCCATGAAAATGGCTTTTTTTCAAAACAATAGAGTTTTATTTTTACTTTTTTTATAAATCATTTATTACTTATTTACGTAATCATCAACTCATGAAATGTTCATTTTTCTTTAAATAAAATGTATTCTTTTTTTAAATTAAAAAATGTGAAAATATGAGTTTTGATTTTTTAGCCCTTTATTTTCAAAAACTTTTGTAATTCGAATTTTGGATAATTCGGACTTTTTTATCGGTCCCTAGGGGTTCAAATTATCCAAGTTCTATTGTAGTGTCTAATATTTATCACTAATTAACCAAAGCTAAGATTAAAAACATTTTAAATTTCCTAGTGATAAGGTTTTAACAGAGAGAATTTTTACCGCCAATTTCTTGCACAGGGAATATTGGCCACGCCCTTTTCCCTCCAACTAAACAATTTATTTGAACAGGCTATAGCTTGTTTTTTTACCCTTAGCTATCTCCCTTGCATGACCTCTCAAAGTCTTCCCTGGTCCTAAACGAAACATAACCAGTTTTTATTGAGTCTAAAGTAAATATTGTTCTCTACAGTAAATAAGAAAAAAGTGATCTATTAATATTTTCTATATTTTGCTAAATATATTTTAATTTAGGGTTAGTAAGTGGTTTTTAAATATTTCTATTTATGATTCACACTTGGCCCAATTATAGTAAAAGTTTAGGTTTTCCATTCAATTATTTTTAAAAATGTCTTATAATGTACTACATTTTTCAGGTGTTGGCCGGAGCAGATCTTCCACATTTCTTGTTTTATGGTCCTCCTGGTACTGGAAAGACTAGCACTATTCTAGCAGCAGCACGGGAACTCTTTGGTTCATCCTTCCGAGATCGAATACTCGAATTGAATGCTTCTGACGACAGAGGTATTCAGGTTATCAGGGAGAAAGTGAAAAACTTTGCTCAGCTAACAGCCAGTGGGGTGCGGCCTGATGGAAGTCCTTGCCCGCCTTACAAGATCGTTATCCTCGATGAAGCGGACTCGATGACGAACGCCGCCCAGGCGGCTCTGAGGAGGACGATGGAAAAAGAAACGAAAACCACACGTTTCTGTTTGATCTGCAACTATGTCAGCTCGATAATACAACCGCTGACTTCAAGATGTATGAAGTTCAGGTTCAAGCCTCTTGGGACGTACGTTGTCCAATCGAGGCTGGAGATGATCTGCAAGGAGGAAGGAGTGGATTACGAGCCGAAGGCCGTGGCCAAGCTGGTGGAGATAAGTGAGGGAGACCTGAGGCAAGCCATTACCTTACTCCAATCATCTGCACGTCTCAAAGGCCGGCAAACCATCACGGAAGACGATATTATAGAAATTGGAAACCTCGTTCCCGACAGCCTTGTTAACGAATTATTCGAAACCTGTAAAACAGGAGTATACAAGAACATAGAAAAAGTTGTTCAGAATATAATTTATGAGGCATATCCTTCGTCACAGGTTCTGACGCAACTGCACAAGATATTGATTTCGTCTCCAGAGATCTCTGATAAAACAAAATCATTGATAAGCGAGACAATCGCTGAGTGCAGTGCTAGGCTTCAGTGTGGATCTTCAGAGTTCACACAAATGCTCAATCTCGGATGTACCATTGCAGACATATTTACAACTTATGAAAAATCTGAATAAATGATGCTCATTAAATTAAAAATCATTTAAGATTTTTCAAATTAGTTTAAGGTCATAAAAAAAAAACGCTGCATAAATTAAATAATTTAATTCAACAAAGATTTACATTATATTATGTATCTACACTCAAATAAACAAATTTTGCATTCCCTTAACATGTAAAGTGGCTATCCAAAAACAATGTTTACAATTAGGAAGTAATGTATATCAATATGTTACATTTTGTACATATTTTTGAATTGTTATATTTATACAAGTTATATCATACGTATATTTTTTGTTTAAATGATATAAACCCTTTCCCTATCAGCCCTTAGCACTAAACTATAATTTAAATTATATTTGACAGCTATTATAATAAACTATTCAATAAAACTACTTCACAAAATATATTACTAGTGCAGAAACAAACAAAAATTCAGGCTTCTAGCTTATTCGCCATAAATCTAATTTAAACTTAACAAAATTCATTTGATGCGGTACAAATTTCAGCTAAACCAAACCAGGCTCAAGCAATAAAATATTGAACGGAAATGTGTTGGCCACCAATCCATTACTCATTATCCAAAGAAATAAAATAAAGCAAAGTACAATAAAGAGTTGGTAAGGGTTTCTACAAAACCACTTTTCACGGGCTCAACTACTTTGCAAAGATATAAATAATTTTTTTTAAAACGATTTGTAAAATTTTAACATTGAATGTCCACATTTAAACTTTCACTATTTCTTAATACTTAGAAAGTTATAATCTCAAATATAAAATATGTTCAGGACTGGAAATAAATTAAAAGAGAAAGCATTCACTGCAATGACTCTACCTATTTCAATAAATATGTCTTCACAATTTAAAATTAAAACGATTGCTGAAATTTTAAACATCGAGGGAACTCCAGGATTTTACGGAGATTTCCATGCCTGGACATAATCTTCTTTACATAATTAATGGAATGATGAAGTCAGTCGAAACAGAGTATTAGTCTATATTAAGATCTGTTATTTTGTTCCCCTGAAACAGAAAATGAACATGGAATAAATAGAAAATGTATTCCTTAAAAATAATTTATATTTGTTGTGACCGAGGAAAAGGAGATTAAATTTTAAAAAAATGGTACTTCTCAGGTTTTCTTCTTTTTTTTACATAAAAAAAAGTCTAAATAATTTTGATAGTTTGCTTTTTTTTAAAAAAAACTACAAAGAAATAAACATGTATAAACCCTTAGTGGTTCTATCCCAAGATGGGACTGGCAGAACAAGTTGTGAATATAGTCTTGTTGATTTATACATTGCCGGTCCTATTGGTCCTCTCCCGAGCTGAGATTGGAAAGCATATTTAGTGTTTGAGGTCCTATGCTGGTGTGCCACCGGCATCAAATTTGTGACACTTTAGTACTTTGCCTCGCCCTAGGCATATTTTTAATATGGAGGGCTATTCTAGACAATCAACTAATCATTTTAATTTCAAGTAGAGGTGGTACCACTGGATAGGTGCTGTTTGGATCGCAGATTCTTGTTGTTAGTGCTAGCTATCACTGTGATTTTGGTTCTAGTTTTGTCTTCAGCTTTCCTATTTTTATTGCATGGAAATTTCATTAGTGCATTTTGTAATGGAGGACAAAGAACTTTTACAAGAAGGAAGCACGTCACAAAAGTGAAAAATAAATCAGTGGCGACAAACACTTTAGCGATGAAGAATGCGAAGCTAACAGGTTTTTTGATCCAGATTCTGGTACAGAATCGGCAACAGATACAGATATATCAGAAGAAAATGAGTTTTTTTGTTGCTTTTTGGAGAAAAAATCAATAATGATAAGTTAATTGAACAAAATATTGTTCTTGATAGTCAAGGGATTACTTTGGTATCACCTAAAATGGAGAAATGTCTGTAGACAACGATTGGCAGGATGGTGAAGATTCCTTTCCGAATTTTACATTTTCTGGACAAAGGGTTATCAACGACCCAAGTCCTGCTCCAATCACGGAAAAATAATTTTTTTGAGAGTTGTTTCTACAGATTCTTCTTGAAACTAATAAATACACAAAATAAGAGATTGCTAATAAAAGACAAGCAGTTCTGTTAAAACCAGGCTCAGCGCGGCTTAAAAAGAAATGGAGGTGTTTTTAGGAGTACTGATTAATATGGGCATATTTGCATTCATCTATTCCCTGAAATCAAAAGGTCTATGAATTTTGTTAATAGATTTCCATTATTTTCAAATATTATTTCTAAGAAAAGATTTTTACAAATATTTTGGATGTTCCATATAGCTCCTCAATAGGATAAATCACTTAAAAGTACTCTCTCCAGATGTGCAAAAATTAAGTATGTGCTTTTACAAAAAATATTAAGAAGTGTACCGTCCAAGACAATATCTATGCATTCAAAGGTAGGGCGTTATTAAAGACATAACAAAGATAAGCCTAATGAGAACTAAAAGTTTATGTACTTGCTGATGCTGTGAATGGATACGTGTTCAGCCTGATTTCATATTTTGGATCTTTGACTAATAAAGTCTTAATTCAGCCTGACATGCTATTCGCCTCCAGAATTGTATTAATTGCTCAGAGCCTGCGTTGCAAACCATTAATACAAATGGATACAATTTTTTTACAGAGTAGTACTACAGAAGTAGTCAAAGAACTCCAAAAATATAACTATCATTCGTAGAAAACTCAAGATCTGACCACTACATTTTTTACGTAAATCTTTTGGTAATTAGAAACTGCTTTTGTCAATTCATAAACAACATTTAAAGAAGAAAAGAATGCTAAAGCTCATCAGATCACCTTCAGGAAAGCCCTGATCGAGCAGCTTGTTGGAAAAGTGAGAAACTCATTTGCAAAGAAGCGAGTCTATGACTCAAAATCAGACGAGGAGAGAAATAAACCTTGGCTTATTAAACCCACCATAAATGGGACAACAAAACCTGAGAGTAAATGGTCTGCAGCAATCAATCTTAGGAAATTCCGAAAGAAATAGACTAATACTTATTGTAAAAATTGCTAATGAAATCCTGCTTTTCATATTGGGGAATATATGATGCCCCCTCAAAAAAGTATTGGCAACTTTCAATATATTTGCATAAATATTTGTATTAATTATTTTTATGACCACTAAACAAAATGTGCCATTACATAGAGTACTGAACGGACCACCAAGGCTTGAGGTAAACAAAAGTACATGGATGGTAATGACAGGGGTTGTTTATTCCAGTCCCTGCTCGGCATAGGGCCATGGACAGTTTAATAAATAAGGAGACTGCTAAGGGGTTGAGAATATAGCTGTTGTTTCATATTCCTCTTGTTGGTCGTTAATACCTGGCGGAGGCTCTTAGTTGGTTAACTCAGAGTGAGTTTGTGGTTTGGGATTCATTTAGATCTTTGGTAATGCAATTGGGCTGTGGACTGCCTGTGTTCTTTTCTGTTGGCGTCTTGCAATATTTTTTCTATAAGATGCCTTTCCTTCAGTCTTGTGGGCAGGTCCTCTGCGGATTGTCTACCTCGTTTTCTGGATCTTTCTTTATAGTACAACTGAACCTTTTCTGATATTAATTTCATTTGAAAATTATGAATAGGAATTTTTTCCCCGGCTTTGTACCAATAAAGTTGGTGGGCATTATATACCATCATATCCGAGAAATGGAAGAACAATTTCCTAAACCAATATAGTGATTTGCAACCTCATTCTACAGCTGAAATGCCCACATCAGATTTCAAGCCAAGTACCTATTGGTAAATTATATTAAAGCGGCTAGAGAACGTACCCATTCTTGCGCCATCATAAGAATTGTGAGGTTCTTCAGCTTCGGCCCAATTAGTGGGTTCATCTGGCACATGTAAGCACAGAGCCAGCTGCAAAAAAAAAAAAAAAAAAAAAAAAAATAATCAGATATTTATTACCACAATATAAAATAGTCCTCACAGTTTATAATGATCATATAAGTTTGATAAGTTTTTTTTTTTTTATTTAGGAAGTAACAATTTATCTGAGTTAAAATGAAGAATTATATTTTAAAAAGCCTGATACAGAAACAGCCAGATACATGTTTCCATAATCTTTTTACCGATGGTACAATTTGAAAAGCTCAAAATAGAGACTAATTAGTATCAAATCACAACTTCCTTGTATTTTTACTAACATAATAAGCTCATTTTTTCAACCTTTAAAACTGTCCAAAATGAGTCTATTGAGTGGACAGGATTGAAGTATCAATGAAAAGAAGATGTTTGCATTAGACTAGTGTGTGTGACACCATATATCCAACAGTACACAAATATAGCACACTCATGGGTTTACGGGTTAAACAGGGAAAACTCATTAAAATACCTTTTTCCCCATTTTTACTACAAAGTTATAATTGCAAACTCATTTTGTTGTTAAATATATTTGAAAACCAAAGAAAAATAAACTGATAATTATGCTAAATGCAATGAAAAGGAACACTTTAGACACTATTTTTCTAAAATTAGCATAAGGACTTTTTTAGTAGGAAATGTATTTGAATTTCCAATTACCAGCTTCCACTTATCACAATTTGTCAAACGTTTTTGAGAAATTTAACAAAAACTTCAGCAAATAGCAGTCTGCTAATCCGGCCACACCAAGACTGTCTGTTGGCTAGCAGGCCTAATCTATGTTCTTGATGCTTATCAAAAGAAAATTTGGACAATGAATCCTATTTACCAAAATATGAAAAAAAAAAAAAAAAATGGTCCCTTAGGGTGCGTTTATATCTGATAATTATTGCAGGATATTTATGTCAGGCAGAAATTGTAATTAATGTAAACTGCAAACAAATTATGTTTGAGATAAATATTTCTATACCGAGCAATAAGGGTGCGTTTACATCTGACACTTCTCACAGGAAATATATCTCAGGTGTCGGATATAATAATTATCTATCCCACGCCTGAGATATATATCATGGGAGAAGTGTCAGATGTAAATGTGTCCTTATCTACTATCTAAAATATTCCCTACGGCTACATTTCTCATTTTCAATGACAAAAACATAAGGCAGAAGGAAACATTAACAGTTAGTAAGTTGTTCTACATTATGAACAGGGCTTTCTGCTCATCAGAACTCTAATTTAAACGTTGATTCCTATTACAAGAAATATACTGTCTGTAGTACACAAGAAGGAATCCTTAATATACAAAAGTAAATACTGACTAAAGGTTAGGACTGGAGAATATAAGGAATTAAATACTAAACATAAGTTACTTACAATAACCAGCAGGTCGCCGCTGTTAAAACCAATGACAGCTGTATTAATCTGTAACAAATAAATTAGTTTAATGATAGGCTGATCAAGTTGTAGTCCAATTGTAACAAGAAAATATTCTTACCCTCGGTTGTTTCCCTTAGGGAGGAAGAAAGGCAGGACTACGCCCACAACGAACCAAAAACCTGTGACTATCACACAAGGGATAAATGACCAGCCCATTTTATTGTTGGAAATGAAGCTAGAAAAATATTTACGGTCTACAAAAAAGTGGGATGGGCAGTTCTATCAGCTGAAAGGTCACTCTCGCCCAGCATCGATTGCTTCCAAGGAGATCCCCAATATTAGACAAAGAGGTCGTTGTAGTCACTACAAGACTTTTGAACAATATGGGGGAAAATATTACGTACAAAGATCATTTGTACAAAAAGTTTGGGGAGAGTTAAGAGGCCCTAGCACAGCACAAAAACATTGCGCTAAATCGTATAGCAGCCGTTATATTTTTTTTAAAGACAGTTCAGTCACTTGGGTCATTGTTGTATATGTGCAATTGAAAATGCATTGGCGTAAAAATGTAGAAGAATGAATTATTTGAAACAAAATATTTAATCAAATCAATATATGGTAACTTTGAAGACGAGGGTTATAGGCACCGACTATTTTGAAATTATGCACTAGAGCTTATTTTGATGCACTAAACGCGAATCCGAAAAAAAAAAAAAAAATCGCTCTTAACTAGGAAAGAAGTTATGAAGTACTAGAGTTCATTGTTATGGACATTATAAAAGTTGGCGTAAACAGCGTATTAATAAACATGCATATTAAGAAAATTGTCTAGGACGATTTTTGGGCAGACGTGCTATGCGTTTAAATAATCGGTGCCTAGAACCCTCGTATTCAAATTTATCCAATATATTTTTAATAGACAGGATGAAATAAAGATGCAAAAAGAAGTTAAAAAGAATATTGCACCATATATCTCCTCACACTCGCAATATTTTTGCACAAATCAACATTTTTGCACTTTACACTCGAGGAGTCCTCACACTGGCCAAAATTTTGAAGATGTTCGTTTTGTGCAAAAATATTGCAAGTGCATACGCCTTAGCACTTACGCCCACCGGGCCTCCAAAATTATGTTTATTGTTATTTAATAAAGCGATAACAACAATTATAAAATCACATGTGATCGGCAATTTTTCTAGCTATTTCGAATAATTAAGATTGAACGTAAAGTAGGATTAGGATGGAGGCGTTGAAGGGAAGAGGAGGGTGTCAGGAAACGAGTTGTTACCCCTGTAGCATCCCATATCTCGCGCCTAGGAGCAAAGACACACCACCAGTTCGAATCGTCCCTCCGTTTTCGCTCCAGGCGCATAGGCAGAAGAACGTTAAGGTCCAGTCCTTCAAACCAAAACTCGCAATGAAGCCGTATCCAGTGGGGAACACTTACTTCAAGAAGTACTACCTCAGGGGCGATTTCCCCATCGCTTTGGAGTACGATAACAAAGGATATAAGATTGCTTGGAAGGTAACCATATTTTTGTGACTTCAACACAAAATAAATAACTTCAACACAAATAAAAAAATACACTTTAGTGTATTAGGCCGTTCTTATACAATTTATTTTTTAATAATAAAATGGTACTTTGGAGAAAACTTGTTTCACTATCGGAATAACCTTAGCATAATTTCCCAGCTGGATTCTGAAAATAGCAAACGATTCGCTCGCGAACGGTGCCCACTGACCTCAATGTAAACTTCCGATGACATGAAACCATGTTCAAGGAACTAGTGACTTCTTAAATCTCATTAAGCCTTCTCTAAAGTATAAACTCAGATTGTTAAGAAAAAATAAGGTAAAAGTGAAGTTTCACTTTCAAAAATAATATAAGCATCAAATAGGTACTGCTTATTAGTAGAACACACTAATTGCTTGGGAGGCAATCTCACAGGGTCTCATCACTAAAGTGAAAATACAAGCTTGTTTGGAAAATAAGCACGCTTCCAATCATTCTTTTAGCTTTAAAACACAACAAAGGACATGGATTGTTTCAAGTAAGCAATTTAAACGATTGCTATAATTGGGGTGAAAATACCAGCGTTTTCGAAAGTTAGAATCTTATAGTACTGTTTTACAGACTTATTTTACCCTTCATTTTTCATTGAATGATGATATTTAGTCCTATAACAATTTTAACTGAGCTTCAATTTTCTCCCCTGATTGCAGAAAGCCTTCTTTTACAGTCTTATGACTGACAATTGTTGGGCATTTTTTGAAATGTTGTGGTATGTACACTAATTTTGAAAATATTGTGGTACTTACGTATTAGCGTCAAGGAGGTTAAAGAGCCGGGTCTCAGAGAACTGGATCTACACCGTGTCAGAGATCTGGATCAAGGAGTCAAATCAGATTTCGCCAATATGGCGACGGGATTATCAACGATTTAGGTTAACTAGAGTTTTATAGTAGCACTTATATTAATAGCATAATTGCTATGCGTTTCCGCTCGCTACGCTCGCTCAAGATTATATCTAAACTCTAGTCAATCCAACTCGTTGATAATATAGATCAAGGATGGTTTTTCGCTGGATAATGGACTGATAAACAATTTGACAAAAGTAGCTTTCATCCTAGCTATTCTGATGTCGCTATCTCGCACAGAAACTGAAATCGCGTAACAAAAAAAAAAACAACAACAATTGCGTGGGTAAATAAAGCACAAATGAATTGCGTTAAGACAAAGGGAACAAGATGGCTACTATAAACACAATAGATGATATCTCTGATAGTGATTGACCAATAGAAGTGCGTTATCCATGATCCAGATCTTTGAACGAGACCCGCCTCTTTAACCTGCTTTGACGCTAATACGCAAGTACCAATATTGTTATTAAATAATCTGAAACTCTCCTTTGTTATTATCATTTAAATTTTAACGTCCATTTATAATTAACTCAGAATTTCAGGACGGATTATCTATAGGTGACCACCCTTTTTAGCCAGCATAGGGGTGATGCCTTTCCTATTTTCGAAAAAAAAGCCACCACCCCTAGTGGGAATCGAAGCCATGACCTTAGGCAGGGAGTGCGTACGCCTTAGCACTTACGGCCTCCACTGCCCTTTGTTAAGTCTAATTCTGCTAAAAACCTTCAAATAATTTAAAATAACGCAAAATATGAATTCAATCATTGCCTCAAGGGATAGGCACAAGGTCAATGAAAAATTACACTTTATTCTCTAAGATTATTTTTTTTATTAACTCTTGCCTCCTCTTAAAGACTGATTCCACGCAAACTTGACCCTATAAAATTTACAGCGCCTTTAAGGTGTTAAGAATCTTCTGTTGATCTGATTTTCTTGGTTACAACCAACCAGGCATGCCTAAAAACTCACACACAAAATTGACTTAAAATAGATCTGGAAAAAGATAGATTGTAAATCCTCTTTGAATACTTTTACCTTCACCAAGTCAAATATGTTGATCTCCAATTAAAGCAGAAAATTACCTCTCCATTTTCATTGCTTGAAATGTTTGTCTGTTTAAAGGCCCGATGGATGTGAGTGTTAAGTCATGAGCACTCAATGCCCAAGATCTGTTTGATTCCCACTAGTAGTGGTTTTTCATTTGAAAAAAAATGAAAAGCATCACCTATATCAAAAGGGTGATGGCCTGTAGATAAACGGTCCTAAAATTCTGCATTACTTATAAATAGGCGTTGACAATTTAAATAAATTCAATTTTTCCCCCTTTCCTTGCCAGGAAATAAAAGAAATGCCTTCACTCCAAGAGAAAATCAAACCCACAATCTTCCAAAAGGAGAACACTCACAGGCATGAGGCCTCCATGATTGAAGTCTTAAATTGTCTTTAGATTTCTAGTAAATTTTTGTTTTCAAATTATTTCAGGTTCCATTTTCTGAGTTGGATTACAGATACTATTTGCCTATGTTTTTCAACGGCCTTTGTGAAACTGAATTCCCCTACCAGTACTTTGCACAGCAAGGAGTCCTTGACATGCTGGCAAATGGCAAGAGAAAAATACTGCCAGTACTTCCAGAATGCATAACACCTATAAAAAGTAAGGATTTGTAATAGATTTTTAATTACATAAAATAATTCTGCAGTTTATTTATAATATTATTTCTATATTTGTTGGACAGATGCATTGGATACGAGGAACAGAAGTGTTATTGCAGCTACCCTCAAGTGTCTGCAGGCCTTAGTGAAGACTAGTGATGCTGTTGGTGAAGCACTGGTCCCCTATTATCGACGCATTCTTCCACCGCTGAACATATACAGAAATCTTAATGGTATTCAAACTAAATACACTTACTCTTTTATTAAATGATATATTATGTGTCTATCTGTCAACACAATAGTGAAACTTTTTTGTTCTATCGTTATGAAACATAAAACTACCTGTAATACGGCTGTGAGATAATGTGAATGTATTAATTTGTATTTATTGACTTGGTTCCTTTCAGGAATCATTTTTATTTTAATTTGACGTTTTAATTTAACCTTATTTATTGACAGAACATGCACTCCTGAAGATGGACGAGTAGTTCAAAACGCCAAAATTATATAATAAAAGTATATGTTGAACTTTGAAGGGTTTTTCCTCACCTTAGATTGTATTATTATTTAATATCCTTCACCTTTTTATCAAAAACATAAATTATTATTCCTAGCATTACACTGGAATTATGTGTTAAATCTGAGAAATATTTTTGATTTTTGAGAAGAGATCGTTGGCCATTGCTGATACGAAGGTGGAAATTGTCTAGGTTTGGTCATGAGAGTTATTTATAACTACATTTTAAATGAAAAAAATAGTGAAGTAACTGGCACAAGTTGTTAGCCAAAATTGTTTAAAACATTAATTTATATTTGCGATGCTTCGAACGTGTGAACTGATTGTTCACTCAACAAATTATGAAGATTCTTACTCAGATTTAACTGTTACTATGAAAATTCAAAACTTATGGACCTTAATATGAAATTGAAAAATTATAATAGACCTTAACACCTTTTAAGATGTCTGATGATGAACCTAAACAAGTTCGAAACACCTTAAATATAAGTTAATGTTTTAAACAATTTTGGGGAGAACTCCTGCCAGTTATTTCAAAAATCCATTGATCCTTCCCTCACCTTCAAATGAAAAAAATAATTACATTTGTCAACATTTCGGCTTGAGTTTCAAGGGAATACTTCTATGTGGAAGTTGCTACATCTCCAACAACTAATTTTATTATTAACTCTCACAAGGAGGCCCGGTGGCCACAAGCGTTAAGGCGTGAGCACTTAACACTCCGTGCCAAAGGGTCGATGGGTGAATTTTCTTTAGAAAAATAGAAAAGGCATCAGCCCTATCCTGGCTAGAAAAGGGTGGTAACCCATAGATAACCCATCCTATAATTCGTGGTTAATAATAAACAGACGTTAAAATTTAATAATAATAACTCTTAAGACTAATATCCACCTTAGTTGGAAGAAATTATTTAATTATGGATTACAAAAAAACTGTTCTATCTTTAAGAACTTTCTCCACAACTGCCATGTCATTATTTGTACTCCTCTCAAAAATTGAAGAATTCATTAATGGATTTTTAATTTGCAGTGAATATCGGTGATGAAATCGATTATGGGCAACAGAAGAGAGAAAATATTGGAGAACTCGTTCAAGAAACTCTGGAGCTGCTGGAAATATTTGGAGGGAAGCATGCCTTCATCAACATCAAATATTTGATACCTACGTATGAGTCATGCATGAGAAACTACTGATTTTCTTCAATGAATATAAACATTTTAATCATTTTCTTGTAGTAAATATTTATAACGGTATTTTGAACAGTATTTAAAATTTAATATAAAAATGTCCATATAACTAAGCACTTTCCTCAGATGGTGGATAGTGTACAATGAATTCCTGAAGAATTTGCTTAAAATAACCTACATAAATAAACTTTAAAAAATATAGTTAAAAATAGTCTTGCTCTTTTAAACACGCAATAAACAGCAGCAACTGTATACAGCGCACCTGTTCAGTGCCCCTACTGGTAAAAGTAACAACCAATGACGTAAAAGTAACAACCAATGCCTGAGCCTCTTTGCCGCTAATTTCAATTTGAACGTAATACTGAGTAAACCCCAATTTCTAATGAACCAATTTAGTTTATTTTTAAAACATATCTTTGTCTTTAGATACTCTCGATTTATACCGAGTTTTGTTAATGTACAACATTAATTACGATCGGTATGACCTAATTAGTTCTTTGGGCCTGGAGTAAACCCCGCTTTCAGATGGACCGATTTAGTTTATTTTTACAGATATCTTTCTCTATAGACACCCATGACGCTTATAGAGTTTTGTTTCAATTACAACTGGTATTGAAATATTAGTAATTTGGATTCGGAGCAAACCCCCTCACCAGGTGGACCAATTTTGGTGGTTAACGAACTCCTTCAATCGTTTGCTAGGGGAATGCTAAGTTTCATGGTGAAGAAACTCTGTCGAGAAATATACAAAATTTAATAGTGGTCATTTTCAGGAACTAGTAGGTAGGATGGATAAAGTTTTCAACAATTGTTTTCATGAGTGCAACCTCAATAGTTACATTCCTTCACAGCATGCTATAAGGAATCCTAAAGGCTATAAAGAATCCATTTTGACATAAAATGTAGTTTTCTTTGCCATATGACCGAACCCTGTCTATCTATACCTTCTTTAAAATCTAAAATGGTTTTCTAAATAAATCTTGAAACTGAAAGAAATTCTCTTTTAGCTTGTTTAAACAATCTTGGTACAAAAAATAGCATTACATGGGATGAGCGTATAAAATTGAAAATAATACACCAAAGGATTCATAAGCGGGAGATGGTGGGTTCGATTCCCACCTCCGGCAGGAATTTTCTCATCTCAAGGCTCGCTGGGAAAATTCCTCGCTGCACCCTGGATGTCGGCGCTAATGACCTAGAAGTAGATGCGCCGTAAAAAAAAAAAAAAAAAAAAAAAAAAAAAAAAAAAAAAATACACCAAAGGGGTCTCCCCGTGGTCTAGTGGTTAACGCCTTAGATTCCCATGGGGGAGATGGTGGGTTAGAGTACCACCGGCGGCAGGAATTTTCTCATCTCAAGGCTCGTTGAGAAAATTCCTCACTGCACCAGGTATGTCAGTGCGCCGTTAAAAACAAAAAAAAAAAAATACACCAAAGGAGAATAATGGGAAACATGGTGAACTTTGGAGAATCCCTCAATATAAGTCATTTTTTTAAACTTTATTTTTAGCAGTAGGAACAACAACTCTATGTATAGATGGTAATTTTTGTTAACAATTATTATTATTTTTCATTCATTAACAATTTGTTTTTATTTCTCCTTAAAAGCGACATATTATTAATGCAAAGCTGTTCCTGAAAAATATATCAGTTCATATTCAGTTAATTTTTTTTTCTCTTTAAATGTACTTATCAGTTAACAATAACAAGTTGTCATAACATCAGACAATATTAACATTCTGTAAAAAATGTCTATGTGAATATCATGTATTTTAGTCTTTTTACAATAATTTTAATTTAATATAATAATGGGTTTTGTTTTTTTTTCATTTATAAATAATTCCAAAGAGCCTGAGGAATTTTCAATTTAAAAACTAATTCAACCCACTAATTAAATATTACTTATTAACAATAGAACAAAATATTGCTAAAATTTACACAATGATTAAAGTAAATATACAATTATTGCTTAAAAGGTGAGAATTGCCTAACGTCATAAAAATGAGAAACAATTTGAGCAAATGGCAGGAATCCTATCGAACTAGCGTTAAATAAATCAAAGAAGTTTACTCAAGACAATAAATTGAATTTAAGAGAAAATTTTCTAGTGATTTGAATAGATTTTGGATAAGGATCTAAGTACTAAATTCACATAATTATATTTATAAGGCTAAATATCTACAAAACAGTTCTTCTTTTTTTCTCCTTCTTTACATCACTCAAAATTCATCCCCTCGAACTTAAAGTAAGTCAGAATTGAGGAACAAAAAAATAGATCACCTCGTGAAAGAAATTTTAAAAATAAATCTTTTATACGTATTGAAATTTAGAAAGTGACTCCTTAGAAGAATTTTGAGTCAAATCTTATAATACTACATTTATTTATTTTATTTTTCTCTGTACATAACTATTTAACACTTTAATTATATAAAAGTATTACGTAATAAAACTCTTCACAGTACAAAGTGTTTTCTCAGTCCCTAATTTTATTTATAAACTACAAGAACAGAGTAGCCATAGCTGCTAACAGTAAAAAAGGTGCTTTAATATAGCCAAGAAATGCAAAAATTATGATGCAATTTTTTTTTTTTTTTAATATAAACTAAAGAAATCTTGGGCAAATTTTGCTTGGTAATTATAAGAACATCTGGGAAATACTTCATTGAACACGTTCAATACAGCGAGCACCTTATGGTCACCTCACTCCTTCGCAGATACTCCATATGGTGCACATTCAGTTTCTCGTTGCCCTCCCGGCTAGTAACTATCTGCTTGGAGTTCACACAATCAATCGCAGCCCAAATTGAGCCAAGATGGTGGCAGCATTGAATGTGTTAGTTTAGCAAGAATTTCGAAATTATGATGTAAACATTTTGTTTAAAATATTTCAAAAATTTATTGATCTCTGAACTAATGAGGAATTATGATTTTTTATTCGCACAAACAAAATTATTAGCCTATTACATAAGATTTCCTTTACACAATTACCATAGAAAAAGACACTGTTCCTTCTTCTGTTGAGGAATTTGACGTACATTCAATAAATCTTGACTAAAGCTAAGAAAAGAGAGCTTAAAATAAAAGTTTTAATTTAAAAAATGATGATGATATGGCTATATCAATGCAACAGGACAAAACGTCCTTGGATGCAATATTTCATTAGAAATAATTTACAATGAAGATGCTATAAATAGATTTGGTGAAAACTTAAGAAATTGAAAGTGTTAACATGTTAAGAATAAATTAATGAAATATAATAAACCTGCAAGTCACCATTGTTGATTTATTCATTTCAGACTCTGAGAAAAATTCACCCAACCTTGAAGTTTGGGCTATTAATCAATACATACTATGCTGTGTTTTATGCTCTTTGATTAATTTGCCTAAGGCCAGTACTTATCTGGCCTTCAAAAATTAGCAATTTTTTTTTCAACAAAAAAGCGCATTTTAAACAACAAAAAAAAATCCAAACCTAACAATATTTCAATCGGCTATATTGACCTATTTGTTAAGAAAATAAGGATTACGCTGTTTGAGTATCTTTTAATGAATGATGCAGCTTCAAGCGGCAAGATATTTGTGTTAAGTATATCGAAGATTACTCCAAATCAAACGAATGCATTTACTTGTTGCTTTTGCTTAAAACATCAAAAAAGACTGACTCTGTTACTAACCGTACACCATGGAAAAGAATATTCTAATCCATCCAGTTAATTCAGCCAAAAGAAAGAAGATCTAAGCTGAATCTAATAAAACTTTTCAGATACTGTAGAAAGTTTGTTGAGACACAATTTCTACATCTGGGAAAAAAGCTGAGCTGCAGCAAATATTGAAGTAACTCTGCAAGGAAATTTTTAGCCTGTGCAAAGCGTATGGGAATAATTTATTAAATACTCAATTTTCTCTCTGCAATTCCTGAATTAATTAAAGAAATAAAATATCCTTTGTCTTGCTCTCTCAGCTATAAAAACACAACTGATCTTTTGTTAAGTACGATCGATTGCACTGTTGAGCAGCGGGTAAATTAAACTATTATACACACATAATTTTCGCATAGACTTTTAACGACATTTACATTAATTAATTCCTAATATTTACAAACATTTCAATTTCATCACAAAAAATCAATGTTCTCCGAATAACAGACACGGAATAACAAATAGATCATACATTTTATTAATATTCATTAACTTAACTACTGACTGATACATTCAATTTAAACACTAGATAATTTGAAATAGATTGCAACCAACAATATATAATTGACCTTAAACAAGAATAATATATTTTAAAAACATATAATTTTAAATAGAACACCTTAAAAATTATATCGCACCCTCATTACATTGGTGTTTCTCTCGTCATATTTCATGTGGCCAAATTATTTAGCCCTGAAAGATGACATTTTTATACATTATAATAAAAAGGGTAATTGTGAAGTTTGGGGCCCTCCTCACCGACTTTTTTTACTGGTTGTTTTATAATGTATTTTGATGCACTTAACACGAATCCATTAAAAAAAAGTCGCTCTCCCCTGGGAAAAAAGTTATTTACAAAAAAAATTATTTATTGAAAAATAATTGTGAATTTTAAGGGCCTCCTCACCCGTCATAACATGTTGCTTATGGGAATAAGTGTTATGCGTTTCCGCTAGCTTCGCTCGCTCAAGAAGATATCAAAACTCTAGTCAATCCAGAGTTTTGATTATCTTCTTGAGCGAGTGGAAACGCATAGCACGAATGCCCATGTTGTTAAATATAAAGACTTATATAAAATATAAATACTTAAAACAAAAATGTGAATACTTCATTATTAATTAGCCTGTCTCCTAGACATCTTCTAATCTTACATTTTCAGCAGTGAAATGAAAGATTATCTCTATATAACTCTAATTTCTCGCCACATTTTCCACAATCCATGGAATTGGTTAGAAGCTTATTTTCGACTAAAAATTTAATAATTGTTCTCTCTAGTGAATAATTGCTATAAAAATTCGTGCAACTTCATAATTATTGCTAAGCAACCTTATCTGACTTTTTCCCAATTGTCAGAGCGCACTAATTACAAAGAAATTAGCTAATTATTAAGGGATTTATTTTATATAATGCTTTTCAACAGCTAAACAAAAAATGTGAATAATATTTCAATGTTTAAAAAAAAAAAAAAAAAATCAGAATAAATATATGATGGTAAATTTAAATAAGACTTCTTCATTACAGACTTTTACATATCCGTGCATGCGCATGATATAAATATAGTTGTTTAGGCTTGCTTTTTTAACCAGCATAACAGTGAAATTTAATGCTAATAACTTTTTTCCTAGTTGAGAGTGACTTTTACTTTTTTTTTTTAATGGATTCGTGTTTAGTCTATCAAAATACATCATAGAACAACGAGTAAAAAAAAATTGGTGAGGAGGCCCCTAAACTATACAATTACCAAAAAAAAATTGAAGTTTCACTTCAGTTTTTTTTGCACTAATTAATTTTCTAATGAATAGTGTCTTAAGTGGTAGAATGCTGAGGGTGCAAATATTCTTATTAACGTACAGGCCTTTTGGAAGATTTCCCTCACATTAATGTGTCGGGCTAGAATATTTAAATTATTTAAAATGTGGAAAGCAGTAAAATAAGGATTTTTTCCCCTTGGTGAAGGCCCCGATATTCTGAAGGAGGAGCTGAGCCTGAGCAGGCACCTTCGCAGTTCTCTCCATCATTGCCCGTCGAACACTCGAAGCGATTGGACAATCTTCTCGTCCTGTCAACAGTAAGAAAAACCAAAGCTAAGTCCATTTATATAACAAAAAGTATCAATAGGACTATTAACTTCAAAATCAAAACTGTTTAATAATATTTGTCATTCAAATATTATTAAACAGTTTAACAATCAATAAAATATAACTCTAATATTGAGGTAAAAAAAAAGGAATAAATGTGTATGTGTGCGTGTGTGTGTGTATGTATATACATATATATATGAGTGTGTGAGTGACAAAATAGAGATTTTCTTATTAAAACCATTTGAGACTAAAATTATTAGAACGATTCATTCTTATTGTACTAAAATTCAACTGAATGAAACATGAGAAAATGCAAATTAAAACCTACTCACATATTGTATTAAAGCATTTGGCAATATCAAACTAACGTTTTTATTTTAAAATCCCTTAACTTGTCACTCAGAACAATTTGTAAAAATATTTGAAAAATTGTTTAAATTCAATGAACTATAGTAATATTGTATAATGAACAGCATAACTGATGCATATGTATAATATAATTTGTAAATTTGGATGTAGATATGTAAAAATGTATTAAGATGTATATATGTAATGATTTTTTGCTGTTGATAGTTTGAATCGCTATAGTTGCGGATGCTCATAAATAAATATAAACAAAATGCAATATTTTTCAGGCAGAAGGTCAATAAAAGAAAATTAACAAAGTCAATTCATTTTTTGGCAGTAGAGGTTAAGCTAGTCAGAGAAGCAAAGAAACAGAGCTTTGGATGAGGTTATACTCAGAGAAGCTACTCGAAGGAACAGTAGAGAAGACAAAGGGGGGAGGGGGCATTAGTCCGAGAAACTATTTCGGATACGGTTGTCAGAGAAGCTATTTCGTAGAGGATACGGAATTCCGAGAAGCTATTTCGTAGAGGTAGTCAGAGAAGCTATTTTGTAGAGGGAAGGCTAGTCAGAGAGCTATTTCGTAGAAGGAACGGTGGTCAGAGAATCTATTTCGTAGAAGGGACGGTAGTCAGTGAAGCTATTTCGTAGAGGGGACGGTCAGAGAAGTTATTTCGTAGAGGGGACGGTCAGAGAAGCTATTTCGTAGAGGGGACGGTCATAGAAGTAGAGAGGGTGGTAGTCATAGAAGTTAGTATGTAGAGCAGTAGAGTAGACGGTAGTCAGAGAAGCAACTCGTTGTCCAAGCTATATCGTAGAGGGAAGGCTAGTCAGAGAAGCTATTTCGTAGAGGGAAGGCTAGTCAGAGAGCTATTTCGTAGAAGGAACGGTGGTCAGAGAATCTATTTCGTAGAAGGGACGGTAGTCAGAGAAGCTATTTCGTAGAGGGGACGGTCAGAGAAGATATTTCGTAGAGGGGACGGTCAGAGAAGCTATTTCGTAGAGGGGACGGTCATAGAAGTAGAGAGGGTGGTAGTCATAGAAGTTAGTATGTAGAGCAGTAGAGTAGACGGTAGTCAGAGAAGCAACTCGTTGTCCAGGCTACTGGAGGGGCCGGAGGTATGGATCGATACGACATCAAAACATCCTGGAACATCCCTACCATTCTCGCTCTCCTCCGCGCGATATTTACAATAGACTCAGGAATACACAAGAGCAGCGCCAGGTTTATCTTTTCCACAAGTTCTGAATGGCCCACTAAACCACGCAGGCCTGAATTTGTGCTTAGTAGATGAGTGTCTCTCTGCCGGAATGTTACAATGACCACAAAATTTTAATCATCGCATATAGTTTTGGCCAATATAAGTTGATACTATTATAATTTGTATTCCTACTCCTTTTAACATATCGAAATTTAAGAAAACCTCGAACTAGTCAGACAATTTTAAAATCGTTTTAATTTTTTCTGGCCTTATCTTTAATCATACTGTAGCCGCATCCCACTCACAGCATGGTTTTTATACTTCAGAAGCCAGTGATGCCGTAGACATTTATATTCTAAATGTAATAATTATTATGATTGGCTAATATTTTTAATTATCTATACATATATTAAAAATGTAGCGGATCGCTGACTGTACATGGAAGATATATGAGAAAAAATAATATTGGGGGCTTTAACGCAATTGCATCCAAAACAATGATTGTTAGAATTTTTGTCTGTTAGTCTGTGCGTTTGTGCACACTAATCTCAGAAATGCGGTTTTCATTAATATATTGTGGTAAGCTTCACTTAACATTTAGTGTTTGTTTCATGTCAATCTACTATATATTTGTCAAATACCACTCACTCACTCACTGACCTATCATCGCCCAGCCCAAGCCGCTCGACAGAAAATTTTGCATGGACACTCCCTATATAACGTAGGCACTCACTAAGAAAGGATTTTTTGATATTCGAATTTTTAAGTATTTTTAGGGGGGTTTAAAGTTTGAGTTGTTTAGAGCATGCAAGCCTAGGCAGGAAGCGTTGCTAAGACGATAACAGAACAGCTGTTACCGTACATTATCTATTTCATAGTATTATTTTTAATTGAGGTTAATTTCCACTATGATGGCAGTCCTTGAATTACTAGAAATAAACTGTCACTCATAGAGTTTTAATTGCGTTTCTTTTCTCCCTGTTCCCGCCAGATAGGCTTGCCATATTTTTGGAGAGTTAAACCAGGACACATTAATATGGGATGGGCATACCAGGAGGGGTTGGGAATAAAAACAGTACAAATTATAAGCAAAATGGTGAGTTTTAAGCCTAGCAAGTAATGGGAAGGGGGATCCTGAACTGTTAGTCTACCCAAACCTTAAAAATAAGAACGGACTTTTTTTGCTACTTGATTTTCTTAAAAAAATCTCTCAGCCAAATAGTAGTGTCTGGCAGCTGGCAGCGCTGTGCAGGTAGTTCCAGCGTTTTACAGTTAGATTACTTCTCATATCTTTGACACTGTGAGCAGTAGTAAAAATGTTGCTTGTAGAAAAGTAGCCGATTTATAAAAGATTCTTATAAACATGAATTCAATACTTTTTACATCTTACAGCCTTTTCCGGGACATTGATAAAACCGGGTGGGACACCGAAACAATTGCAAAATACCGGGACAGTCCCGGTCAAACCGTGATGTATGGTAAGCCTATCCTTAGAGTTTTCTAGGTGAGGCAATAATATCCGGAACCCTTGCACAGCCTCCTCGCCTATAACCTTGGTAATGCTCGCAAATATAATGGGTGTTTCCAAATAACTTTTTGGAAACATAAACTTTTAAATTTTAACGCCCATTGAATAACATATAGTATGACGGGAACCGTGCTATAATAAACTGCACAAAATTGTATAGTAACGTAATTTTAATGAAACATTATTTAACGCAATAAAATAACTACTTATCTGCCGTGATGAAGCACGGGTATTCAGCTAGTGGACTCATAAATAAAGAATTTATGCCAATATAATCACTTCGACGTTTGTAGGTTGTAGCCGAGAGCCACCCTGTCTAACCTCTTCAGGTATTAATGATGCACGAATAACGAATTTTTGAAAAGTCTTCTCCGATCATTGATTAGTGAATTTATGTTAACCCTTTGACACATGATTTTTTTTTTCTTTTATCATGAAAAAGTACAACGTTTAAAATCTTCCAGTCTCTTTGACACACGTTGCTGCTTTCGGGAAATTAAATATAATTTGATGCCTGCAGGCATCACGATGCAACAAAGGGTTAACTGTTGCCAAAGTTCAAATGAGCCGCCTCACAGTGGGGCCAAACGACATTTCGCGTTTCAAAACAGGCTACAGCCTCTAAATCTTAACTGATTTCAATGCATTTTTAGCACTTTCCTCCGAAGGAAAGTAGCTATTGAGGTTGCACTCATGACGGAATTTTTGAAAAATTTCTTCAAATCTTTATCGATGCTACCTAGTAGACACCGAAAATGACCCCCGTTAAAATTTATATATATATATATATATATATATATATATATATATATATATATATATATATATATATCTGTGTGTGTGTGTGTGTGTGTGTGGGTGTGTGTGTGTGTGTGTGTGTGTGTGTTAACACGATAGCGGCCAGAGTTTTTGTTTTTTCTTCACGAAACTTGGTATATAGCATTCAATTAGCAAACGATTGAACAAGTTCGTTAACCACCAAAATCGGTCTACCGGGAGGGGGGTCTACCCCGGACCCAAAACACTAATTTGACCACGCCAGCCGTAGTTTTTGTTGTATTTCAACGAAACTCGGTATCCGTTATGTTGATCTATAGAGAGAAATACGTTGTAACAATAAACTAAATCGGTTCACTAGGAGGGGGAGATTACTCCGGACCCCCATTACCAATTTGCCACTACCAGCCGTAATTGGGGTCTCCCGTGGTCTAGTGGCTAGCACGCTGGGTTCATAAGCGAGAGACGGTGGGTTCGATCCCCACCGGCGACAGGAATTTTCCAGGGGCTCGCTGAGAAAATTCCTGGTTGCACCCTGGAGGCCCGGCGCTAATGGCCAAGATTTGTCGATGCGCCGTTAAAAAAAAAACAGCCGTAATTTTTGTTACATTTCAACGAAACTCGGTATTCGTGGTGGTAATCCACAGAGAAAAATGAACTAAAATATAATATACGTAAAAATAAACTAAATCGGGTTATTTGGAGGGGGGGGGGGGGGGGTTACTCTGGACCTAAAGTACTAATATACTCATACCGGTCGTAATTTCTGCTGTATTGTAACGAAACGCGGTATACGTCGTGGGGATCTCACGAGAAAGAAGTGTTGTAAAATGAAGTAAATCGGTCTATCGGAAAGGAGGGTTTACTTTAAACTCTGTTTCATTAGAATCAGCCCGCCAGACGTAGGTTCCCAAAGCCGCTGCGAGGAGCGCTATCTCCCACTAGGGGGACTGTAACCTGTTCCTGTGTCAGATCAAAAGACGGAAAATGAAGTTTTTGTGTATTTATTAAGTAGTATAGTATCATGTATTAACATAACTCTGGAAGATTATTATTTACAAAATTAATAATTGAACAGTTCTCATAAGAAAAGTAAATGAGCAGAACCATTCACGTTTTTATTTTATTTATATAGGTTATTTGCAGCAAATTATTCAGTAAAGTAGTTTACACTACAAAAATTCTGAGCAAAGTGCTTAGTTATGCAGCTCCAGCGTGACGGACTTTTTTTTAAAAATGAAAGCTTATAAAATTTGTAACAACTTTGTCTTACTTGATATCAGCACTGATATCGTTGAAATCAAACATTCAAATCCTAGTTACACTTGGAAAAAATCAGACTGACAAATCTTCAAATCGTAAATTTATTTTAATTCGACAATGAGATTAATTAAAATAATATGCTTTTTGTATGATTTGAAAATATATTTTGATTTTTTCCAAATCTAATTAGGATTTGAATGTTTAATTTCAACGTCATCAGTGCTGATATTAAGTTAGATGAAAAATTGATTATTTTTTTATGTTCGTGAATTTTAAAAGTTCGTGAATTTTTTACACGTAATTTAATAAACAAGAAAATCAAAAAACAAAAATCTGGCTGGACGAAGTTGTTTTAATTTTTATTAGCTTCCATTTTAAAAAATTGCACTGAAATCGGTTATGATTTCAATGCAATTTTTTCAAGTTTCGTTTGGCCCTACTGTGCATAGGCTTATATAAGGGGGGCCTGCAGTCCCCCCCCCCCAGAATCGGCAAAATGTGTCATAAAAAAACTTAAAAATAAAATAAATAAGATCACTTAGTTCAGAAAAATATTTTTTGGGGTGTAATAGAATTTTAATTGGCTAACCATTCCAAGTTCTAGACTATTAGTATTCCATACCCTCAAATGCTCTCAGCCCCGCCCCCGAAATTTTCCCAGCCCCCCTTCCCCGAAATTATTTTCTATATACGCCCATGCCACTGTGGGCCATCTGTACAAAACACGTAGACGACGAACCTCATTCTTCAACAATACCCAAGGGTTTAAAACCGCGGGAAAAATTGTTGTCCCATCCATGGCCTCCTAAACCTCTGTGTTGTTGTATATTACCTTCAAACAGGACTCTATGAACTCCTCTAAGGTTATGACACCGTCCTGGTTGATATCCAGCTTCCGGAAGACCAGGTCCAGCTGTTCTCTCGCTTTCCTCTCTTCTTCAACCTGAAACGGAAGCAGACAATCAATCAACAAATTCACAAATAATCTTTCTTCGGATTGATTCCCGGAAACGACCACTTCCTGTTAAGGAGGGCTCTTCAATCGATTCCCGTTTTATCTCCTTTGATTCCTGGAAACGACCACTTCCTGTTAAGGAGGGCTCTTCAATCGATTGCCATTTTATCTCCTTTGTTTCCCGAAAACGACCACTTCCTGTTAAGGAGGGCTCTTCAATCGATTCCCGTTTTATCTCCTTTGATTCCCGGAAACGACCACTTCCTGTTAAGGAGGGCTCTTCAATCGATTGCCGTTTTATCTCCTTTGATTCCTGGAAACGACCACTTCCTGTTAAGGAGGGCTCTTCAATCGATTGCCATTTTATCTCCTTTGTTTCCCGAAAACGACCACTTCCTGTTAAGGAGGGCTCTTCAATCGATTGCCGTTTTATCTCCTTTGATTCCCGGAAACGACCACTTCCTGTTAAGGAGGGCTCTTCAATCGATTGCCGTTTTATCTCCTTTGATTCCCGGAAACGACCACTTCCTGTTAAGGAGGGCTCTTCAATCGATTGCCGTTTTATCTCCTTTGTTTCCCGAAAACGACCACTTCCTGTTAAGGAGGGCTCTTCAATCGATTGCCGTTTTATCTCCTTTGATTCCCGGAAACGACCACTTCCTGTTAAGGAGGGCTCTTCAATCGATTCCCGTTTTATCTCCTTTGATTCCCGGAAACGACCACTTCCTGTTAAGGAGGGCTCTTCAATCGATTGCCGTTTTATCTTCTTTGCAATGTTGCCGATAATGATTTCAACAAACGACTACAAGATCTTGTATCAATACCAAAAGAGTCCAACTAGCAGCAACTGCGTCATCTTTGCGCATTTACGTTCTTATCCCGAGTACTATTAGCAAAGGAATAAATGCAGTTATTGGTGGCGTTTGATCTTTGTTAAAAATATATATTAAATCTTAAAGAGAAGGAAGTTTAAGGCGCCACAACAGGAAACTGATAGTATTCTAAGGCTAGAGCCTCCAAATCTTAACCGATTTCAATGTTTTTTTTTTTTTGTTTTTTTTTTAAATGGAAGCTTATAAAATGTATAACAACTTTGCCAGGCCGGGTTTTTGTTTTTTGTTTCCCTTGTTTATTAAATTACGTGTAAATAATTCACGATCTTTAACAATTAAACATAAAATAATATTTTATTTTTCATCTAACTTAATATCAGCACTGATGACGTTGAAATTAAACAACCAAATCCTGATTAGACTTGGAAAAAATCAAATTCTATTTTCAAATCATACAAAAAAACAAAATTACGGCCAGACAAAGTTATTATAAATTTTATTAGCTTTCATTTTTTAAAAAAGTCATTGAAATCGGTTAAGATTTGGAGGCTTTAGGTTTTTTGAAACACGAAAAGTCGTTTGGCCCCACTGTGCACCATCTCAATTCGCTTAAAATAACCTATATTAATTCAACATAAAGATGAATAGTTTGGTTCTTTTATATTTGCCATGAGCGGTTGACTCAATTTAATCTTTTTTTGCAGAGTAAACCCCAACTTTTAATGGACTGATTTTGATTTTCATTTACAACACCTATTCCTCATTGTTGGGGCATCTTGTATACCAAGTTTCCTTGCAAGGAGGTAAGAATTAATGCCGGACGGTCAATTTAATAATCTGGTTCTGGAGTAACCCCCCCCCCCAATATGCCGATTTGATTTATTTTTACAACAGATCTTTCTCTTTAGATACTCGTGACGGATGTGGAGTTTCGATGCAAAATATCAAACTGACAAAATTAGTAATTTGGGCCCGGAGTACCCCCCCCCCCTCCGGGAAACAATCATTTTTGCTGATTAACAAACTCGTTCAATCGTTTGATATGGGAATGATATGTATCAAAGTTCTACGCGAAAAAGAACCTATGGCCACTATCCTTTTAACAGACATATATATAAATATACATATATATATATATATATATATATATATATATATATATATATATATACACACACACACATATACACATATATATATATATATATATATATATATATATATATATATATATATATACATACATGCATACATATACATACATATAGATATATATAAATTTTAACGGGGTTAATTTTCGGTACCTTTAGTTTCACAAGTTACTGACGTATGTCTTTAGTTGGTCAACCTCTCCCCAATCCCAAACTGGATTTAGCGGTTCGGTTGGTGTTTCACTTATTCTGGTCCTGGCGTATTTTCAGTGAGTACTTTCAGTTTAGGAAAACTTCTAAAGTGCTTTTGCTTTTAGAAGCTACTCCTTCTATTAGGGAGTTGCCTTATCTAGAAGTGAGAAGTTTGTCTTGCACAGCTCTACTTCTTCATATCAGTAAAAGCAGTGTATTTAATATTAATTTGTACGGTCGCTCTTATTTTCTTTTTTTGAACTTTGGGAGGAATATAGTTTGTTTTAGGACTTTCCGAAGGAATGTTGCTAATACAAAAAATGTATTTAATCCCATAAAATTTACAAATATATTATATACATATGTGTGTGTGTTAAGAGGATAGCGGTCATAACGTTTGCTTTTTTCCCAAGCTCTTGGTATATAGCATTATATGCAAAGAAAAGTTCTAAAAATAAACTAAATCGCACCATTAAGAGTGGCAGCTTACTCTAGAACCAAATTATTAATTTGCCATTACCGGCCGTAATTTTTACTTCCTTGTAACGAAGCTCGGTAAATGTCATTTACAACTAATGAGAAGCATGCGTTGTAAATAAAAGCCAAATCGGCCCAACGGGAGTTACAGGATAAAATTAAAGAAAATATTAATAATTGTGTGATTTTGGGGTCTCCCGTGGTCTAATGGCTAGCGCCTTGGATTCATAAGCGGGAGATGGTGGGTTCGATTCCCAACCTCCGGCAGGAATTTTATCATCCCACGGCTCGCTGGTAAAATTCCTCGCTGCACCCTGGATGTCGGCGCTAATGACCTAGATGTAGATGCGCCGTAAAAAAAAAAAAAAAAAATGTGTGATTTTAAATAATAATAATAAGATAACTTTATTAATAAATAATAAAGTGGGCTGCCCAACTTTATCGGGTTCCTGGCAACACAACATGCTAATCCACCAGTTATTGGTATTGCTTTCTAAATTCAGGTGTTTTTATTTGCAGTCTGCTCTTTATTTAGTGGTGAAAATATCCTCATTGTGGAAAAAACGTTTTTTTTTTTCTTTCACTTTTTATTTCTTTTCTCTAAAAGAAAATTCAGTAGCTTATTTTCAACTTTACAAAACAAATAATAATAGAGGAAATAAATGATGATTTTATTAAATAGAATAGAATTAAAAATAGAAATTTCATCAAACAAGACCCTCAAAGCATAAAAATATAACATCTGTATTTATTATGTTAACAATAATTGTGATTATTTCCAAAATGTTCTTCTGTCATCTTTCACTCTTCCCAATGTGTCCCCTAATCCTTAATCAGAGCAAAAAGTGTGTGTACCTAATGTTGGAAGGATGGGACATCACCATATTCGCGTGAAATTAAATAATGTGTTGGTAATGGCTCCTTAACACTAAAGCAAATGTATTGGTTTTGACTTAGAAATCAGAAAAAAAATAGACTTAAATAATTTTTGTTTTTAAAACAACAGGGTAGCATTTTAAAGCGTATTAAATAAGGCAACTTTTGAGGCGGGCAAACCGCTACGTCTACAAACAGCTGATTAAGAAAATATTGAATGAGTTAAGAAAACCCTAATAACAATAGTTCACATCTTTATGGCTCTTAGTGTAGCTCTTAATTTACATGACAACATTTCAATAGCGGGTGTTTCTGATTGGAAATTTAATGTAGATTCTAAAAATGTGGTCGTCATTTACGATACATAGACCAGAAATCTAAAAAACACAGTGTTTCATAAGAAAACCCAATAGTTTTGAAAATAGACAAAAGTTTGAATAGCTCTGCTACATTTTGAGATAGGATGCTCATTTCTGCGTCCCTGAACTACAAATTAGGTGCAGAATAAAAGAGGGTTGGTTTCCTGGAAGGATTCCAAGTTCTTCAAGATACCTGGACGTAATTTTTGGAATTTCTCTTCCCGCGCCGAACCACAAACACCCAACAACGTAGTCCCTTGGCCCATACTTTTGCTGGAATTTATCTTTTAGATCCTGAATGCATTCGGAGTAAATTCCTTCTTTTTTTTTTTTTCGCAGTCTATTGATTCCGTTTGCTCAGGATCATTTGTCTCGAATCGGATCTTTGGGTTAAGAACTTGAACTGTTGTACTATTTTGTGGGAAGGCGACGATGTCAGCGTATCTTGAAGAGCATTGGTCGTCGATTGCATATACTTATTCATGGTATTTGTCTTCAAGAAGAGCTATCAGCGTATGTTTCACATTATGGTGTCGCCAAGTACCAGGAGGGTACTGTTTGGACAACTAACCATCACGTGGGCTGGAACCAAAAAGGCGAAACTATTAATTTTTATCTTGTATTGGAGAAAAGAAATTGTATAAGCCCTATCTTTCTTGGAAAAATATAAAATAACAGGTTCTAAAATTCTTTTTAAATTCTAAATGAACGTTAAAATTTAAATAAATAAATATTTTGAAAATTGTTGTTATTTTAAGAACATTTTTCAGGTTTACGTCGTAAACTATTAGCTATCTTGGCTAGGAATGTGTCTAGTAATGCAGCTCCTACGTGACTATTAAATCATACATTTTAAATCCCTTTTGCATATAAAAATAATAAAAAATATCCCATCAGACAAATTTGCGTAGGCTGAGAGGCGAGGAGTGTTGGTAATTCTGGCGAAGGTAGCTGTCGACAGGAGGGCCCTAACTCGATTTCAGGGAGTCGATTTAATCCTTATCGAATCTTACAAGTCCCCTGATGCTTTAAGGGTCACCGCCTTTAACAACGCTGTTCCACAACAAGGCAACCAGGAGATAAGCCCGGGACCTGCATAACTTATCTGTACATCATGACTTAAGTGACTGTTGTATTAGAACGGACCATTTTAACGCATTATCTCTACCTCATAGGGAGGATAAATGGTTATGTCGTCGGCTTGTTGTATGGGCGTATATAAGGGGGGCTGAGGGGGCTGCAGCCCCCCACCCAAATTTTGATTTGATGGTAAAAATGTGTCGTAAAACCCTTAAAAATAAATTAAATAAGCTCACTTAGTTCATAAAAAATATTTTATTTTACGTGTAATAGCGTTTTAGTTGCTTAAAACTATTCCAAGTTCTAAATTTTTAGTATTCCGTACTCCGGAAATGGTCGCAGCCCGCCAAAATTTCCCCAGCCCCTCCCGAAATTATTTTCTACATACGCCCATGGCTTGTTGAAGTTATTTCGGAGGTCCTGACTAGAAAAGTACCTAAATTTGTATGCATATACATTGAGTACAGGCACCAGTTGCTGACAACGTGCACCAATGGTTGACACTTACATGGTATGGTTTATATATTATAAAATAAGAGTCTAAGAAGAAATATTAATTATCTAATGTTCTCAATATTCCTTTCGTACATGATGTAATATTATCCAAATTCCAACGTTTGCACAGCAAACCATCCCCCCGTCAAAATCCTTAAGTGTTCTCCCAATCCAGCATCACGACTCTCTCCACCGAGACGACTCAGAAGCTAGTGGACCAGAGATTTAAAGATATTTACAGATTCTCTTTCTGCTCTCCTTGCTATAGGTGATCCATATTCAACTCATCCTCTGATAGTTTTTTTTTTTTTTTTTTTTTTTTTTTTTTTTTTACGGCACATATACATCTAGGTCATTAGCGCCGACATCCAGGGTGTAGCGAGGAATTTCACCAGCGAGCCGTGGGATGATAAAATTCCTGCCGGAGGTTGGGAATCGAACCCACCATCTCCCGCTTATGAATCCGAGGCGCTAGCCATTAGACCACGGGAGACCCCTCATCCTCTGATAGTAAATATATTTAAGAGAATATATGAATTACATCTGCAGAAACAGAGGGTGATTTTTATATGGATTCCTGGACATTGTGGAATATATCAGAACGAGAAAGTCGATACCTTGGCAAGGAAAGCAATTAGAGAAGGCATGCTATTCCATAAAGTTCCGAAAAATGATCTAATAGCTCATGGAAAAGACTCTATATGGATGAGATGGCAAACTGTCTGGCACGAAATGAGAGATAAAAAGAAATGTTAAGCCATGGAAAATATCTACAAATACAAGGAGAAAGGAAGTAGTCTTGACCCGAATGAGAATCGGCCATACAAACCTCACGCATTCCTTCCTAATGTCTAAGGACCCTCCACCAATTTGTAGCTCATGCAATGTGCTGCTAACTGTGAAGCACATCTTGACTAATTGCTGGGCCTATGAGCAACTGAAAGAGCAACACCAACTGTCTGACTCCTTAGATGAAATTCTAGATGATCATACCAACCAAGTCGAGCGACTCTTTGACTTTTTAAAGGCCGCTCAATTAATGGACAAAATCTAGACAGAACATAAAGACCGAAATGCTCGTTTGTTTATTTCATTTATATATAATTTTTATATATTATTTGATTAACATTATTCTTTTTTAATTTGATTATTATTATTATTTTTTTATTATGTTTTATTATTTTCCATTTTTTTTCTTTATTTATTTTTTTTTTTATTTTTTTTTTTTTTTACAAGCAATTGAGCATTTCTCGTTTATCGTTTGAATTTATAAAATCTGCAAATAGAAATATTATTGATAGCAATTTAATCATAATGTATACATGTTGATACTTATTAGCGAATTATAATCCATCGCTGTACGTCTATGTACTGGGTGTAAACATTTAAGGCTCGGGCACACAGAACGCGATCTGTACCGCGGCAGGCAGCTATCTCTGACTGAGGGTGAGAGGTGATCTACATGTATTTTTTTTTTTATAATTTATTTATGAGCACCCCGCATTGACAGCGTTTCGCCCAGGTACACATATAAAATATAAATACATAACAACAACAAAATAGTTACAATATTACATAATTACAAATCCAATTACATTATTGTGTGTATCAATCTAATTATACAATTAAGTTTGTGAATAACATACAGCTAAAAGTAAAATTAACTAGTAAAAAACAATACATTTTTAAGAAAAACTTATAATTATAAAGGAAACGAAGAAAATAGTTCCTATGTACAATATGACTATATATAATCGCAACAGTTTCTATTTACAATATAGGTTCTATGCATAATATGACATCATACATAAGAACAATAGCCCCATGTACAATCGATAGGAAGGATCCTATGTAAAATAATGACGAATAAATGAATATATTACGTCATGAGTGATGTTTATTAAAAAAAAAAAAAAAAAAAAAAAAAAAAAAAAAAAAAAAAAAAAAAAAATTCAACGGCGATGTTAAAAGCATAGTTTGGGTCGTCTAGACAATCAAAGACAATGAATTAAGAAAATTAAGTGGTTGTTGTACATACTACAGCCACATGTTGACTATTTGAGGAGTTTGGTCTGGGGTTTGTTAAAAATATTGTTGTCTTTAAGAAAGGTAAGTATAGCGTTGATATGGTGACTGCTATCACGGAGTAGTTCGTTCATGTCTCGTGGAATTTCCAAGTCTTGTCTCAAATTACAGTCTGTCAGTATATGTTGAACTGTGAGGTCTTTGTTACAGATTTGGCACAGTGGTTTATCAGACTTTGTCATAAGGTATTCATGAGTTATACGTGTGTGGCCTATCCTTAGTCTGGCTAATACTACTTCTTCTCGCCTTGAATCCCTGTATGACGAAGCCCAGTCACTTACGGTCTGTTTAATTTGTCGAAGTTTGTTTTCTGTTATGCTCGACCAGTTCAGTTGCCATTTGTCTTTTATGTCGTTTTTATTTTGCCGTGAAACTTCTTTGTGGTACAATTTAAGTTGGCCATAAGTTGGTTCCTCCGTCACAAGTTTTGCTTGTAAGTCAGCAGTCTTGCTTTGTCCTAAGTCTTTGTGTCCTGGCAGCCACCATAGTGTGATGTGCTTTCCAAATGTATGTAAATTGTGAATTTGCTCTATAATTTCTATGCATGTAGGATGTGTTGTGTACAAGTTCTGTAAACACTGGAGTGAACTCAAAGAGTCGCTACAGATGATTACATGTGGCTGGTGGGTTAATGGGACGTTCTGTAGTGCAAGAAGGATAGCACGGAGCTCGGCTTCTAATATGCTAGAATATGGTGGTAGCTTTAAACGGAAGATGCTATCTTGGATTATAGCTGCAGATCCGACACCATTTGGCGTTTTGGACCCATCAGTGTAAAATGTTTGGCAATTTTTGTGTTTTGTAATAAATGCTTTAAAGTATTCTGTGTATAATATTGTACTGGCTGGATTTGTCTTTTTGGTGTTTTGTCTTTTTCTAGTAAATAAAATAGATTTCTTATCTTCGTGGACGGCGGAAGGTCAACAAATAAAATCTTCAACACTCAGTATCACCAACTTTATTTCATCCCTACATGTTTCACACCCTTATTGGTGCCTCTTCAGGGGAAAAAATTACAAAAATAAAACTTACAGCCTACACCTGAGGAGGATAACCTTCCACCAGTACGGCCACGTCTAGAATGATTATGGTCTGAAAGAATTCAATATGGCGAAAAATAAACAGCTGATCGATAATCGATATGTCATACCTTTAAAAATGTTTAAAAATGAATTTCCAGAAGAAATATAGTCCTAACAATTAAAACCATCTTCCCACCTTCAACATAAAAACATAATTTTACTTTTTCCTCCGATCCACCACTTGATTCTCTTTTTCTTTTTAAACTATTGCCACAATTCAAATTTGGACTTTCAGTAGTAGATATATTTTCTAATTTTATGCATTTCCGTGCTATTTGTTCATCGTCATCCCTTTTCCTCTTTAAAACATATTTCTTATCCTCCAAAAAGAATTCATCTGAAAATTTAAAAACCTGTGTGTCAAATTTAGAATTATCTTTTCTGCTATCAACCCTGTGCGTATTCCTTCCATATGATTCCTTTTTCTCTGCTCGTTTAATTTCATTCTCTATTATCTCACTAGGATAACAATTTTTTCTGAATGTAGACCTTAATCTATTTTTAATTTCTGGAAAATATTTTGGACTTGTTCTGAGCAAGGCAGTTAAAGTTCTATTGTAAACAAGGTTTCTTTTAAATGTTAAGGGATGACAGGAATAAAAATTAATCATTCTTCCCGAATTTGTCTTTTTCTGTTGCCATTTGAATTCAAGAGTATTTTCCATTGTCCTAATGATTTCAACGTCAAGAAATAAATCCTATTGTCAATTTCTACTTCTTTAGTAAAGCCTAGATTACTTTTACCGTTAAGAATTGTAAATAACCTTTCAATATCGTCCTGATGAACACATAGCAATAAATCGTCAACATATTTGTACAAAAACTGTATATGTATATTGTATTCTTTAATAATTTCCACCAGCAAGGAATTCATCACCAAGCCACTAATTGACACCGATATGTGATTCCCCATTTGAAGCCAAATCTCTGTTTGTAAATTCTGTTATTAAATCTAAAATATCCATCTTTAGTGCACAGCTTTATAATTTTAGAAACATGTTTAAAATTGTATTCTGAAAGAATTCAAAATTATAATAAGGAAATTTATAAAAACAAAATTCAAAACTCCTTCCAAATTTCAGGAAATAAACAAAATAACCTAAATTTAGAACATATTTCTAATAATGAATGGGTGGTTAATTTAACGGATTCTATTATTCCAGAAGAAATATTAAACTTTTTATCACTTAGTGACAATTTTAATATTTTTAAGTCTTTAAAGGAAAACGACATAATAAATTATGTAAGTAATATGGAATACATGCTTGAAAACATTGAGGTTGACGAGGATACTAAAAATAAAATTAGAGGAAGGTTTTAAAATTTACTTAGTAAAGGTAACAATAGCAAAAATTATAAATGCATATCAGATGATATTAATATAAAACTCGCTGAAAAATTAAGAGTATTAGAAACAAAGACACAAAACTTTTTCCGTCAAAACTCTAACTTATACATTATTAGAGCTGATAAAACCAACAAAACTGTTATTATTGACAAGGAAAATTACATTGAAAAAATGAATAACGTATTTGCGGACAGCTCAGTTTTCAAAGAAATGGATTACGATCCTACTAATGGGTTAACAAATAAAGTTATTAAATTTGTGGACAATTTGGTAAAGAAAAAGTTCATAAACAAAACAGATAGACTAAAATATATCAATCATAATAGCTGCATTCCAATTGCGTATGGCTTGATAAAATTACACAAAGAATATCATCCATTACGACCGATCATAAGTGCTACCGATTCTCCTACTCATAAATTAGCAAAACAATTTGATAAAGAACTGAAACCATTTGTTACAAATAATCCTTTTGACGTAGAGAACGGGGTGGAACTAATTAGATTACTTGAAAATGTTACAATAAAACCTGGATATAAATTAGTTTCATTTGATGTAATAAATATGTTTCCAAATATATCCGTAGATACTGCTATCAGAATCATTAACAATAAATGGGATGAAATAGTTGCTAATACAAAAATTAAGGATAAGAATTTATTTATTGAGGGTATAAAGCTGTGCACTAAAGATGGATATTTTAGATTCAATAACAGAATTTACAAACAGAGATTTGGCGTTTAAATGCGGAATCACATATCGGTGTCAATTAGTGGCTTGGTGATGAATTCCTTGCTGGTTGAAATTATTAAAGAATACAATATACATATACAGTTTTTGTACAAATATGTTGACGATTTATTGCTATGTGTTCATCAGGACGATATTGAAAGGTTATTTACAATTTTTAACGGTAAAAGTAATCTAGGCTTTACTAAAGAAGTAGAAATTGACAATAGGATTTTATTTCTTGACGTTGCAATCATAAGGACAATGGAAAATACTCTTGAATTCAAATGGCAACAGAAAAAGACAAATTCGGGAAGAATGATTCATTTTTATTCCTGTCATCCCTTAACATTTAAAAGAAACCTTGTTTACAATAGAACTTTAACTGCCTTGCTCAGAACAAGTCCAAAATATTTTCCAGAAATTAAAAATAGATTAAGGTCTACATTCAGAAAAAATTGTTATCCTAGTGAGATAATAGAGAATGAAATTAAACGAGCAGAGAAAAAGGTATCATATGGAAGGAATATGCACAGGGTTGATAGCAGAAAAGATAATTCTAAGTTTGACACACAGGTTTTTAAATTTTCAGATGAATTCTTTTTGGAGGATAAGAAAAATGTTTTAAAGAGGAAAAGGGATGACGATGAACAAATAGCACGGAAATGCATAAAATTAGAAAATATATCTACTACTGAAAGTCCAAATTTGAATGGTGGCAATAGTTTAAAAAGAAAAAGAGAATCAAGTGGTGGATCGGAGGAAATAACTAATTACATAAAAAGAACTAAAATAAAGCAAGCAAAAATTGATGATTTTTTCAGCAAGGGAATTCGAACGGAGAAGGACAAAGATATATAGAGAGAAAGCACAACGCCATATAATAATCATATTTATGAACAATTAGGCAGTAAAAGATGTAAGGTTTTAAAAGATCAGGATACAGAACCATGCCGTTATTTTGGCTTCAATTATAACCCAATAATTTCCAACAAAATAAGACATATATGTAAAGATATAGGCAGGATATCTTGGAAATATGACAACAGAATAAAAAATAGCTTTAGTCATATTAAAGATAAATTAAAATTAAAAGAAACTAAATACAATATCTACAAAATTAACTGCATTAGTTGCAATAAATCATATATAGGGGAATCGGAACAGCTACTTAGAAAACGAATTAAGCAGCATGCGCAAAGTATTGATAAAGGAGAGAATAAAACAGCGTTGGCTTATCATGCTATAAAATATAAACATAGTTTTGATTTTGAAAATATTAGCACATTAGGTAAAGAAAGAAATAGATTGAAAAGAAGAATAAAGGAAAATATCCATATCATAAAAAATAGGAAAAAAGTGGTAAATAAAAAAACGGAAATACTACATTTAAATACTATTTTTATTAACTTATTTGACAAAAAGTAAAATTATGTTTTTATGTTGAAGGTGGGAAGATGGTTTTAATTGTTAGGACTATATTTCTTCTGGAAATTCATTTTTAAACATTTTTAAAGGTATGACATATCTATTATCGATCAGCTGTTTATTTTTCGCCATATTGAATTCTTTCAGACCATGATCATTCTAGACGTGGCCGTACTGGTGGAAGGTTATCCTCCTCAGGTGTAGGCTGTAAGTTTTATTTTTGTAATTTTTCCCCCTGAAGAGGCACCAATAAAGGTGTGAAACATGTAGGGATGAAATAAAGTTGGTGATACTGAGTGTTGAAGATTTTATTTGTTGACCTTCCGCCATCCACGAAGATAAGAATATTTAGAAAAGGGTCAGTTGAAGAATAAAAATAGATTTCGTCTTGTTTGTCGAGAAAGTCAGTCCAGTTTTCTCGGTCCAGTGTCCTAGTGAATGAATAGCGTCTTGAATTTTGTTTTGTGCTTCTTCTACTGAATGGGACGAGTAAAAAATTAATAGGTCATCAACATATAAGCCGTATTGCACATCAGGAGGAATATGTTCTTTTACTGTATCCATTGCTCTAAGAAATAATGTAGTACCGAGTACACTGCCCTGAGGAACGCCCATTTCTTGTTTAAAGTCACCTGAAAGGCAAGTTCCATTTCTTACTCTGAATTTTCTGTTAGTGAGAAAGGAATTTATAAATTTAAGGACCTTTCCTCTAACACCCCATTCATAGAGCTTAGTTACGACGATTCCTTGCCATACTGTGTCGAATGCTTTATTTATGTCAAATGAGACGGCTAATGTTGATTTTTTATTGAGGAAACCATCTATGATATATGATTCCAATCGTATTATGTGGTCTAACGTTGAATGATTTGGTCTAAAACCACATTGAAACATCAATCTCTACATCAATCTTTTAGCTAGCATTCTTTCAAGCAATTTGCAGACACAGCTGGTCAGTGATATCGGTCTGTAACTTGTAATGTCTGATTTTTCTTTATTAGGTTTCAGTATTGGAATAACGATACTGCTTTTCCAACATTCAGGGACAGTCCCAGAGTCATAAACTGAGTTCATGACACGCAATAATTGAATGAGAGCAATATCTGGCAGATGTTTAATCATTGAGTAGGTAATGTTGTCGGGTCCAGGGGAAGTATCTTGTGTCTTAGATAATGCAAGCTGTAATTCATGAAGTGTGAATGGTTCGTTTATTGGATTATTCGCGTCAGGTATAGCAAAAATGTTAGGTTCGTTACTGAGTTATGGGTTGTTTTCAGGAGTTTTTGATATTTCATAGAAGAGCATTTACGATATCATTGTGGTCTGTGAGTATCGTGTTTGGTGTTTTGAGTCCAAATATAGGTGGTTTATATTTTTTATGTTGAATTTTTCTAAGGTTTTCCCAAATAGCTTTAGGTGAAGAATGTCTGTTTAATGTTGAAATAAACTCTATCCAACTTTGCCTCTTAGATTCAATTATTACATGTCGACAAACAGCTTTCGCTCTTTTATATTTCGTTAGGAGTTCAGTTGATGGAGTGCGCTTGAAGTTGTTAAGATCAGTACGTTTTTCCTTTACGGCCTTTTTACATCGTTCATTCCACCAAGGTACAGAAATGTGTTTGTTGACTGTCTTATTCTTAGGTATGTAGATTTCTGCAGCTGTTTTTACTAAGTCATTGAAGTCGTTTATATCGTTTAAGTTTTCTATTCTTAGTCTGTCCGTTAAGTACTCTTTGAACCCCGCCCAGTCTGCTTTGTTTGTATTGAATCTTTCAACTGTTTGAAATGGTTCACTCGGTGTATTAAAGTGGATTACTATCGGGAAGTGGTCACTATTAAGGGGATCTGTTTTGACTTGCCAATTAAACCGCTGGATGATGTCAGGTGAGCAAGTAGTCACGTCAATGTTTGAGTAGGTACCAGGCCGTGTGCATAGATGTGTTGGCGAGTCGTCATTGAGAGGGATCATGTCATGGTTATCGAGAATAGTTTCAATTATCCTGCCTTTTGTGTTTGTTATTTCAGAGTTCCATAAAATACTAAGAGCATTAAAATCGCCAAGGAACATTAATGGCCGTGGAAGCTGAGTCAGTGAGTCTTGTAGTTCCGTGGGGACGATCCTATCTCTTGGTGGAAGGTATATATTACAAACAGTCATTCGGAAGGGCATGTACACTACACAAGCAACTGCTTGCAGTGTAGTTCTAAGGATAAGTGGTTCGCTATAAACTGTATCTTTAACAAATATAGCTACACCACCAGATGCTTTTCCTCCTAATGTGTAATCATATTTATATGTCCTGAAACCTAATAATGAAGCGTTTCTGTTGGGTGTTGTGTGAGTTTCCTGAAGTGCAACGATTTGAATTTTTTCTGACTTAACTAAGTGCTTTAGGTCATCCTTATGCCTTTCTAGTCCGTTAATATTCCATTGTAGAATCATTGAAAAAAAGATAGATTAAGCGAATCTAAATTACAAAGTATGTAAATAAACTTATGTATATATAGGAAAACAATATTTTTATATTTTATTGGGTAATATAGAAAGCGTTTTTCATATATTTTTACCTTTTTAAATCTCTGTAATGTCAATGGGGACAGAAATTTCGTATTATAAGAAATGGCTAGAATATTGAAAATCATAGATAATTTCTCAGGTAATAATTTTAAGATTTTGATCATGCATCTTGTTTTCATACCGAAGATGCCACAGAATAATACGTAAAGCACTTCTGTATGTTGAATTTGAATGTTAGTAAATTAAATAATTGATGTAAAATAGGGGAGATTCAATTTGAAAATTGTAATAGATTTAATTAGAGGTAAAGGACAATGAATAATAAAGGTAATATTAGGGATGATTAAAAAAGGGGTCATTATTTCGTTTTGTTGCGTTCACTAGACCTTAGATTAAGATTTGTTGTCTTTGATTGTTTAGATGAATTTCCCACTAACCTTTTAGAGCTGATGGAATCTTCAACATTGTCCTCTACAGGTATTATCACCGATCCTGAAGCAGCTTCTGCTGGAGGATTAGAAGTCTCCTTGCTTGAATCTGCAGCTGGGATCTTCGACCTTTCGCGCGGGCTGGTTCTTTCTGCGCGAATCTCCTGCTTTTCCTCTGTTTGTTTTTTCACCAAGTCCGTTATATTCTTCTCACCAAAAAATTTTAAGGAAATGAGTGAGAGTTGCTCTTGAGTCTTCCTCATTGACAGGTTTTGTCGTGGAGGCATATGTCGTTGACACCCGTGGAGAAATTCTTCTTCTCGCCTCCCAGTAGGACAATCTTTCATGCGTCATTTTCTTTCTGATGAGCACCTTTACAGTTCTTACACAGGATTTTAGAGCACTTTCCCTCGTGCTTGCCTTCCCCACAGGTTCTGCATACTTCTTCCGTCTTTCTGCATCCTCTACTGGTGTGGTTGTATCCCCAGCATTTATAGCAGATTAACGGGAGTTGTACGTAGGTCCTTAGTGGTGTAATAATATACCCGATTTTGATTTTTTCGGGAATAACTTCACTATTAAAGGTCGCTACGAAAAGTGTTTTCTGCGGGTTCCTTTTCGTTTGAAACCTCCTGATGTGTCTGACTCCCTGCACATTAAGCTCCTGGGCAAGTTCATTATCCGATAAGTTAGTTACTTCGTCACAGGAGAAGATTGCTTTAGAGGAGTTGAGTCTATTGTGTGGGGTTACAGCTATTTCGTTTCCGTAGAAATCCTTTTCTTCACAGAGTCTTGATGCAACTTTTGTATTTGGGCAAGTTACCAGTAGTGTGCCACTTTTTTTAATTATCCTGGGAAGTATGTCTTTTCCGAACCTAGTGAGCCATCGTTCAACCAAGAAAGGGCTGACTGAATTAAACGAGTTTTCTGTAGATTTCATTTTAATCACCAAGTATTTATGATTGTGACTAGTTTCGGCCATGTTTCCTTTCTTCGATGAGTAATCAGTTGTCTTAGCTTTAAAAGTTTCGAAATCCATATTTTCCAGATAATATTTTTCACAGTAACTTATTTAATTCTCGGAATGGAGATATTAGAAGGTTTCGACCAACTAAAACTATCTTTAACTAATTCCTGTAAGGTCACTGAGAGAAAGGATGTTAGCAAACATTCGCCAGGGAACGGTCAACAAACCGGCACAAAGGATAGCAGGTAGTCACAGAACGACCGGTAGAAGCTAATCCTGGGTGTAATAAACATTTACCCGGCGGCGTTTTACACAAAGTAATCTCTACATGTATTAAACAGTATTTCATTAGCTCCGTCAAACAAAGGACAATCTGTCAATGCGAGCCTATCTTTATCCCTTTACCGGGCGATACGGTTGTAAAAAATTACAGATTTACCGAGCGATCTGTTCTCTAGAAGGGAACCAGATTACTGTATTACTCACAAAGATACCGCGTGGCAAATAATACCGCCACGACGATCCTTGGATCGCTGCCCGCCGCGATACAGATCGCGTTCTGTGTGCCCCCGAGCCTTTAACCATTTGAAATACAATAACGTCTAAGAGGTACATTCACTTGACTTTGACGTCTCCGCGGCGGCAAGAACTTTCTTCCATATTGTTTGGACGAGTCGAAGGGCATTATATTTGTACGTCAAGGGGTTAATGCATTGAAAAGAGGTTCCGGACACTAAACTTAACGTTTAGATAATAATGTAGCACACAAGCAAAAATGTACAAAAAGTGCCATGAGTTGTACTACTGGAATTTTCGTACTTTTTGGGTCTTGTACCGTCGACGTTCGTGCTCGACACATCCGAATCGTGCGTCAAATTGTAATCTCATAAGCGGATTCCCTCTATACTGGTAGAAACGAAACGTGCAAAACGAAATGTGACGGTACTATTACATATCCCTTTTCGCCAGCAATCATCTAAACAAATCGATCTTCCGGCTTCCTGATTCCTTATTCCTCGTTCTCCCAATTACCCTAAGTGGTTGCAATAACTTTATCCTCAAGAATAACTGAGGCTTCATTCAAATAAATTACTCTTTACTGGCGCTTCATTCCCTCCACGAACTAATTGATGGAATTATTTATCGTTTCAATTAAAACTCTGCAATGAAATAGGCCAGAAGAATATAAATAAAAGCGGAAATTTACGGCCGGACTCTGCCTGGCTCAATTAAGACCTCTGGAAACACATTTCCATAAAACTTGCGTGCAACGCCTTGCTCCAAATTATTTTATATAACTCTGATAAATATTTATAAGGCTAAAAATGAATTTCAGACGAGTATCTTTAATTATTTAGGTTATGCAAACAAATAGATTTTAGTTATTAGATTAATACAGTGAACACTATCCTCCGAAGGAAAGTAGCTTTTTAGGTTGGAATCATGGCGGAAGTTTTGACATGTCTTTATCGACCCTATCTAGTAGACACTGATAATAACCCCCGTTAATATTTATATGTATGTATACATATATACATATATACATATATATATATATATATATATATGGATGTATATATATATATATATATATATATATATATATATATATATATATATATATACACACACACCAGCGTTTTGTTTTTTCGCCTCGAAACTTAGTATATAGTATTCCCCTAGCAAACGATTGAACGAGTTCGTTAACCAGCAAAATTCGTCAACCTCGAGGGGGATTTACACTGAGTAGTTATTTACCCATACCGGCCTTAATTTATGTTTTATTGCAACGTCGGTATTCTGAGATCTATTGAACATTAGGCCTCTGGGGTTATCTAGTGCAGAGATGGCTACTCTAGTTAAAATATAGTGAAGGCTAGAGTACGACATTGGTACGTAGTAAAGCTTTAACGACTACAAAATAACCTAGTGAAGCCTACTATAGAGATATCGTGATACTGAAAAAAAATTCGTAAACATTTGCCTTTTAGAAGTGTCTATTGCCAACTCTAGAGGTATCTAGAGAAGACGATCATACTAGTAAAATGTAAACTGTTTACAAAAGAACTTATTGAAAATAATCCTACAGAATTCCCTAGATAAAGCCCTCTAGATACTAGTAAAAAGCTGGAGACCAGAGGTGTAGACAACTCATCTATAGAAGGCTATAGTGTGAGAGTTATAACTTGTCACTTGGCTGTGGACGAGCAAGGGGAAGGTGGAGGCGCCTCTAGCCAATGACAGCCTTGCAGGATTGCCACTCCTCCCTCTACTAGTCAAGCCCCCTCTATGCTTTCCCCAATTGACTAGTTATATCGCTCACACTACAGTGTACTCGTGCCTAGACAATAGTAAACCACTGTAAACTACATTAATAGCTTACTTTAAAGCACCAACTGGCTAATATTTTACTAGATAATTGCCTAGTGAAGAGTAAATACCATATGATGAGTGACCAACAGCTTCTAAGAGTGATACTATAAACAGTGTACTATTAAAATGACCTAATTGACTAGTGAATTACTCTAAAACTAATTACTGATGAGTGAACTACTTATAGTCCAAGGCGCAACTGTTTTGACTTGGATGTTAAAAGGGAAACGCTAACCTTTAGGTGAATATCTTCCGAACACCTGAAATAACCTGAGGCATGCCTAATTTGAAAATTTCCCGGAACATTTTCTCATTCAGAAAATGTAAAAAACAAAATTACATATTATTTGTATTTCTTTTGCCCATAACTCCGAATGTGTTCATGTCAGAGATCTTCTCACACGATGCTCTCTTGTTCACTTTTTAATGTCGTTTACTGATTTCAATTTGGTTGAGAACTTCATGCTCATTTGTTTATGAGCAAAAAAATTCTTAATAACTTTAAAAAATTTCTGAATCCGCCCAAATTGGCCGATTTTCAATCTGTGAAATGTTTCTGAAAGCTTGAATGTCTTAGGTTTTTTTTTAAATATTTCAACTATGTTAATTTTTTTGATAATACCTCAATTGCGAAATTATTATGAAAAAAATATGAAACTGATTAAAACGAAATTTAGGTGGTTGTTTTATTATATAATCAACAGTTTATTCCTACAATATGAACGACCTAAATGCATTTTAAGTCACCAAAAGAAATTATGTGTCTTTTTTTGCCCTATTTTTCATTATTATTGCTATTTTGTTTAGCCAAAAATCAATTTCTGAATGTCAAATGAAACATTATCAGAAATTTTATTAAGAATCTTTGGATAGAAAGAAGTACAAAAAAAGTGATTTTTACGATTTTTTTTTTTTTTTTTTTAAATTTAAAAATAAAAAATTTGCGATTCACACATACTTCGATTATTGTTATTTCAGGTCCTCCAAAGATATTCCCGCAAGAATTAGCTTGTCCACTTTAAACATCCAACCATAGCTACGTTTTCGCAGATGAGCCCTGGTCAAGAGGTTATCTTTACAAAAACTACGGTCACCTTAAAATGAATTGCCTACCGTAATTTGTAAAAGTGATCTTGCATAGAAGACCCTACTGAAAAGTGATTATAAATGGGAGATACTAATTATGCGTGACCAACTGCAAATTTTCCTACTCATCTACAACCAAGTACATACCGATGATGGGCATGAGCACTCAGCTGAACAGTCGGGTTTAGTACTCCATGGGCAGTCAAACACCTAATGGGAAAACTTAAAGAAGTTAGGGGTACATACATTTCTATTATTATAAAATAATATTTAATTAACAACTGCTCATGACTGAAATTAATTAATATGCCAGACGCTATTTCACAGCTGCCGTCCAATTCTTGAGTTGAAAGATTAAAAAAAAAATTAGAACGGCAAATAGGAGGAGTCGAGTAACGATCCTCCTTCAGAAATCCAGGCTCCTTTATTTAAAAAAAAAACCTCAGGCTCTCTCCCTTATTTGAAGGGTTCCCTTTTCTCTCCTCATCTCTCTGAAGGTACTTTAACATCTTATGATTTGTTTATTTTATTCCTTTTTTTTATTTTATTTATTGAGAATTGAAATCATGAATGGTCATCATTATGAATTAAGATGTTTTATTTTTATGTTGAAAAAGTCTGAAATAGTTATTTTTAATTCAGTCGGACTTTCTTAAGATAAGACTCTTATTTGCACATTCCACAACTCTCTTGGTCAAAATGTTACAACGATTATCATATAAATATACATAAATCTCCAAGACCTTCACGGTCTGTGTTATTTAACGTTTCAAGGACTTCTGGATATGACCGTCTCGACTTGATAATACCGACGTTTCGCCAGACATTCTGCTGGCTTCCTCAGGGCTTTTTTTCAAAATGAAGATTTTTTTCCCCACCCTCCCAAATGTATTCATATGTTCATAGAGAGCTTCCCGCACTGTTGGGTTCCGTGCAGCCAACCAAATCTACTGTTTTCTGCGAGATCACGGGTGTCCATATTTTACCAAGTCTGTAACCATCTTCTCTGTTGAAATTCCGCGAATATTTCACTATTTCGATCGCTTCTCGGATAATCGTTCCACGTGGCTACGAAATGTTCTGTAACCGCTGATCTTATTTATATATTATTTTCAGTCCCGGGCCAAAACCTATCTTCATTCTCAGAAGAATTCCTATTAAAGCCGGAAAAATGTTGGTTATTGCCAAGTCGAATCGGTCATATCTAGAAGACCTTAAATCATTATACATATACATATATATATATATATATATATATATATATATATATATATATATATATATATATCTTCTTTTTGTAAAGACCATATAGGTCAAAAAATTGTTTTCATTTTTTTTTTTAATTCCGGGTAACATTCAGCATCTTTAAGACAAATTAAACGAATGTTTAATTTAATTTAACTTTTTATTTCTTTTTCCATATAAAAAAATAATTTTAATACCTTAATGTCCAAATTGATTTTAGCGTGCTTCCTCCAACTTTACTTGAAT